>JAXCMG010000210.1:263089-301816 GCA_034642415.1 Podarcis siculus | reverse complement strand
GGGATTGTTTTTAGCACAAAGAACACATTTCTGTGAAATGCAAGTTGCTAATTGTGATAGGTTAATAATATACAACTTCCGACTGAGACTCTCTCTGATTGCAGTACCGCCAAGGTGAGTAGATTCATGATAATTTCTTACAATTGTGCCTGCTAGATGATGAGGTACATAAATCCTATTGTCCGGCAGGATCATCCAACCGTCCTTCACAACTGCTCCTTCCTGTTCAGCCCACTTCCTCTCTTCTGGGGTATAGTGAGGTTTAACTTCTTCTGGAACTACCTCTGGTATGAGGGCTGCTATAAATCCTCCCACAGGCTTTTGGGCTGCCTCTCGGGCTGCTTTGTCAGCAGCATGATTTCCTCTGGTTATTGGATCCCTTCCTCGTCCATGACCTTTGCAGTGCTTTACAGCAATCTGTTCTGGAGCCCATACTGCTTCTAACAGGATTTCTACTTCAGGTCCATATTTCAAGGCCTTCCCGTGGGCTCCTATTAGACCTCTTTCTTTCCATAGAGCTCCATGTGCATGCAGGGTTAAGAAGGCATATTTAGAATCAGTATAGATGTTTGCCTTACATCCGGCTGCCAATTGCAGAGCTCTAGTTAAACCTATAAGTTCAGCTTTTTGTGCTGAGGTGCCAGCAGGCAAAGCTTCAGCTTCCACAACTTCCTCATTGGTGACCACAGCATATCCTGCTCGTCTGGCACCTTCATGCAGGTAACTGCTACCATCAGTATAATATACAACATCTGGATTTTTCAATGGTTCATCTTTCAGATCGGGTCTACTGGAATAAACTTCATCCATTACTTGGAGACAATCATGTGATTCCTCATCATCTACCTCTGGTAGGGGCAGCAAAGTCGCTGGATTGAGCATATTCACTACTCGTAGATGAATCCTGGGATTTTCACACAATAGGCCTTGGTATCTAGCCATCCTTGGGTTCGTTAGCCAATAACTACCCTTATATTCCATGAGTGTCAGAACAGCATGAGGTACATTCACATACATCGTCTGGCCGAAAGTAAATTTATCAGCTTCTTTGACAAGGCTTGCAGTGGCCGCTACTGCCCTTAGGCATGGAGGCCATCCTTTTGCTACTGAGTCCAATTGTTTTGACAAATAAGCTACTGGACGGTTCCAACTTCCTAATCTCTGGGTCAGGACTGCCGCTGCAATCCCATTCTGTTCATGTACATACAGCTGAAAGGGTTTTTCCGAATTAGGCAATCCAAGGGCTGGGGCCTCCATAAGTCGTTGTTTGATAACTAAAAAGGCTTGTTGCTGCTCAGGTCCCCATACGAATGGGTCCTTTTCTGCACCTCGAGTGCTATCATGTAAGGGCTTGGCCAGACTGCTGAAATCAGGTATCCATAGTCTACAAAACCCTGCTGTTCCCAGGAATCCTCTGAGTTGTTTCCTTGTGGTAGGTTCCTTGATAAGGCAAATAGCTTCTTTCCTCTCTGGTCTCAATGCTCGTTGTTGGTGTGAGATGTCAAAGCCCAAATATTTGACCTTTTCTAAACATAACTGTGCCTTTTTCTGGGAAACTCGGTAGCCAGCTTGCCAGAGCAAGTGGAGCAGTTCCTCTGTCCCTTCTTTACAGGTATCAAAATCCTTTGCCGCAAGTATAAGGTCATCTACATATTGCAGAACCACCTTTTCTCCAGGTATTGAGGGGTAACTTGTTAGATCCTTCGCCAAGGCAGTGCCAAATAAAGTTGGGGAATTTTTGAATCCCTGGGGCAATCTTGTCCAGGTTAGCTGGCCTTTTGTTCCTGTCAAAGGGTCTTCCCACTGGAAGGCAAATATAGGTTGGCTCTGTGGTGCCAGCCGGCAACAGAAGAATGCATCTTTCAAGTCCAATACAGTAAAAAATGTTGCTTCTGGTGGGATCAAACTCAGCAAGGTATATGGGTTTGGTACATTTGGGTGCAAGGTCTCGATAGCCTGGTTTACGAGCCTCAAGTCCTGCACTGGCCTGTATTCATCTGTCCCAGGTTTTCGAACAGGCAAAAGGGGTGTGTTCCATTCTGATTGGCAGGGCTTAAGCAGACCATATTTTAATAGGCGGTCCAAATGTTTCTGGATGCCCTCTGCTGCTCGCCGGGGTAAAGGATACTGCTTTACAGATACAGGGGTAGCCATAGGTTTTAAGGTTACTACAATTGGAGCTATATTCTTGGCCATTCCTGGTGGGCTATTTTCGGCCCATACTCCTGGTGGCACCTGTAGGGTTCGGAGGAGCTTGTTTAATTCTGTATCCAATGTGGGTTGGACTTGCAAGGCTGACATTAGGCGCCATGATTGTTCCTTAGGTACTGAGAGGGTAATTATTCCTGCTGCCTTTGATGGCAATTTCATTTCTGGACCTCGAGGAGTGAAGGTGATTTGGGCCTGCAATTTGGACAGCATATCTCTACCTAAGAGAGGTATTGGACACTCAGGTATATACAAAAACTGATGGGTTAAACGATGTCCCCCAATCTGGCATTCCAAAGGTTGGAGGAAAGACCTCTTAGCTGACTGACCAGTGGCACTTTTAATGACTACACTTTTGGATGCCTTTTTCTGCAATAGTTCTGGGAGTACTGAGTATTCAGCCCCAGTATCAATCATAAAGTCTATTAAATGGCTTCCTAATTGAATCGTGACCGTGGGCTCCTGGAAGCCTAACTTTATGGAGTCCGGTCGTTCCTAGTCTTGAGTAAAATCCTCTTCTGCCAGTCCAATGAAATTGTCTCTACTCCGTCCCTGTCCTGGTCTCTGATATCTTCCATCTCGGATCATTCCCCGTCCCCGTCCCTGGTTTCTTGGGCCGGAGCCTGGGCTTGGGCCTGGGCCTGGGCGTACTTCTTCCAACCTCAGGGGTTCAGGACACTCCCGCTTCCAATGACCCTCCTTCTTGCAATTCGCACATTGATTCCTTCCCAGTGGTGGATTCCTTCCCCGCCCTCTTCCTCCATTTAAGGGGCGGTAGTCTTGCTTCACTGCTGTGGCTAGCATTACCATCTTTTCCTTCTGCCACTTCTTCTTCTCTTGTTTCTCAGCCTCATCCCTATTCCGATAAACTCGGCGTGCAATGGCCATAATTTGGCTCATCAGCATCCCTTCCCATCCTTCTGATTTCTGAATTTTCTTACGAATGTCAGAAGCGCACTGGGCCACAAATGTAGCAGTAATCATTCTACTGTTTTCAGGGGCTTCAGGGTCAAAAGGAGTCCATATACGATAGGCTTCTTGCAGCCTCTCTAAAAAGTCTCCTGGACTCTCATTTGGTTTCTGTTCTACTTCTGAGACTTTAGACATATTAGTGGGCTTCTGGCATGCCCTGCGAATACCTTGCACAAGTGTCTGGCGGTAGGTGGTAAGTCTGGCCAGGTGAATTGCATTGTTTGGATCCCAATTAGGATCTTCCAAGGGAAAGTTGTCTTGGAGATGACGATCAATATTAAAAATATTTCCCACTCTGGCCTGCTCACGCAAATATATCTGTGCCTTTTCAATTATGTCTCTCCTTTCCTCAGTGGTGAAAAGAGTATTTAGGAGCTGGCGACAATCTGTCCAAGTAGGGCTATGAGTATTTACTATTGAAGTCACCAAGTCCATCATAGCCTGAGGTTTTTCTGCAAAAGATGGGGTGTGTGTTTTCCAATTCATCAGATCCGTAGTTGTGAATGGAATGTACTGAAGGGTCGAAGTTCGAGGTGGCCTTGGTCCGGGTTGCCCGTTAACCAGCACAGGCTCCTCAAGTGCATCAAATACTCTTCTAAGAGGGGCTACTACGTGACCTTTTTCTTCACTTTGCTCTAGGGGCCTCAAATCATAGGGGATGGTATTTGTCCCAAGGCGTTCTTTTAGCAGCTTTATACGCCTGGCTGCATTGCTTGCTGACCGATCAAGGTCTCCCTGTAACTTCTGTAATAATTCTCTAGGACTTGGATGTACAGGGGTTTGGGGTGGGCAATTAGTTGTTCCACTAAAGGAGACTGTAGATGGAGTTCTACTGGGACTCACAGGTGGAATAACCACTTCTGCTTGGGCTTCATTATAGGACTCCAATGCCTCCTGAAGATATTTATCATAATCTATCAAGGAGTCAAGTTCTGTGACTCTACCCCCATTATTCGTTCCACTTTCTTGCCTTGGGGTTACAACTGGTGGAGGGTTTGGATTGGGCTCCCTTCGATGTGGAGCATAGGGTGGAGGTGGAAGCACCTCTTCCTCTGGTCCCTCAAAAATGGGTTTGAGTTTATTTGGCAAGATTCCTTTCCTAGCTTCGGCTTTTACAGCCAATAATTTGCATCGTTGGACTTTGCATTCCCTTATCCATGGAGGATTTTTATTTAATGTGCTCAGCCAGGAATCTATATATGAAAATTGTTCTGGGCACCCTCCAGTTTCTTTGGTGATGTTAGACCAAAGTTTGCTTACTAAATTTATATCAAAAGTTCCCTGAGATGGCCATCCAGTATTTTGTTTTGGCCATTCTAGTTCACATAACGTTCTCAAGCGCTCTGGCGTCATTTTGACTCCATATGCCCCTGAGAAGGCTTTCTTAAAATTATTTAACATACATTCAAGAGGTGTATTTCCCCCCTTTGAACCCCCAACTCCCATTGTATGGCCCTGTGAAGTATCCACTCAGTCACTCACACACACGCTTCGTGGGTTTCCTTGCCTAGTGAAGTCGCCTTACTAGGAACCGAAGTACTGCCCACTCCACACTCAGGTCAGCTACAAATTGTACCTTCTCACACATACAATGCGCTAGATACTTCACCACACTCTACCTCCCAATCTTCCCTTTCCCCCCACCAGACCACCATCTGATATACCCAACCACCTAGCGTACTCAGTTCCCACTTACTGAGACGCAGAAGTTTGATCAAGACTTCTCTTCCTCCCAATTAATTGGAGGGCCAAAAATCCCTTTGTGCACTTACCCTTGGTTGGTTCCCTGTTTCCCCCCGGTCCGTCGCCGCCAGTGAGCAGGGTATCAGACAGACGAGACTTCTGCGTTCCCCCTGGAAAAATTTACCAGTGCGCGCTGGGTAAGCAGTTTAGAGATCCTCTCTCTTGTACCCTGCCCAGTAGGGCGAAGGGGCTGCGTTCCAGCAGACCACTTATCCGAGTCACAGGAGCACCATAAAATGTAGCACCCTGCTTGTGGTTAACGCTTAGCTGGAATGAAATATTCAACGCAGCAATAGAGAAATTAAAATAATAATTTATTTGTCAGACAAATAAATGAGAGGCACAGTGGTATATGGTTACCAAGCTCTGGCCTGGCCTCCTGCCATTCTGGCCAGCACTTATATTCCCTTAATCCAGCCCCCTTTGCTCCTCCTGTGGCTGCCTCTGTCCAATCAGCCTGGTTTAAATTCCTATTGGTTGTTTGCTAGAACCAATCACAAAAGATACACCCATATCCTCCTGTCCTTATATGGAACACAAAGAGCTATATATTGTTACATCTATAAATGACAAATAAGTAGTAATATATCTTACATGTGTCTCAACAAGGAATCTTAATTACCAGCTCACCTCCTGCCCTCCTTGCCCTATTGCCTTCTAAAACAAATGGTTAATCTTAAATTTTTATCTTAAACATATGTCAAGGATCTTGAGTTCACATCAACATTGAAAGATCTCCTTCATTTGAAGGTCTCTAAACAAATGCCTGACAACTATATATCAGGAGTGCTCAATTGGCGTCTTCCTGTCTGGCAGGGGGGCTAGGCTGGTGGCTGACTTAATTTCAGGATAAATACAACTCTTACAACTATATGAAATAAGAATCTAGCATTTCTTAAATCCTTTGCATAATTACATTTAAGCCAATATATTTAATACATAACATAGGTAGCCTTTTAAAAGGAATAAAGGTCTTTGTAAAGTAGAAAAAGGAACTTCAGTAAAAAACAGCTTTTAAAAGAAACCTCTTCAGTTCACCTCCCCTTCAGCCAGCTGCTTTTCCCATTAGCTCTTTCCAGCATTTATTGCTCTTTAACTCTCTCAGTTTAAAAGAAACTGCTTTTAGAAGATTTCCTAAAAATGCTCTCTTTTTCTGTCAGCTAGATGTTTTTTTTCCCATTTGCCTCTGGCCTTAGAAAATACAGCTCAAGGTTTAAGAGAGGCCCATGGTATCATTTTACT
Source organism: Podarcis siculus (assembly GCA_034642415.1). Taxonomy (NCBI): domain Eukaryota; kingdom Metazoa; phylum Chordata; class Lepidosauria; order Squamata; family Lacertidae; genus Podarcis; species Podarcis siculus. Next base: position 295,651 of record JAXCMG010000210.1, on the reverse strand, counting down.
ATTTGCCCATTCCTAATTATGTTTATCTCTGCTTTTTTATCTTCTGTAACATGTAGGGTCCGTGTCCTCGCTTTCAGCTGTAATTCCCCCTTTTACGACTTTGAGAATTGTTTTCTGCTATAAATCAAGGGGCCCCTTGTCTTAGGAGAATGGCCAAGGTTTTCTCTGCCTGGCATGAAACTTTTGTGAATTTAAGCTCTCTTTAATTTTAGGAACCTGATCAGAATATAAGCCAATATAAGCCTTGATTAAACATTAATAAAATGCAGGCTTATGATTAGATGCCTCAATAGAGCGAAAAATACGGTAATTAACCATTTGCTGTCTGTGCTTTCGTTATAACCCCAGAGGCAGCTGCCTGAGGCTGCTGCTAATGGTAGGGCCGGGTCTAGACAATGCAAATCTGAAATGGGTCAGCTGCAATAGTGCAGTCTGTCATGGATGCTTATCTGAGATTCTTGCATTGCAGGGGGTTGGACTAGATGACCATCGGGATCCCTTCCACCTCTACAGTTCTGTGATTCTATGTACAGCCTCCTGACCCTAAACATTTGCACCTGCATGCCAGTTTAGGGCATCTGTCAGAGTATTCTTCACCAAGAGCATGAAACAAGTGTTTGTGGGTCACAAAGCTGACATGATTGGCCAGTCTCCTTCGTTGTAATTTGCTGAGGCAGCAGATCCTATTCTAATTGGGCTGCTCACATTAAAATCAAAAGCAGTACACATAATTGTTCTTAGCAGAGAAAGAGGGACTTGTTTCTCGGTGCATTTTTGTTTAGCAAATGTTCTGCAGGTTTGTGCGGCAGCCTGGACTGGCGCCAGAGTGCATTTTTTATAAAGCCATGTTTTTTCCATTACCCTGGAATGGTTTCCCTATTTCGGCTTTCTCATCCATCTCCAATCCCGCCCCCAACTCCTTTTTTAATTTTTTTAAAGGATTCTTGAGGTTTCCCTGCTAAGGCCTCCTCTCTGTCCTCGATAAGGTTGAATTCCCTGATGGTAGTTTTAATTGTAAGCATATGCTGTTACCGTGGGGCTGCCATTTGAATTGCAGTCCTTGGTATTAATGGGTGTGCTTGCATGTGCAGAATAGTACTTGAACTTACGGAATTAAAGCGCTGCAGCTTTCCCTTCATCAAGACAGATCTTACGAACAATGACATTTCAGGATCATGGTCAGAGAGAGTTAAATTGTTTAGCTTGTTGTGTTTTAGTCCAGTAACAATCGGTAGGGGAATACTATAGATTGATTATATCAGGCATAATTATCTCCATTATAAAAGCTTCATCCACAGTCCAGATAAAGCAACATAGTCTGACCAAAGTTTGTAATACAATGGTTTGATGTTCAACTTAGATATATTATTGAACATCTGAAGCAACACAGATTTAATATCTTAAGGTATTGAGGGGAAAATATTAAGGAGGAGGAAAAATAGGAATGCAATCCAATTACCCACTGGCATGTTGTATGTCCTGCCACTAAATGTGATTCTGAGCATATAATCCCAGTTCTGGCATTGCTGCTTTGGCTGCTCATACATTTCTGAGCCTATTCAAAATGCTGGTTTTAACGCATCTCTTGACTTAACACACCAGGAACCTGAGGCCCTTTCCTGACTTTCAGAGGGTGGCAACATAGGAGCAAGCTTTTTCGGTTGAATGAATGAATCTTTATTTGCGTCAGCCATTGGCCATGGCAATAAAACAACAATGCGATATACAGCGGAACCTCGGGTTGCGGATGTAATCCATGACAGAGGTACGTCCGCAACCCGCAACGTTCGTATCCTGAAGCGCTGTGTCTGCGCAGGCGCCGGTGCGATTTGGCGCTTCTGCACGTGCACGAGTAGCAAAACCCGGAAGTACAGTGGTGCCTCGGGATACAGATGCTTCAGGTTACAGACTCCACTAACCCAGAAATAGTACCTCGGGTTAAGAACTTTGCTTCAGGATGAGAACAGAAATTGTGCGGCGGCTGTGCAGCAGCAGCAAGAGGCCCCATTAACTAAAGTGGTGCTTCAGGTTAGGAACAGTTTCAGGTTAAGAACGGACCTCCGGAACGAATTAAGTTATTAACCCGAGGTAGCACTGTAACCTGTTCCAGTACTTCTAGGTTTCCCACAGTCCGCAACCTGAAAACATGTAACCTGAAGTGTCTGTAACATGAGGTATGCCTGTAAGCTTTTTTGGTTATTTCCCCCCTCTCCCACTGGTGAAAGAAGAGGGGGGTGGGGGTAGTGCACGGCCTCCGGCACCAGTGGGGTGCCATCGCGGCTGCCCCCCTGCGCAGGGCACCATGCCCCCAGGATGCGCAACAGCTATGCCCCCACCTGCTCTCCGCCCCCGGTGCAGGAGCATGAAGCTCCGCCACTGCCCTATCCCCAGTCTATGGAGTGTGCTCCCCAGGGAGGCCTGCCTGGCTCCAACACCGGCGTCCTTTTGAGTGCCTGGTTGAGACATATCTCTTCTCCCAGGTGTGCCTATTACTATCCCTGTATTATATTCTGTTGTTTTGTTGTTAAACTTGATGTTTGGGCAACTTCAAATCCCCTGCTCTTATGGTTCTTTATCTTCAAACTGGGCTTCAACTGGAGTGTTAGGTTGTGGGTGAACATATCAGACGACACAGCGATTCTTCAAACAGCTCTTGTTTATTCACAGGCCAGAACAGAACTGAACTGAAGGGTTCAGCCAGCCTGTTTATATAGAGCTCCAGTACAACGTAACTGTAACAACTTTCTGTAACCAATCACTGAACGTCCCTTTCGATCCCTTATTTGCATATGTGGACCTGAACTTCCTACAGTATCCCCCTGCTGGCCCAGGGTGAGAACTTCAGTACATAACATGGAGGACCCCTCCAAACAGAGGATCTCTGTAAAATAGGACATATGACCACTCTGCTCTCTCATTCCCACCAAATGTGAGTTCCAAGCTGAGAATATGACTTCTGCAACTATTTCTGATGCATGGGAAGGCTCCAATGGGACACCCTAACAGCAAACTGACTACTGCAGTGGGTTCAGGGGAAAAGTAAGATCCAGTGCACTTCGGCAAAGCTTTATTATGTGCATTATTATTATTTAATATATGAAGCGGTCCCAAATACAGCAGCAAACATCATAAACTGCCCAATGCCAGCCAGTGCTGTCCATGTAGGCTTCTATTTCGTTTGTATCATTTCCCTAACAACTTTACAGCGGGCGTGGTGAATAGCATCACCGTAAAGCGAATGCTTGAGAGGGATTCAGATAGCAGCGTCTATCTAGGTATGTATGGGATGAGATTAAACTTGCTACCATCAAAATTCAACTGAAGAAAACGATGATGAAGGAAACCTTGGGCTTTTTGCTTTAATTGAAAGGTGGGTTAGAGATGTCTCAAACGAATGCCCTGGAAGCAAGAGGTAAAACGTGGAAAGGTTAGAATTTAGTGCCGAAGACTGGTGACATTTGAACAGCATTCGAAGGTGCAGGGCATTAACTGTGGGTATTGTACTGGAAATTCTATCAAGTAATGGTTTAAGATTCATTTCACTCCAGCTAAGGGCACGATTCATGCAGAGGTAGACTTCCAGCTGGCTGTGGATCTGTGATATATTTGCAAATAGGACTTCTGTGTGTAGTAGTTCTTCCTTTGATCCAGTAGCTGCAGATGCATGCAAGAAGACCCTTTTGAAAAGGTTATAAACACACTCACCAAGCACTCAAAAGGAGGAGAGGGGTTGGGCTGGATTCTGTCTTCCCATACAGCTGATTGTTGAGCTTTTAGTTGTGTGGGTTCAGGATTACGTGTGCCTCTGAATCTTTTTTCTTTTTTCCTTTTTTTTTTGCATTCTCTCTTTCATGGCTGAGTAGCAAGCTGTACACAAGCTCCTTCGCACTCATGGTACAGTGGTACCTTGGGTTACATACGCTTCAGGTTACAGACGCTTCAGGTTACAGACTCCCCTAACCCAGAAATTGTACCTCGGGTTAAGAACTTTGCTTCAGGATGAGAACAGAAATCGTGAGGCGGCGCGGCAGGCCCCATTAGCTAAAGTGGTGCTTCAGGTTAAGAACAGTTTCAGGTTAAGAATGGACCTCCAGAACGAATTAAGTTCTTAACCCGAGTCACCACTGTATATTGCTTTGCTCACAAGTTTGCTTATCGGTAGGCAACCAGTGTTCCTTCTTGAGACTTTACTGGTAGCTATTCCTAATCTTTAGACCTCTTTTCTACTGGATGTCAGACAAAACCCCAAATGGAAAGTCTGGTGAAGAAATGATAGATTTTTGATTCAGCTACACTAGTTTTGTTTTGTTTTTTTTAAATATCATTTTAAATGTGTTATAACACTGGGGCACCAGATGGCGCTGTACAGTACGACCCTTATGAGCTTTACAATGCGTTTTCCTGAAACGTTTTTTTGGGTGTGTCTAGATCCAGCCTTTATTGCTGTTATTTTAGCAAGCCGCTGGTGCCTACAAAGAGCTCTTTTAAGTGGCTAATTTCAATTTTTTAAAAAATAATTAGTCTTTTTAACAGTCTCATTGATTTTTCAGTGTTGCTTCTCCTTGCCCGCACGGCTTGAGGGATGGTTCAGGTTAAAAAAATAAAAAATTATTTGGAAATGGTTCTAAATAAATGAAGAGACTGAAGCTAATTAGAAAAACAGCAGTAAAGAAGCACGGAAGCCTCCATCCGATTTTACCTCAAGCACCAATATATTTTAAAGATGATTACTGAAATAGACGTTGCTCCTCTTGAGCTAACCTGGCGTTGCCTGCAGTGTTTGGTAACTGATTAGATGCTAGCTAGCAGCCCATGCTTGAATCACTCCTGAAGCTGCATTTCTTCTGCAGCAAGTTATTGATAGAAAGCAAACAACATTGCGCTCCCTCATGGCCATTATGGATGCAGATACACAGAGACACTATTAGCAAAAATCCTTAAGCCAGTGAGGTCGATCCTCCTGGGTTTCTCTCTCGTACACACACAAACATTTTTGTCTGGTATCTCTCTCTCTCTTTACAAACCGAATGTTATATACAGGAGTTGCATGTGGTGACACTGTTGTGCTTCATTGATGCCCCCCAAATAGTTGATAACCTTACAGTTTGTGGGTGCCAGACCTCTCTAATTAATCCCTGGGTCCAGCAAGTGTTAGAATTTGATCAAGCCCAGCTAGCTTCTCATGAGACGATAGCCTGGGTGATGAGCCATTAATGAGGATTAAGGAGCTCAGGGCAAGATGGCAAATGGGAAGGGCCTCTCTCAACAGATAAAGCCAGCATTTAGAGTAGAGAGGGGTGCGGTGTTTGTGTGTGAGTGTAAGAAATAAAGCAGCAAGCTACAGAGTCAGAGCATGATGTTTGATTTATCTTTGAATCCGAGGCTGTGGCTACGGGAGAAACAAGACCCTTTTGGGTTGTTGATGCTGTGCACCCCTCCATTGTAGGCTCAGGTTGGATATCAACGAATAAAAGACTCATAGAGTTGGAAGGGATCCCAAGGGCCATCTAGTCCAACCCCCTGCAATGCAGGAATCTCAGCTAAAGCAACCATGACAGATGGCCGTCCAACATCTGTTTAAAAACCTCCAAGGAAGGAGAGTCCACCACCTCTCATGGAAGTCTGTTCCACTGCCAAACAACTCTTACTGGTTCTTCCTGCCGAAGTGCAGAACCTTACATTTGTCCTTGTTGAAATCCATTTTGTTAGTTTGGGTCCACTTCTCCAATCTGTTAAGGTCATTTTGAATTCTGATTCTGTCTTCTGCAGCAGTAGCTACCCCTGCCAGTCTGCTGTCATCTGCAAATTTGATGAGCATCCCCCTCAATTCCTTCATCCAAGTCATTTATAAAGACGTTAAACAACAATGGGCCCAGGACAGAACCCTGCAGCACCCCACTTGTCACTTTTCCCCCAGGATTATGAGAAACCATTAATGAGTACTCTTTGGGTTCAGTTGGTCAACCAGCTACAAATCCACCTAACAGTTACCTCGTTCAACCCACATTTTACCAGCTTCCTTGCAAGAATATCATGGGGGGCTTTGTCAAAAGCTTTACTGAAATCAAGATACACTATGTCTACAGCATTTCCCTGATCCACCACATTTGTAATTCCATCAAAAAAAGAAATCAGATTGGTGTGGCATGACTTATTTCTGAGAAACCATGCTGGGTCTTAGTAATCATACCATCCTTTTCTAAATGCTCACAGACCGACTGTTGAATTACCCATATTTTTCGCTCTATAAGACGCTAAGACGCACCAGACCATAAGACGCACCTAGTTTTTGGAGGAGGAAAACAAGAAAAAAAATATTCTGAATCTCAGAAGCCAGAACAACAAGAGGGATTGCTGTGCAGCGAAAGCAGCAATCCCTCTTGCTGTTCTGGCTTCTGGGATAGCTGCGCAGCCTGCATTCGCTCCATAAGACGCACACACATTTCCCCTTACTTTTTAGGAGGAAAAAAGTGAGCCTTATAGAGCAAAAAATACGGTATCTGTTCTAGGACCTTCCCTGGTATCAATGTCAAGCTCACTGGTCGGTAGTTACCTGGGTCTTCCTTTTCCTACTTTTTGACGATGGGGACAACATTTGCCCGCCTCCAGTCTGTAGGGACCTCACCTGTTCTCCAAGAATTTTCAAAGATAATAGACAAAGGCTCTGAAATTCCCGTTGGCAAGATTCATGTCCTTGGATGCAGCTCATCAGGCCTTGAAGATCTGAATTCATTTAAAGTAACTAGGTGTCCCCTAACTACCTCTTTTCCTATCTTGGGCTGCAGCTCCCTCCTTACATCATTTATTCTGTTACCACCAGGTTGTTTGTGTAAATGAACCATCTATCACAAAGACACCACTGTCTCTGTTGTGCTTCATTTCCAACACGGACCCTGGGAAAGCACCTAGAACCCCTGGAACCTTGCCCTGTTCTGAGATTGTAGCGGAATGCAGCAATATCTAACTCAACCAATGTATTGATCCAGTCCACAGACCTCACAATAAAAGCTATGCATCCCTTAGCATACAAAAACAGAATACAAAATCAACAAAATCCCCGTGAAATGTTCAAGATAAAGAAGAGTGGAGTCGAGTGGAATTGAGTGGGGAGCGGGGCATAGAAACACTGAATGCTAAGATACAACTTGCAGAGACTGGAAGCTGATCGTGCAACTGCTATTTTTGGCAACAGCCATGATAGTAACCTCTTGTTTAGCTTCAGCTTTGCAGATAAAAAAATGTTAACTTACTTCTCTTATAGTCTTCTTGTAAAAACATTTTTGGAGCTCTAAACAACCTTGTACCCCTTTGTAGACAATTAAGATAAAGAAGAGCAATGTACAAAACATAGTCCCCCAAACAAGCAAAATGTAAGTTACATGCCTCTTTTTTTTTTTGTTGTTGAATTCTGCCGCAGCAGGTATTTAATATTTTATCATCTTTGGAAATTGCAACATCAGCTAAAAAAGAAGTCGAGGAAGTTAAAGCGGAAGTCAAGCCTCTTCACAAACAGATAGGGGACCAACAAACCTATCTCTCGTTGGTGGAATTGAAAAATCGTGAGACCAACCTCAGGTTAAGGGCAGTCCCAGAAATTGAACAAGAAGATTTGATTGGACTTTTGACATCAGAGTTTTCAAAGTTCTGGGACTTAAAGGAAGAAAGTGATTTTAAAATTGTATCGGCTTTTCGGCTGGGAAGACTAGTAAGAAAAGACAGATCTAGAGACTGTTTGATAGCTTTGAGATCAAGGGAAGAGAGAGACAAAATACTGGGCCTACACTTCAAAAATTCTATTGTGATACAAGAGAAAAGGGTGGAAATCTACCGAGATATTCCTAAACAGCTATTGGACTTGAGAGCCACCTATTCAGACTTGGCTAAGTTGCTGAGACTTAACACAATTCCCTATAGGTGGGAGTTTCCACAAGGACTATCATTCAGCTACAAACAGAAGAAGGTTAAAATAAGATCACCAGAGGACCTACAAAAGTTCCAGCACGACCACGGAGAAGATCTCCAAAAAGAAGCAGCAGCCCACTGGCCTATACTTAACCCAGGCGGGGCAAAATCTGTACCTTCGGAATCAGAGGAGAAAGAAGAGACACCGCTCTAGGTGCAACAGAACAGTCCAGGATGTCTCTGCGGCTACTCAGTTGGAATATAAATGGCGGAAATTCCCCGGAGAAAAGAAGGAAGTTATTTCACATTTTGAAGAAAGAACAATTGGACATTATATGCCTACAAGAAACTCATGTGACCAGGCTCCACAGGAAGATTTTGGTCAACAAAAGATTAGGCCAAGAATTTATTTCGTCTGATAAAGTAAAGAAAAGAGGAGTGGTGATCTATGCTAAGGAGAGCCTGACACCCAAATTTTTATTTAAGGATGAACAAGGAAGAATTTTGGCAATTGAAATTCAGACTCAAGGAGAAAAAATATTGATATTAGGAATTTATGCCCCAAACGACGGGAAATCAGAATTTTTCAAGAAGCTGCATGAGACGCTGTTGGACTATTTGGACTACTCTAACATCATAATGATGGGAGATATGAACGGAGTGGTGTCTACACATATGGATAAGTCTTATAACCAAAACTTAACATCAGACGGCAGACTGCCTAAAACTTTTTTCGAATTGACTGACAATTTGGATTTAATAGATATTTGGAGGACAAAGAACCCCCTAGGTAAAGAAGGAACTTTTTTCTCTGAGGCCCACCTGTCCTGGTCAAGGATCGACCAGATCTGGACCTCGAGGGGGCTGGCACCTAAGACTAAAAAGGTGGAAATCTGCCCAAAAACGTGCTCCGACCACAACGCCTTGAAAATAGAATTCAGACTAACTCAACCCGGTTCCTTCAGATGGAGAATGAATGACACACTACTAAGAGATCAAGAGATTGTGAAAAAGGCCCAGAAAACATTAAAAGACTACTTTGAGATAAATTTGAATACTACAGTTGAAAAAAGAACGATTTGGGATGCAAGTAAAGCTGTTATGAGAGGGTTTCTGATACAACAGAATACAATCAAGAAAAAACTCTGGAATGGAAAGAAGGACAAAATATTGGAGAAAATACACCAAGGAGAGAAAAAACTGAGAACCAAACCAAAGTCTAAGGAGGTGCTGAGAGAAATCAAATTCCATCAAGCAGAATATTCAAAATTGATCAACCAGGAGATTGAATGGAAGATAAAACAGATGAAGCAAAGATCCTTTGAATCAGCAAACAAATGTGGAAAGCTGCTAGCTTGGCAGCTGAAAAAAAGACAAAAGCTAAATACGATAACAAATCTAGAGATTGATGGAAGGATGATACAGAAACCAGAAGAAATCAGGAAGTGTTTTTACAGATATTTCAAAGAACTGTATGCACAGGGGCCTCAGAAAGAATCAGAGATAGACCAACTTTTAAAGACAAAGGGATTATCAAAGATAACTCAAGATAAAAGATCAATCTTGAACTCTACAATAACTACACAGGAAATTGAAGGTGCCATTCAGAACATGCAACTAGGCAAATCTCCAGGCCCGGATGGGCTTACCTCCAAATACTATAAGGTTTTGAAGGACTATTTGACACAGCCTTTGTTGGAGGTATGCAACCAGATCATGGATGGGAAGAGGGCACCAGAAACGTGGAAAGAAGCCTTCATCACATTGATACCTAAGACTGAATCTGAAAAGACCCAGTTGAAGAACTATCGTCCCATCTCACTCCTAAATGTGGATTACAAAATATTTGCAGACATTTTGGCAAATAGACTTAAAAAAGTCTTAAATGAAGTAATTCATAAAGACCAAGCAGGCTTTCTCCCTGGTAGACATTTATATGAGAACACCAGGAACATCATTGACATTTTAGAACTTTTGCAGACTAACAGGAACACAAGGGCGGTGTTAATTTTTATTGATGCGGAGAAAGCATTTGATAACATATCTTGGATGTTTATGAAGAAGAACTTGGAAGGGATGGGAGTGGGACGGGGGTTTGAGAATGGATTACATGCAATCTATTCAGAACAAAAAGCCAAACTAATAGTGAACAATGTGGTGACGGAGGAATTTAAAATTGAAAAAGGGACACGACAAGGGTGCCCTCTATCCCCTCTGTTGTTTATTTCAGTCCTGGAGGTGCTATTGAACATGATCAGAGAGGACCGGTTGGTACAAGGGATAGAGGTCGGAGTGAAACAATATAAACTGAAAGCTTTTGCAGATGATCTAGTTTTGACACTGCAGGAGCCAGAATCCAGTACAAAAAGAGTTCTTGAGCTTATATCTGAATTTGGTCGGGTGGCGGGTTTTAAGTTGAACAAACAAAAAACTAAGGTTCTGACTAAAAATTTGACAATTACAGAAACAGAGGGGTTTCAGAGAGAAACAGAATCGAATGTGGTCAAAAAAGTGAAATACCTTGGGATTTATTTGTCCTCCAAGAATTTGAATTTATTTAAGGATAATTATGAGAAATGTTGGTTGGAAGTTAAAAAGGATCTAGAAATTTGGTCAAGATTGAAACTTTCCTTGTTGGGAAGAATCGCAGCTATAAAAATGAATGTGTTGCCGAAAATGTTATTCTTGTTTCAAACCTTACAGATCGTGGACAGAGTGGATTGTTTTGGAAAATGGCAGAAGGATATATCTAGATTTGTCTGGCAGGGCAAAAAGCCCCGAATAAAGTTTAAAATATTAACAGATTCCAAAGAAAGAGGGGGGTTTGCCCTGCCGGACCTGAGGTTGTACTATGAAGCTGCAGCCTTCTGCTGGTTGAAAGATTGGTTTCTGCTGGAAAACACCGATGTCCTAGATCTGGAAGGTTTTAATAATGCTTTTGGTTGGCACGCATACCTATGGTACGACAAGGTTAAAGCACACAAATTGTTCAAAAGCCATATTGTCAGAAAAGCAATTTTTGCAGTCTGGATGAAATATAAAGACTTGCTAGAGAGCAAAACTCCGAGGTGGTTATCACCAGTGGAGGCCAAGGCTCGAAAAAGACCCAATATGGAGGCCTACTGGCCGAAATATTGGGAAATAATTGAAAAAATTGGAGACAATTGGAGGTTGCAGAGCCAGGATAAACTAAAAAATAAGGTGCGAGATTGGCTACATTATGCTCAAATTCAAGAGGTTTTCAAAATGGATAAAAAAGTTGGTTTCCAGGTGGAAAAGTCGAAACTAGAGACAGAATTGTTAGAACCAAAGACAAAGCTGCTATCTAGAATGTATAACTTGCTGCTTATGTGGAATTTACAGGATGAGACAGTTAAATCTGCTATGATTAAGTGGGCACAGGATGTTGGACATAACATTATGTTTGAAGACTGGGAAAGGTTATGGAACACCGGAATGAAATTCACGGCAAGTACTGCCTTGAAGGAAAACATTATGAAAATGATATACCGGTGGTACATGACCCCAGTCAAGTTAGCTAAGATACATCACCTGTCTGACAATAAATGTTGGAAATGCAAAGAAGCAGAGGGGACTTTCTTTCACCTCTGGTGGACATGCCCAAAGGTCAAGGCCTTCTGGGAAATGATTTACAACGAGTTGAAAAAGGTGTTTAGGTACACCTTTCCTAAGAAACCAGAGGCCTTCCTGTTGGGCATGGTAGACCAGAAAGTGTTAAAGAAGGACAGAACTTTGTTTATGTACGCCAGCACAGCAGCAAGAATACTCATCGCAAAGAACTGGAAGATGCAAGATTTACCCACGCTGGAGGAATGGCAGACGCAGCTGATGGACTACATGGAGATAGCTGAATTGACCGGCAGAATCCGAGATTTGGATGAAGAAACAATTGAGGTGGACTGGAAAAAGTTTAAAGACTACTTGCAAAAGTATTACAAACTGTATGAATCTTAAGATTGTGCATGATTAGGAAATGATACGCTTTAGCAACTATGATTAAGTAAATAGTAAAATAAGTGATAAAAGAGAAAAGGAGATAATATGAATTGAACATGTTATGTTTACTTTAAAGGTATAAAAATTGGTGACATAACATATTGAAATTGGATACATAACATGCGAAAGTTACAATAAGGTATGACATAAGGTAACAAATTGCTGACAATGTTAACATAAGGAACGTAGAATCGGAAGGGGTGGGGAAGTCCAAGTTGGGATCTATTTTTGTTTTTTATTTTTATTGTTTTATTGTTTCTTATTGTTCTGTTAAAAAAAAAAAAAAATGGTTTCTTGTAACTCCTTTGCTTGTTTGGAACGTATAAAATTATGAAAAGAAACACAATAAAAATCTTATAAAAAAAAAATAATATTTTATCATCTTTGTAAAAACAGCCTGAGGAAGCAGGTCGTCCATAAGCTAATCATGATGCCAATTAAGCCTGATAGGTTGATTTAAATCCCTGGAATTTAAACAATAAATCTTAATCATTACTTAAATCAGCAATTCATAACCCTGTGTATTAATCATGCCTTTGATTTTCTGACTTGGTTATTTTCCCTAAGAAAGAATCATTCAAACATCTTGTCTTGATTATTTAGCACAATATATCAGCATTTCCTCCTGTTAACCAAGACCTGCATGTCAATGTATAAGCTATTATATATGTGTTTAACACACACTTATTTCAATTCTTAAATTTGCTCCCCCCTCAAAAAAAAAAAGGCATTAGAAATACATCTAATTAGAAAATCTAGTTAATAGAGCTGGAGTCCTGCAAAATAATATTGCAATAGGTAATATAATAAATTATTATTATTATTACAACCATGGGTCTCCTGCTGTTGTTGGACTACAACTCCCATCATCCCTAGTTAGCAAGGTGATGGAAGTTGTGGTCCAACAAGAGCTGGGGACCCAAGTTTGAGAAACACGGGTGTAGGCCAGGCTTCCTCAGCCTCAGCCCTCAAGATGTTTTGGGCCAACAACTCTCATGATCCCTAGCTAGCAGAACCAGTGGTCAGGGATGATGGGTATCAAATAGTATGGGAAAGGGCTTTATTAGAAAAGCTAACCAATAAACTGAAACTGACACGAGAACAAATAGAAGAAGACACCTTCACCACGATTTGGTTTCCCCTTTATCACATACACAGCTCAACAAGACAACGAGAATCCCCCGACAGCATACGAATCTGGCTAACCTGATTCAAAAATACACACTCATACCCTGCTCTCACACAAAAACGATTCTCACTACAGCCAACCAAAGACAACCAACCGCACCTTAAGCCACCCCCAACCTCTCACCACCAAGGAAATACAACAAGTGAATAGTAAGAGTAGAATAATAGAAGCATAGCCACCCGACCCCACCCCACTCACCGCCCCTCTCCCCCCTTTTTTTGTTCTTCTTCCTAATTGTTTAAACCAATTCATGAACCAAGAACATATACAATGACCACTAATAATGAAACATATGTTGTAGATATTTTTCCACATTTATTATGCTATTCAAATGACATGAGAAAACTCAGTATACTTGTTTGTATAACATTATTCTTGTTTATAAAATCCAATATAAGAAAAAAGAAGGAAGAAGAGTGAGAGCCACTATTTGATTCTGAGGGAATGGAACCCAATACCTGAAGCAAATACTGAGACAGACAGTTCCTCCAGAGTTCAGTTTCCCTAATACACCATATCCAAACATGCCAGGTCCCTCTTTCTCCCTCTTAACCAGGAAAGGGAGCATACCAGTTTGGAGATGAAGTGATGGAGTGCTTGAGTCTAGGCGTACCGGAGGGTTGTCCCTTTGTATGATCTCTTCTTCTCCTCCATCAGGGCAGAATGGGGCCTGGGAGGTGTGGTCAGGGTCTAGAAGGGTTTAAAGTGTGAGCTAGAAATAAAATTCTGTTGGTGTTAACTGCTCACACTGAGGGATCTGTCAATGAACCTGCAAACCATCTTCTCTGGATCTCACTCTTCTGCATTTGCACGTCCGAAGGCTCTGCAGCCTTTGCCCTCCTGAGTAATGACCACCTCCTCAATCACTTTCTTCTCTCCAGAATCCCAGACTGTAGATGGGACCTCTTGCATCTTTGGTTGCCTGACCCAAACCAGGCACTGGTCAGATTGAATTCCTGGGGCCTGATGTAAGCCTGTGGAGCCTGTTGTTGTTGTTGTTCAATACTGAAGTATTTCCCCCCCAAGATTTCTGTGTTAGTTGACGATTCTCCTTCTCGCTGAAATTAAAAGCCAGGGATCACTGAGAGAACAAAACTTGCAAACCTGATCATGGATTCCTGTGGGCCCCTTTATCACTGTGTGTCCCATATAATGAATCACAGATGTCCACTCTGAGGATCCTTTTTACTTCTGGGAATCGGGCTCTACTGCATCGCTGCTAAGAGAACTTCCGGTGATTCTATAAAAACATGGAAAGTGTCCATACTAGCAACTGTCGCTAAAAGCATTTTAGAGAAGAGGCTCTCAGAACAACTCAGAGAAACAAAAGAGTGACAGGCGTCTGATCTGAACATGTGGACCTGCCTTCAACTAAATCAAACCACTGGTCCATCTCGCTCAGTTGTCTGCTCAGACCGAAAGCAGCATTCTTCTAGGATGAACGTTTCCCCAGGTGAGAGCCTTTTTAAGCAGAGAGGTCAAGACTTGAATGTGGGCCTTTCTGCTTCGAAAAGCATGTGCCCAACTTACCAAGCTGTGGCCATGGGACACTGAGCCTGGGAGTAGAATCAGCTGAAGCGTATGCGTTGCTAAATGCCTAGGGAACTTGTGCCAAGAGGAGGCTTATACATCTGAGAAACAAGCAAACAAAACAACATTGTCACTGGTGACCCTAAGAAGAGAACCTGGGGCATGGAGCAAGCAGTTGACGGAGACTAGATTTCACGTATTGATTTGAACTAACTGGTAATTCCTTGGCTGCAGCTTTCCAGTTTAATTTCAACATTAGCATGACAGATGTTATTAACACCGTAGCAGTTCTGTTCTTCTTTTCTTTTTGGTGTTTATGTAGGATTGAAGTCAGCAGCCATTCCTCTAGCAACAGGAATTGTAGCTCGAAAGCGAGCTGTGTAGATCAGTGAGCCCTACAGTGACTCTCCTCCCTTGTATATCTGCCTATTTAAGTGGGCAGGCATTATCATGAGAAATCATTTCTCATTATTTCCCATCTGCTCAAGTATAGAGCAATGTGTCAAGGATGGAGCTGAATCCAAAGTGAGGGGAAGCTACCAGTTGATAGGCGTGAGGGGGTGCACGGCAATGCCTGACAATGATTCAGAGATATATAAATATATATATATGACATGTACATTCAATTCAAGGCTATTAGAACAACAGTTTTGATACAAAGTATAAAAAGTAATGGGTCTACGGCCATATCACTTGTTGATGCAGCCTTGACAGTGCAGCTCTACAGAGACTCATCAGCTGTTTTGCCCAAGCTTGCAGGGAGTTCAGCTTGATGAAGACCAACATCTTGGGTCAGGACATTGGCAGCAATCCACGCATCAGCATTGGTGATCATCACACGCTTGAAGTGGCAGACAGTTTTGTCGACCTGGGTTGCACCATAACCAGCAACCTGTCCATTGATGCTGAGCTGGAAAATGTATTGGCAAAGTCAGCTATGGCAATGGTGCACCTCTCCGAAAGGGTACGAGAGAATGTGATGCCAACGTTCAACACTGAGATGAAGGTCTACCAGGCCAACGTGCTGGTTGAGCATTCTGCTATATGGATGTGAGTCATTGGCAACTTACAACCTCCAGGAGCAATGCCTCCATGCCTTCCACGTGTGCTGCGTCATGAAGAATTTGGGCATCACACGGCAGGACAGAGTCTCAGACAAAGATGTGCTCCCAGCATGTTTGGATTCCTGTCTCAGCAATGGCTTGGTCGTGCCCATAAAATGGAAGATGGCAAGATCCTCAAGGACATGCCCTATGGCAGCCTTCCTCAACCTCGGTCCTCCAGATACTTTGAGACTACAATTCCCATCATCCCTGACCACTGGTCCTGCTAGCTAGGGATCATGGGAGTTGTAGGTCAAAAACATCTGGAGGGCCGAGGATGGGGAAGCCTGATATAAACCTTCTACTCAAGTGTTTCAGTGACTTCCCAAGGTCTTGAACAGAAGTCTTCCCCTATCACATACGACCAGATCCTTTTAACTAGAAATGCCAGGGACCGAAGCTAGCACCATTTGAGTGCAAAGGATGTGCAAAGCATGTCACTGTGCTATGGCCTTCCCCGCCCCTGCCACACTGCGAACTGGAACAAGAATATTAAACATTCAGCTTAATATATTCTGCAATGAGGTGATGAGGCTCCACTACCAGTTAAAAATTTACATCAAATCAGCAGAGGAGGTGTGTTGAAAAGGCAGGTGTGCTGCGTATAAGGCAACGCAACCTCAAAACAACTGTCAAAATGGCTGTTGTTTCCTTAAACATACAGTGGTACCTCGGGTTACAGACGCTTCGGGTTACAGACACTTCAGGTTACAGACTCCGCTAACCCAGAAATAGTACCTCAGGTTGAGAACTTTGCTTCAGGATGAGAACAGAAATCACGCGGCAGCGGCGTGGCAGTAGCAGGAGGCCCCATTAGCTAAAGTGGTACCTCAGGTTAAGAACAGTTTCAGGTTAAGAACAGACCTCCAGAATGAATTAAGTTCTTACCCCAAGGTACCACTGTACTTTCTGTGTTACTAGATACTACAATTCTCTTTCTTTTGCTCACACTATTGTCAAAATGGCTGGTTAGCAAACTTTTCCAGCAGGGGAAAAGGTCCCTCAGACCTTGGGGGGGGCGGACTATATTTTTGGGGGGGAAATGAATGAATTTATATGCCCCACAAATAACCCAGAGATGTATTTTAAATAAAAGGACACATTCTACTCATGTAAAAACACGCTGATTCCCCGACCATCCGCGGGCCGGATTTAGAAGGCGATTGGGCCAGATCCGACCCCCGGGCCTTAGGTTGCCTACCCATGGCCTTAACCTTTTATCCCTTCATCTCAAGGATAATTATCTATCTGGGGATTCATTTTCCCCTTATAAATAGTATTGTTTCCCATCTTGCTTTTGAAAACTCTTAATCTGTCAGTGGATGATACATAGTGATCATGGGAGTTGTAGGCCAAAAACATCTGGAGGGCCGAGGTTGAGGAAGCCTGCCCTAGTAAAGGTAAAGGGACCTGTGACCATTAGGTCCAGTCATGACCGACTCTGGGGTTGCGGCGCTCATCTCGCTTTATTGGCCAAGGGAGCCAGCGTATAGCTTCCGGGTTATGTGGCCAGAATGACTAAGCCGCTTCTGGAGAACCAGAGCAGCATGCGGAAACGCCGTTTACCTTCCCGCCGGAGCAGTACCTATTTATCTACTTGCACTTTGATGTGCTTTCAAACTGCTAGGTTGGCAGGAGCAGGGACTGAGCTCACCCCGTCGTGGGGATTTGAACCGCTGACCTTCTGATCGGCAAGTCCTAGGCTCTGTGGTTTAACCCACAGCCTATGGGAAGCTTTATGCACCAGGCTCCTTGGCAGGCCAACTTTGCATTACAAAGATGCCTGCACACCTCACCTGAAGGCTGGCAACAATAACATTAATCCCTTGCAGATAACTGCAGTGCCTAGAGACAGTCAGTCAGATCATGTGTCCACAGCAGTGAGCAAAGGAAGGAAGAATGGATACAAAAACTGGTGGAATATGCAGAAATGGCGAAACTTACCGGGGGGGAAAGAAATCAAGATAACCAACTTTTTTAAAAGAATGGAAATGGTTTCTTGAATATTTACAAATAAATTGTAAACAGATAAGAACATTGGCAGGATTACTGTAACAACCTGCAATTTTATAAGAGTATATATTTAAAGCAGATGAATAAATGAGTAAATTAGGTTAATTTGGAATATGCAGAAAATATGAAAAGCAAATTTAAGGAACCGCAGAAAGAGGGGGAAGGAAGCCAAGCTTTGAAATGTTAGAATGATTATAAAATTATTGAAATGTATAAAATTGAAAATCATAAATAAAATAATTTTATAAAGCCAGGGAAGGAATGACTGCTGCGAGGCGTGTGGGGAGAAGAAACACCATGGTGCACCTGTAACAGCAAAACCAGATGTCTTCATCTGCCCCACATGTACCTCCTGTGTTGGTCTCTACAGCCACAACATCTGCACTGCAGGAGACGTGTGGAAATCAGTAGGATTTGCAAGGTCTATTTCAGGGGAGCCTGTTCCCGTTGCCATCCTAGAAATCTATGAAATAAAGAAGTCCTGTATTTTTCGCTGCATAAGATGCACCTGACCATAAGACGCACCTAGTTTTTAGAGCCTTGCTTTAGAGTTTTTAGAACCTTGCAAGTTCGCTGTCTTTACCTCCCCGCTCCCAGGCAGCCTCCTTTATTGCTAGCGTCCCTTATCTCGCTCCCGATCGCTTGCCGATCAGCGGCTTTGTTTCAACACCCACTTCCCTCTTTCAAAAAAAAAAAGCATGATCTGCTTTTTGCCCCCGGGCATTTCGGCTCCAGGGACCACACATTTGCTCCGTAAGACGCACAGACATTTCCCCTTACTTTTTAGGAAGAAAAAAGTGTGTCTTATGGAGCGAAAAATATGATAAGTTACTGATTCTCATTGAAGAACCAAAGGGTTCTCCAGAATAGTTTTGAGATCTGCTCCTCCAGGGGATCAATCCTGTAGTCAGATTCTGGCTCTGATGCTTCTCACCTTGGGTCCTGCTTTGCAGCAACAATCTGAGGTACTTTCACCCCATTGTATCTATTTCTTTTTTAAAAAAAACTGTTGAAAGATTATGAAATAAGGTGCAATTTCTTTATGGCCACCACACACGAACACTTCTGTTTTGCAAAATTTTAAGGGTATACACACACACTTACTTAATTTATGTAATTATGATTGTTAATATAAATTGTATAGCTAATAGGAGTCTTCTTTCAGAGTCCTGCACTGCTAGTCTGGTGCTACACATAAATTATTTCCATTGTTCAAACTGGGGAAAGGAACCTTTTCTGGCTGTAATTGGTTACAGTGGAGAAATACCACCCACTAGGCAAGATCCATTAAAAATATTTCCTGCAGGTGGTGGAACGGGACACACCGCCCCTGAAAAGGCATGATAGAGGCTTACGGTTATTAATGTTGTGAAGAGAAGACCTGGAGGCATTTTATCCTTTCAGAATAAAGGTCACAAAAATGAAAACAGACTGGAAGCAGGTCCAGGACTAGCAGAATCAACAGGACTACAGCACACAATTAACATGCAGAATTCAAGATGTAGTCACGCCCTGTGGAGTAGATGGCTTTATAAGGAAATTAGACAAATCCACGGGAGATAGACCTAGGAATGACTCATAACTATGATAGCTAAATGGAACTTCCATGGTCTGGAGCAATGCACCACTAAGTACCAGGAGATTATACCCCCTCCGTGCCTTGTTTTTAAGATTTCAGAGGCACCAGACTAACTATGCTTGAAAAAAGAATTCTATGCCAGGTGGGTATTTGGTTTGATCCAGCACAGCAGTCCTTTTACATTCTTAACTTTATTCTATATATTCTATATATTTATTACGTAACAATTTTATGCATCAGCATCGCTCTTAAATGTGTACCATATTTTTCGCTCTATAAGACGCACCAGACCACAAGACGCACCTAGTTTTTGGAGGAGGAAAACAAGAAAAAAAATATTCTGAATCTCAGAAGCCAGAACAGCAAGAGGGATCACTGCGCAGTGAAAGCAGCAATCCCTCTTGCTGTTCTGGCTTCTGGGATAGCTGCGCAGCCTGCATTCGCTCCATAAGACACACACACATTTCCCCTTACTTTTTAGGAGGGAAAAAGTGAGTCTTATAGAGCAAAAAATACGTTAATTGAAAACCAGCAGCTTAAGTTTTATTGTCACACATACAGATATACTGGAAAGATGCATTATTAATGTTGGTCTTTTTTGACATCGCATTGTTTATTTGAGTAGCAGGAGTGACTGCTGTCTCTGAATCTGCTGGCTTGTAGGTAATGTGTGTTTATGTTGAGGTTGGTAGAGGGGGAAGAGAGAGAGAGAGAGATGCTCAGAATCTCCTGCAGATGTCTCAAGCAATCTTTGTTCCTGCACAACCTTAATGCCACATGGCTCACCCACCCACACAAACCCTGTCACAGCCTCACATTTTCAGCAAATAGAGTTTGACAGCAAGGAAAATTGGGGAGGGAAAAATAATGTCACCAGTAAGGGATATCCACATGCTTAAAATATATCAATTAGAGTCAGGAGGATTAGGAAGACATTTAATGAGTGCCTTTTTTTTTTTTTGTCTGTTCAGAAGAACTTAGGAAACCATCTTCTGGGATGTTGTGCTGTACAAGACCCTTTTGAAAGCAGCTGTGCAAACTCATATGTATTGTACAGAGGCTAGTGCAAGAAACCTTCCTTGCACTAATAATTTAGAACTGGGATCTCGATCTCTCTCTCACTGGCTGTGTCCGCACTCCTGCTTATTCTGCATCTAGTTCATTCCCACGACTCGTTTAGGAAGCAGTGCACATACAATGTTAGTCACAATCCAGATCTATCTGGCTGTGCCTTGTGAAATATTGCACTTTGATGTGTTTTCCCCCCTAAACCAGCTTCAATCCAAATTGAAAAAAAGAACAACATAGCTGCTGTTTTAGCTGGTTGTGTGTATACTGTGTGTGTGTGTGTGTGTGAGAGAGAGAGAGAGAGAGAGAGAGAGAGAGAGAGAGAGAGAGAGGCCCTTTTCTCCTCTTACTTTCTGGGAGAAAAATGCAGAAGACACCTCATGCTTCACTTATCTCATTTTTATTGCTTTGGATGAAAGCCAGGCAGTTTTCTTGCCAAGCTGTCCTGTCCACCAGTATAGAAATTCTCAAGCCAGCAAGAAAAAGAAAGATATTTAACATTGATGGTTAGACCTCAGAATCAGCCAACCCAACATCTCAGCGTACTTAGTAAGGAGACCTAGAACATGGTCCAGGACTACCGGACACTGCAGCATTTATGAAACAGCTTAGAAACCTAGATGGGACACCACTGGGAGCTCCAGAGAAGTAATTATTTTTCAGCAACCCAAACCCTCCTTGTCATACTAATAGCTGAAAGCTTTATCAAATGAAGCCACGATTTCAAAGCGGCTGCTTCTCTAGATTTCAATTATCTGCTGCAGTTCTCCCAAACGTATTCCCCTCATGTACCCACTACAAGAGGGCTTCTCTCTTTATACCAAAAGGCATGCCACCTCTGCATTCCCTCGCCGTGCTCTGCTGTTTAAAGACATTTTCTCCCTGTGTATGGAAGTGAGAGCTGGACCATAAAGAAGGCTGATCGCTGAAGAATTGATGCTTTTGAATTATGGTGCTGGAGGAGACTCTTGAGAGTCCCATGGACTGCAAGAAGATCAAACCTCTCCATTCTGAAGGAAATCAGCCCTCAGTGCTCACTGGAAGGACAGATCCTGAAGCTGAGGCTCCAATACTTTGGCCACCTCATGAGAAGAGAAGACTCCCTGGAAAAGACCCTGATGCTGGGAAAGATGGAGGGCACAAGGAGAAGGGGATGACAGAGGACGAGATGGTTGGATAGTGTTCTCGAAGCTACCAACATGAGTTTGACCAAACTGCGGGAGGCAGTGGAAGACAGGAGTGCCTGGCGTGCTCTTGTCCATGGGGTCACGAAGAGTCGGACACGACTAAACAACTAAACAACAACAACAGCTCAGTTCCATGCATGAGCCTGGGCTGAGGAGGAAGCAGTGAGGAGGAAGAGAAATCCAGTTCACATTTGAAGTTGAGCCTACTGAAATGGCACTTTGCGCAACAACACGTGAATTAAAACTCAGTCAGTCTTCAAAATTCAAACTTCCCTGCATTTTGTGGCACAGTTCTCCAGCCAAGTAATGTGTAATAAAAATGCATATGCCTAGGTGGATATGAATGCATATAATGAAAATAGCATTCTATTTGGGAAAATTGCTTTGTAAAATGTGTTTATTAGGCAAAATCACATACAAGAATATGTGTAGATTTTGAGAAATTAGCAATAAAATGATGATGAATTTTTGTAAGGACTTTTCTTTTTAATGCATACTGAAATGTGGAGAACCAGACTTCAGACTGGAAAGATGAGAAACTGAGATAAACTGAAATTGGCATGTTTATGTATTGCTAATGGTCAGGGAAGCTGAGTGAGGGTGGGGCTCAGCGGCGTAGCGTGGGTTGTCAGCACCCGGGGCAAGGCAAGTAATTTGCGCCCCCTAACCCCTAACCTGCCGCCGCTGCCAGCTTCTTCTTGCTGCTGCTTGGGCTGGGGTATTTACGGTAAGGTAGCCACGGCGGCGGCGGCGGGTCCGTGTCAGGTGATCTGAGGCGAGTTGCCACTGGCGCTGCCGCCCAAACGACGCCGCTTGCCTGGAGGAGGAGGAGGGCAGAGAGGCGAGGAAAATGCAACAAGGCCCAGCAGCTGCAGCAGCGGCGGCGGGCTGTGAGGAGGGGCTGCCTGGCGCGCCCTCCGCGGCCCTGACGCGCGGGGACCGCGGCGAGCGCTGAGAGCCGCTGCCTGCTGGACGCACGCACAGCTCGTTGGTTCCGCGAGACATGGGGCTCTGCTACAGCCTGTGCCCGAGGCTCTTCAGCGACTCCGGAGGTGGCGAGCGCGCCCCCCCCCCAGATGTTGCGCCCGGTGCGGCCGGCCCCCCTGCACCCCCCACGCTACGCCACTGGTGGGGCTTCAATCCTCCCTCTGGAAGACCTTTTTGGTAGCAAAAGTTAAATCCCACCCCCTCCATTTTTTTACCTCATGGGCAAGCATGTGCTTAATAATCTGAGGTGGCAATGATTCTTTTCTGTCAGTTTTGCTATCAGTCACTTTCCTGGATAAAGGAACTAATTATATGAGGTAAACTTTCTCCATAAAAGCCTCACAACGGGTAATGTATAGAACAGACGTCTTAATTCCTTTAAGTATTAAAGTATTAGATGTGTTTTAGACTTTTAATAAATTGATCCTCCCAGCAAAGTATACGTGGTGCTGTACTTTTATCCGTCAAAGAACCCTTTGAAGTACGTTGGGCTCAGAGAGAGTGGTGCAAGCTCACCTAGCAAGTTTTGAAGGTAATATCTTAACTGTTTTGTAGCTGTTGCTTGTACAGTAACGTGTTCTAATTTGAATAATGCCAGGTTCTAGGCAGGGGGAAAGTGCCTCATGCATTGGTTACCTAGCTCCTCATTTTAGTTTTAATTCATTTAGTTTGCAGTTGGCAAAAGAGAGGCAGACCTCCTAAAGTGGATTAAACAGTCCACAGTTTGTTTGGGTTTTTTTTTGAAAGATGTAAAATTTTACTTAACATAATTATTACAAAATATAAGCAAAATATTGCAAATACATACATACATATATATTTCAGATGGGCACACATATATAAAAAAGAACAAAAAAGAAAAAGAAAAAATGAGAAGAAGAAGAAAAGTTGGAAGAATTTCTTCCAAACTCATTCTACAAATATCTCAATAATAAAATTTCATTGATTGACTTCCATCACTTACATTGCACTTCCTATATACATTTTAAGCAAGATTGTAACTGTTATTCTGTATTTTTCCCATACAATCTCACACAAATATTCTAATCAATAAGTTTTCTAAATCTTTCATAAATCTATTCTAAACACAACCAAGACCTTACATTTAATCTTTGTCTACATAAATAATCATTTAAACATTTCCATTGTTTCTGGATTATGTTTTTTTGGTTTTTGTCTTATCAAATCCGTCAGTTTTGCTAATTCCAAGTATTTGCATAATTTATTCAGCCATTCTTCTTTGGTTGGAATGTAATTTCCTTTCCAATTATTGGCTATTAACATTATCGCTGCTGTTGTCGCGTACAAGAAAATATTATCTAATGTATGGGAAAATACAGGTACATAAAAGATTTATGAATCATTTAGTGAGAAAGGCTCTATTTGAAGTTTGGGAGAGAACAAAGGAGAAAATCATAGAAAAAAACAGTCCACAGTTTTGTTCAACTTGGGAACATTACACTTGCAATGAAATTATGAGGAGCATAGCTGTCAAGTGTCCCTTAGTTGGAGGGACAGTCCCTTATTCCAGCGCCATGTCCCGCTGCTGTCCCTTATTGATGGATGTCCCTTAAATGTCCCTTAAAGGATGTCCCTTAAATTTCAAAGGAAGCAGCTCCTCTCCCTCCTTCCCTGCCGGCCAGGGAGGAGGGAGGCTCCAACTGTGTTGCTTGGCTGTGTTGCTCACCCAATAAGAAGTCTAAGAACGAGTGGGGGGGTGGAGCTTGCATGCCTTGTGTGTGGCTAGTTAATGCAAGCTGAGGGGGTTTTTGAATGCTGGACGCCATTTTGTTGCATGTGCTGCTGCAAACTTTGCAGTGCAAGCCCAGGCCGGGGAGCCATCTTAAGTTGAGGCTGCATAGGCCTTGTGGTGCATGTGATTCAGATTCTATTCAGTTGAACCTCTGGTTACAAAGTTGGTTGGACAGTGTTCTCGAAGCTACCAGCATGAGTTTGACCAGACTGCAGGAGGACAGGAAGACTGGAGTGCCTGGAACAGGTGAGGCTGCAGGTCCCTTATTTTGGCTGTTGGTCCCTTATTTTCAAGGCTGCTGGTCCCTTATTTTCAAATCTGTAAGTTGACAGCTATGATGAGGAGCACTGCCTGGAATGAAGAAAACTGGGTAGAAAACTGATGTAGCTTTTGTTTCACATCTCATTGCAAGTCTTGCCAGAGCTTTATTCCCCTTCCTCTTCTTCTTCTTCTTCTTCTTGAGCCTCAGCGCACTGGAACTGCACTCTGGCACCTCTCAGATGAGCAGTACCTGACCAGCCTAAGCAAAACTTCCCTGCACATCAGCTCTGCAAACCTCCCTGTCCCTCCTGTTTGCATGCAAGAGCCAGAGAGGCAGGGCTGCTCTGTGGACCAGCAGAGCTGAGTCACAGGAAAGAAGCCTCCCTGTGCCTCACCTGAACATGCCTCCCTGTCGCTTTGGCTCATGTGAGCTGTAGCAGTGGTGGTGGTTGAGCTTCCTTAAGCTGCTCAGCTGAGGTGCAGAAAGCATCCAGCGCTCAGCTGTCAGGGGCTGGACTGAAGGAGACACGAGACTGAGGAGGAGGAGGAATGGTGGAGATCGCTCCCCCTTCTCCTGAAGCTTCCAGAGACAAGGAAGTTGAACGGAATCCGGCTTCTGAGAGCCAGTGTGGTGTAGTGGTTAACAGCAGTAGACTCGTAATCTGGTGAACCGGGTTCGCGTCTCTGCTCCTCCACATGCAGCTGCTGGGTGACCTTGGGCCAGTCACACTTCTCTGAAGTCTCTCAGCCCCACTCACCTCACAGAGTGTTTGTTGTGGGGGAGGAAGGGAAAGGAGTTTGTTAGCCACTTGGAGACTCCTTAGGGTAGTGATAAAGAGGAATATCAAATCCAAACTCTTCCTCTTTGTTATGTATTGAGTTGAATAGGATCCAAAATGCAGAAGTCTGATTGGTCCTAGAACAATAGGATTCAGAATGCAGCAGTCTGATTGGTCCTAGAACAATAGGACCCAGAATGCAGCAGTCTGATTGGTCCACAGGATCCACCCAATCCAGCTCCAGGTGGAAGTGAATTCATAACCTGATTGGCCTACAGGAGAATCCCGGAATTAGCCAATCACGTGGGGCCTATTGTGTAAATAATGTATATAAAGCAGACATTCTGGGGGAACTTCCATTCCTCCTCACCACTATGAGCTGAATAAAGAGCATGAAATCTACTCTCGACCCTGAGTATATTTCACTCCTCCTCCTCCTCCTCTTCTTCTTCTTCTTCTGATTGGCTGCAGGAAGCTCCTGCAGGCAATCCGAAGCCACGGAAGCCCCGTCGAATGTTCAGCTTCCAAAAATAGTTTGCAAACTGGAACACTCACTTTGTGGTGTTTGGGAGCCAAAATGTTTGAGAACTAAGCTGTTCAAAGGAAGGCGAACAGAAGACTTGGGTGGTGTCGGGAGAAGAGAAGGCAGAGACAGAGCAGCCAGCTCACACGTTATCACTGGAGAGTATTTTTGACCTTCCTTCCCCCAGAATTCAGGATTCATTGAGAGTGTAAGAGCAAAGGACTCAGAGACAATTAGCCCCAGGTGGCCACCATAAGGGGAACTGCTGTTGCTAGGAGGGGAAGAGCTCAGTTGGAGCAACACCATTAACGGGGTACAGACTGCATTCCTTTGTCTCTCGCCGTGATGATTGAATAACCTCATGACAGTCGTACCTTGGTTTTCGAATTTAATCCATTCCATGAGTCAGTTTGACTCCTGGAACATTTGAAAACCAAGGCACGGCTTCTGATTGGCTGCAATAGCATCCTGCAGCCAATTGGAAGCTGTGCTGGACGTTCAGCTTCCGAAAATTATTTGAAAACCGAAACAATCACTTCCGGGTTTCAATCCTTTGGGAGCCGAAACATTCAAGTTCAAAGGTGTTCAGCTTCGGAGGTTCCATTGTAGTAAGAACTCTTCTTTGTTCTTCTCTGCTTCTTCCCACCACCAGGGGAGGGAGAGAATTCCCCGAAGCCTGACATCATCTGAGCAAGCTTCCATACCACTACAGAACCTCTACTTCTATCTATCTATCTATATCTATCTATCTATCTATCTATCTATCTATCTATCTATCTATCTATCTACCTATCTACCTATCTACCTATCTATGCACTGAGTCTCACACTGGTTGGTGTTTCCCACTTATTCTGAACCAGTGCTATTTTTCTAGAAAAAGATGTGCCAGAACTCACCATGAACGCCTCCCTTGTTCTCTTATAATAGCTATGGCACCTACCTGAGTAGTGCTGGCACTGAGTTCCAGCAAGTTCCAGTTGCAAAAAAGCTCTGGTCTTAACTCTAGGCGTGGCACATCCCCGTTCACCACCTGTGTCACAGCAGGAATCTCTTGCTGTGGCCCGCACCCTACCCAGGTCTGGATTTAGGTTTGATGAAGCCCTAAGCTACTGAAGGTAATGGGGCCCTTTATATGTCCAGCTGTCTTTTGCCAACAACAAATTGTCGCTGTTTTTTGTGTTGAATATATGCTATATGGTAATTTATGGACCTAAAAGGTATCTAAAGCCATTTGCGCATGTTGCCATGCTACCAGTCCATGAAGAATGTAGGCATCCTATATATAGAAATGAGCAAACCAGTGATATTTTAGGGAGCAGGCTAACAGGAGGGGCCCATGACCTACATCATAGGAGTCTACACAACACAAAACACTGTTGCTGTATGTAAAGGTAAAGGTAAAGGGATCCCTGACCATTAGGTCCAGTCACGGACGACTCTGGGGTTCCGGCGCTCATCTTGCTTTACTGGCCGAGGGAGCTGGCATACAGCTTCTGGGTCATGTGGCCAGCATGACTAAGCAGCTTCTGGCGAACCAGAGCAGCACACGGAAGCGCCGTTTACCTTCCCGCCGGAGCGGTACCTATTTATCTACTTGCACTTTGACGGGCTTTCAAACTGCTAGGTTGGCAGGAGCAGGGACCGAGCAATGGGAGCTGACCCCGTCACAGGGATTTGAACCGCCGACCTTCTGTTCAGCAAGCCCTAGGCTCTGTGGTTTAGACCACAGCGCCACCTGTGTCCCTGTTGCTGTATGTAGATTTTAATTTATTTGTTTTTTATCTTATATTTTGGTAATGTACATCAAGTGTTGTTTTTTTCCTTTAAATTTTTTTGGGGCCCCCAAGAGAGTGGAGCCCTAAGCTATAGCTTGTTTAGCTTATACGTAAATCCAGCACTGGCCCTACCATTTCTGACGCGGGCAGAACGACTCCCCCACTCACTGAACTCAGAAAGTTGCTTCTGTGCATCTTTTCTGCCCCATGTGCCAGAACACCTCCTTCTCGGTGGTGAGAGGGGGGCATTCCTCTGGTGGCAGAACCGGCGGGGTGGGGAGGGTGCCCGCTCTTATGCTTCCGCTGCCTGAGGCGGGTGCTCTGCCTCACCTCATCAGTGGGCTGGCTCTGTTTAACTAAATACAGTGGTACCTCGGGTTAAGAACTTAATTCATTCTGGAGGTCCACTCTTAACCTGAAACTGTTCTTAGCCTAAGGTACCGTACCACTTTAGCTAATGGGGCCTCCCGCTGCCGCTACGCCGCTGCCGCCCGATTTCTGTTCTCATCCTGAAGCAAAGTTCTTAACCCGAGGTACTATTTCTGGGTTAGCGAAGTCTGTAACCTGAAGCGTCTGTAACCTGAAGCGTCTGTAACCCGAGGTACCACTGTGGTGCCCTTTCAAGGTGCTGCCACTAGAACACACAGTCTCCCTCATTCCACATGTTGCATCATAGCAGTGAGGGATTCTTCTATAGTTTTTACCATATTTATCATGCTAAAAAAATAATCATCAGGGAAAAGTGGTAAAGGCCTACATTTGAACGTTTTCACATAGTTGCCCCCACACCTATTTAGTTTTTCAATTATTATTTTTTAGACGTTTATAGTAATTTACAGCACTGAGCATTAATCTTTACGGCATCTTGAAACATTCTGGAGCATTGGATTTCACTGGTTTATATAACAAAATATTAATAAATGGTATTTGTGCCTTATAGAAAGTATCTAATTATTGTCTGGGAGTTTCTGGATATGTATGCTGTTAATTAATTTTGATATTTGTGGCATATTCCCATACTTCATTTAGCCATTCTTTTACAACTGGAATATTTGCCTCTAATATCTTGCAAAAATAATTCTAGTGGCATTTCTTAAAATACTGCTGAGGCGCCAATTCGGATTTAATTCTGAATAGACATATATAGAACCAAGCTGCAACTAATGTAGGATTTAAACACTCCTTAGATGTATTTAATAATAATAATACTTTTATTGTCATTGTACAACCTGTCTACAATGAAATTAAATGAGCCTCCCCCCCACAAACACTCAATCTCTTATCGAACAAAACACCACCTCACAGTCAATTTCGCTATGTTATTTTCCATTCAACAGCCTAACAGCCCATGGATAGAAGCTATTTTTTAGCCTGTTGGTACAGCTGATTATACTTCTATATCTCCTGCCCAAAGGTAGAAGATTAAAGAGGTGATGGCCGGCGGGTGTGAGTCATCCCTGAGAATTTTTCTCACTCTCCTAAGGCAACGATTCCTTGCGATGTCATCTAGCGGACTCAAGGGACAGCCCATGATATCATGTGCTGTATTCACCAACCTCTGTAGAGACTTTCTGTCCGTGGCTGTCAGGCCAGCATACCACACTGTGATACAATATGAAAGGACACTTTCTATTGTGGACTGGTAAAATGAGTTCATCAGTTGTTGTTTAACATTGTTCTTTCGCAAAACCCTGAGGAAATGGGGTCTCTGTTGGGCCTTCCTAACCACCTGAGCTATGCTGATTTTCCAAGTGAGGTCCTCACTAAGGTAAACTCCCAGGAATTTATATCCCCACCACCAGTATTGCTGAACAGCATCTTTTATTTTCCTTTACAGTGTTTATGTGACTTAGATCCTTTGTGTCTCCAGCTTTTAGACTTGTTTCGAAAATAAAAATACTACTACGTTTGCCAAAATGCCAGTTCTTGAGAGAGCCACTGTGCAGTTTCCTTCTCCATAACCAATGCTTCAATGCTATATGTGCACACTAGTAGATTCCATTAGCTACTGTTCGACAGAACAAATGTTTGAAAAGAGAGAAGAGAAGACATCTTAGGGTTTAGATACATTTGCTGAGCAGTAAATGGAAGTGCAAGTATACAGTTTTTCTCAATCTTTCAGAAAATAAGCCTGGTTTTCAAAGGCAGCGATATTTCAGTCTTGCACCGCAATGCATGTGTGATGTATCTAATTAAAATGACCTGCATGGAATAATATAAATGAAGAAGACAATCAATTATGTTTCAATTAAACCTCATATTAGCACTCTGAAATAAATAGCCAGCTAATCCTTATTTACAAAGAAAGAAAGAAACCACATCTGTAATTCAAAACAGATGAAATTCTGTTTAGAAACAGATTTCAACTATCTCAGGAGAATTTGTGCATTTCTAAATAAAAAGAAGAATGTCTACAATAAAGCCCAGATACTTTTAAAAGTTGAACTTTTTGTGTATTTCGAATCACCCAAATATGTTTTTGAACACACACACACACACACACACACACACACACACTTTCCTCTTACAGTACTATATTGGCAAGTCTATTTGTGATTTAAATTGGTTTTTTTTATAGCTGGGAAAGTATTTTAGCAATAAAATAAAAAATAAAAAGGGGCTCAGAAAATGTCACCCACTCACAGCATGTGTCCCAAGCTGCAAATGGCCTTACCCACAGCAGCTGTGTCAGCTGTGTTACCTTGTGCAGATGAAACCAGTAGGATACACAGTACACATGGACTCCCAATACAGTGGTACCTCGGGTTAAGTACTAAATTCGTTCCGGAGGTCCGTTCTTAACTGGAAACTGTTCTTAACCTGAAGCACCACTTTAGCTAATGGGGCCTCCTGCTGCCGCCGTGCCGCCAGAGCACAATTTCTGTTCTCATCCTGAAGCAAAGTTCTTAAACCGAGGTACTATTTCTGGGTTAGTGGAGTCTGTAACCTGAAGCGTATGTAACCTGAAGTGTATGTAACCCGAGGTACCACTGTAGTGTGGAAAGTTAACTGCAATTTGATTTGTAGCTTACAATGGTAGATGAATAATTGGGCAGGTCTAGGAGACTCCTGGGGATGCAGATGGTGCTGTGGTCTAAACCACTGAGCCTCTTGGGCTTGCTGATCAGAAGGTCGCGGTTCGAATCCCGTTGCTCGGTCCCAGCTCCTGCCAACCCAGCAGTTCAAAAGCATGCCCAAAAGTGCAAGTAGATAAATAGGTATCCCTTTGGCGGGAAGGTAAACAGCATTTCCGTGCGCTGCTCTGGTTCTCCAGAACCAGAGTCATGCTGGCCACATGACCCGGAAATACTTTCTGCGGACAAACATCGGCTCCCTCAGCCAGTAAAGCAAGATGAGTGCCACAACCCCAGAGTCGTCTGCGACTGGACTTAACTCTCAGGGGTCCTTTACCTGTACCTTTACCTTTTAGGAACCTCCTATCTGGAAGCAGCCCTGGTTCCATGATCCTGATCAAAAATGTCCCCCCACTTCTTTAATATATTTTTTTAAAATAAGGTGATCCTGTCTGACGATTGCCCATGTCACATTTAATTTGCCCTCTACTGCCTTCAGTCCTAAAGAAGCCCACACTGGTCCTATTGGTCACAAATACCTCTTTTCTGGCAAAGATGTTGAGGGATGTAGTGGCACAACTGCAGTGATTCTTGGGGGATACTGATTACCTTAGAGGACTAATTTCAGACCCAAATTGGCCTTGGTCCCCTTGATGGGTGGCTTTTCTTGGGAGAAGGATATCAGATTATGCTCTGGCTACCTCTTTATTCTTGAATTGTATATTTTCAAGACCCACCCTATTCTCTGTGTTTGCATTTTTATTTTTGGTAATTTTAAGCTTTTAAACTGTTTCTAACATTGTATTCTAAATTGTTGCAACCCACCCTAGGACTTTTCAGCAAAGGTTGATAAATACAAAAGCAGTAGGTTAATACAAATAAAAACTCCTTTTAAAAAAAGGAGCAGAAATTCTGGCAAATCAAAACTGCTAATAATGGTAGCAATCACCATCATCATTTTTTATTTGTATGCCGCCTTTCCACAGTTAAAAAAACAATGCTCAAGGCGGCTTACAAGATTTACATAATTACAAAAGTTATAAACAATAAATGAACCACATCAAAAAAAATACACAACCAAATGGGAAACAATTTCCACATAAATCAAAATCTAAAACTAAGAATACAGCATTATTATCACAGTTTAAAATGACATAGATAAAAAATAGCAGCAATTTAAACAAAAAACAAAACAAAATGGACCCCTCTCTGCCCAGCAGAAGCAGTGGCAGCAGTCCTTTATAGGGGCCTGATGGGCACCACCTAGGCCAGGTGGTGAGTGGCAGGACTGGGGCCCTGAGGTGCTGAGCAGGGGAGTCCTCCTGGGAAACAAAGGAATTTATGGTGCATCACTTTTGTTCCTGAGTATGGTTGTTTACTACATGTCAACTGGGACGCGGGTGGCGCTGTGGGTTAAACCACCGAGCCTAGGGCTTGCCGATCAGAAGGTCGGCGGTTCGAATCCCCGCAATGGGGTGAGCTCCTGTTGCTCAGTCCCTGCTCCTGCCAACAGTTCGAAAGCACATCAAAGTGCAAGTAAATTAATAGGTACCACAACAGTGGGAAGGTAAACGCCGTTTCCGTGCGCTGCTCTGGTTCACCAGAAGTGGCTTAGTCATGCTGGCCACATGACCCGGAAGCTGTACGCTGGCTCCCTCGGCCAATAAAGCGAGATGAGCGTCGCAACCCCAGAGTCGGCCACGACTGGACCTAATGGTCAGGGGTCCCTTTACCTTTACCTTTACATGTCAACTACTACTCCTGGTAGGTTAAATTTTATATATATATATATATATATATATATATATATATATATATATAA
>JAXCMG010000210.1:216520-238764 GCA_034642415.1 Podarcis siculus | reverse complement strand
TCGCCTAGACACCCCAACTTTTACACGGGAAGACACCCGAGGACACCAAAACCTGCATTCCTGTACCCGTGAAAATCTACGAAAGCATATATATATATATACTACATCAGCCCAACACGGCTACTTACCAGAATCTAGAACTAAGTATATTCAGAAATGGATAGTGAACAGCACTACCTTGGCTCTTTGCAGATACGGGATCCTTCTAGTTGCCATGCTGCTGCGTTTGCTAGCTGAGTTCTTGCTTTGTTTAGAGACACCAGGCTTTATATGCAAGGAATTTCTCAGAATAGGACTCAGAATGCCATATTCTCCAGCATTCCCCAACATTTCATGCAATTTTGTAATTGAGAAGTAGAACTTGGTGCAAGCAGAAAGAGCTGAGATTTCAACTTATGGAAGTGTTTCTCAACCTGTGGGTCCCCAGATGTTGTTGGACTACCAACTCCCATCATTCCTAGCCAGCATGACCAGTGGTCAGGGATAATGGGAGTTGTAGTCCAACAACATCTGGGGACCCACAGGTTGAGAACTGGATTAAGGGCACTGTGGGGCATTGCTGGGCACTTGAACAAGGACCCTCCCACTGCATGGTCATCATACTGCAAGTTATTGCTGCTTGGCATCACCACCTATTTGCTCATCCAGCTTTTTCCTTCAGTGATAGAGGAAGCAAGCAAGTGTGGACAAGGGAGAAAGAACATTGGTTGTCATCTGCTCATTCACTTCTTGCCTGTTGCCTGGACAGGTGAGTAAGCAATGGTGGCTGGAGAACAACAGAACGAGGGGATGGACATATAATCAATCTATACCCAACCTGAAATACCGTAATTTACTGAAAGTTTTTTGGGGGGCACATGTCAAAGAGTTCTCTCCTCCCCACTTATAACAATGTATAAGGATCCTCAGGAGAAAGGTTGAGATCCCTTGTCTGAGGAAATGAAGTTAAAATCAGGGGTTGGCGAGGAGGGGTTGGAGTCAGGATAGGCAAGTGGAAGAGAATCATGGTCGGGGCAGAGTTGGACAGGATTTGACAGGGTGTGTGCAGATTATTAGGAGCTCCAGGGTCAGCCACAAAACAACATGTCCAGAGGGTGGCAACAAGAGAACTGGCCTTTTCCACAGTGGCTCCCCAGAGTCGGTCATGACTGGACCTAATGGTCAGGTGTACCTTTACCTGTGGTGGCCTGGGGGGCAGGGCAAAGGGAGCAGACTGGAAGTGAGCAGTCTTCACTCCAGTCCACTCCTAAAGAATAAAAGGGGATTTGCACTGAAATCAAGCATTGCAGTTTGCCCCAGAGTATCACCCCCCTGAGCCCTCCCTGTACTTGTATCTTTTCTTTTAGGTTCACCTTTCCCTTTCTAGGTTCCTGGGTGATGGTTGCTGTCTTTCAGAGCAGGGAAGGGATTTCCCCTGCTCCGCATGTTTTCCCTTCCCCATAGAAATTGTCACAACTTTGGCAGTTTTAGGTCTTGGGCGGAATCCTTTAGCCCCACATTCAGTGAGGGGTTGATGTGGTGACTCATCCATTCTGCGATATCAGGGTTCCCCATCAAAGGGGTCTTGAGGGCAGCAGGGACAGAGCAAAGTGGGTGTGGCACACCCTGGGTGTCATCCCCTAGGGGGGTGATATTCGGTGGGCCGCCTGCCCACCCCAAAAGCTCAACAGCAATGACAATCACAGCCAGTATTTTTATACAGTGGTACCTCTGGATACAAATGGGATCCATTCCAGAGCTCTGTTCGTAACTAGTGATGGCACGTCTGCGCATGTGCACGTCACTTTTCACCGCTTCTGCACATGCACGTGACATCATTTTGAGCATCTGCGCATGCGGCAAAACCTGGAAGTAACGCGCTCCGTTACTTCCGAGTTGCCGCGGAGCGCAACTCAAACGCGCTCAACCCTAAGCGCATTCAACCCAACGTATAGTAGATCGCAGTCCCTTGGGCGTCCAACTGGATTTCAATGGGGGGGGGTGCGAGACAAGAAATTTTCTGCACCGGGTACCACCTGACCCTGCTACGCCACTGGAGGGGAGTCTCTGGCCACAAGTGCACAGCTGTGGGTCACAGTCCTCCCCTCAGCTGTGGGCAGTGGCATAGCATGGGGGGTGTAGGGGGGCGGCCGCACCGGGTGCAACATCTGGGGTTAGGGTTAGGGGGCGCAAATCCACAGGTTAGGGGGCGCAAATTACAGTGGTACCTTGCAAGACGGAAAACTTGCAAGAGTTTTCCGTTTTTTGAGTCGCTTCGCAAGACGAATTTCCCTATGGGCTTGCTGCGCAAGACGAAAACGTCTTGCGAATTCTTGCGAGTTTGTTTCCTTTTTCTTAAAGCCGCTCAGTACCGTTAATAGCGAGTTTGTTTCCTTTTTCTTAAAGCCGCTAAGTACCGTTAATAGCCGTTAATAGCCGTGCTTCGCAAGACGAAAAATCTGCAAGACGAAGAAACTCGCAGAACGAATTAATTTCGTCTTGCGAGGCACCACTGTACTTGCCTTGCCCCGGGTGCTGACAACCCACGCTACGCCACTGGCTGTGGGGATAAAGGGGGCCAGCTGTGTAAACGCACATTGTGCAGTCTCCAGTTCCTGACTGACCCGTCTACACGCCCAGGTTTCCTACATGTGAAACTGAACCAAGTTGTGGCCATTTCAATCCCGCAGAAGATGCTGTGTCTGCCTTCTGCCTCCCTGAGGGACTGCGCCTGGGCAGGCAAATCGGGAAACAAGCCAACAAACTTTGAAGGGGCAGGATGCGTCTCTCGAGGCACGTTTCTGGCTGGGGCTTGCGATTGTACCGTGTGTGTGTGTGTGTGTGTGGTGTTGTTGGCGACTTGGCTGGCAGGGGAAGCGCCGACCCTGTTGCCCCCCACCCAGCCCAGTTCCTCACAGGAAACCTCCTTTTGTGTCACCCTGAGGAGAAAAAGAGAGACGGAGGGGGGGGGGGCAAAACCCCGCGTTGTTTTCGCAGGAGGCGGGCAGGAAATGACCCCTTCTCCGCCGACGGCGCCTTGAAAAACAAGCTCCCCGCCACAGTCTCCCGCCAGCCTCGCTCCCCGCCGCCCAGCCTCGCCGGGCTGCCCGCCTCGCCTGCGCCCGCCTTCCCCTCCCCGCCCGCCCGCCCGCCCGCCGGCCTCGCTCCCGCTCCCTCCCCGCGCAGCAGCAGCAGCAGCAGCAGCCGCCGCCGCCCGCCCGCCCCGCGCAGCCCATGTGCTCGGCGCGGCTGTGGGCTGCCGCCGCCTCCCGCGCTCCCTGAGCCTCGCCGGCGAGCGGCGGCCAAGATGTCGAGCGCGGC
Source organism: Podarcis siculus (assembly GCA_034642415.1). Classification (NCBI taxonomy): domain Eukaryota; kingdom Metazoa; phylum Chordata; class Lepidosauria; order Squamata; family Lacertidae; genus Podarcis; species Podarcis siculus. Next base: position 235,464 of record JAXCMG010000210.1, on the reverse strand, counting down.
GCCGCACGACCCCTTCTATTCCTCGCCCTTCGGCCCCTTCTACCGGAGGCACACGCCGTACATGGTGCAGCCCGAGTACCGGATCTATGAGATGAACAAGAGGCTGCAGACGCGCACCGAGGTGAGTCCCCTTCTTCTCCCTCCTCCTCCGGCAGGGGAACTCGGCGCGCCGCTCTCCGCCCGAGGGGCAGCGGTGCCTCCCGGGCGCTGGAAGGGGCCACCGCCGGCTCCGTCGCCCTGCTACTCTTCGCAGGCTGCACGCTGGGGGGAAATGCGAGGCTCGCTTTCAAATGCCCCTTTTGTGCAAGCGCGCAGGTTGGGGCCAGGGAACCCGACCTCTTTCTTTTTTTTTGGCATTTGCAACCGCAGCGTTCTCGAGGTGTTGCGTGCATCGAAGGAACGTGTGTGTGTGCGGGCGCGCGTGTTTAAAAACAAACCAACCACGTTTCGGCGGCGGTGGATGTTACCTGTACTTCTTGCCACCCGGGTTATCAGCACTGAGCCTACGAAGGCGGAAAAGAGGGCTGGAGTTGGACAAACTTATTGCCTTATGCTGATGGCAGATACACACAGAGCCTTCCACGTGTCTCTAATTTCCTAATTTAGAGAAGCCGTCCTGGTTTCTGTTTTGATCCAGGAATGTCCTGCTTTTCCTAAGGATGTCCCTGTTTTTACTGGAGAAATGTTGGAGGGGATGGAGGCATCTGAAGGAAATCCTGTACAGGGGAGATTTTTTAAATAAATGTTTTATTATGTATTTATATGTGTTGGAGTGGCTGGGGCAACCCAGTAAGATGTGTGGGGTACAAATAGCAACATTATCACTAGGGAATGGGACATCCCTATTTTCACTGGAGAAATGTTGGAGGGTATGTATCAATGAATGAGGAATAAACAGTCCGGCGTTTAACCCCACAAAGGATAACAGAAGCTGCATCCAGTGTTGGTCTTGCTTTGTAATGTAGAATCTGCTGGTTTTGTACCACAACATGAGTGTGTATGTGTGTTTGACTTGAGTAATGCATAGCTGAGCAGAGAATCTCTTCACTGAAAAGAAGAATAGAAACATTAGGTTTGTCTTTCATCTAAAGCTAAAGCTGCTTCTCTTAATCAAATGATTCAAAGAAGTCATAATTCCGGGGTGTTCTTACATGAAGAATGTGTGGGGTGATAAGTCTAGCAGGAGGGCTACATTTCTTCCCTGTGTGCCTTCAACTATGCACAGCTACTTTTTTGTTTTCCTCAAGTGGTTTCTTTGAATGGGCTCAGCTGGGGAACAGAACACTTCAGATCAGAGAACTCAGACTTTTGGAAGTGAAACAATGTTACTGAATAATTTTGGTGGTTATAATAGCATAACTTTTCAAGGAATCCCAAGGTTGCTGTAAAAGAAGCATATTCCTTAATTGTTCACTGCAGCTATAGTCTGAATGTATGGGATCCAGGTAACCTGCTTTATGATTGGTGAATTGGTAGGCAGCAATTGAGTTCCAAGCACTAATAACATTACTGTTTGGATCACCCCGCTCCTGCCCTTTATGTTTTAAACTGAGTTTGTGTTTTCCGTTTTGACTCTGGTTGTTGCTCCTGCAGTCTAGTTAATAGTTATTAGGTTGCTGGAAGCTTGCAAGAATGAATGCTTTAAGAAGGTGACTTGCTTTACGATGTTGTTTGTCAGTGTTCTTTGAATTTTTATGAATCGCCTCTCAATTTTTCCTGAAGTTAAATTCCGATGTGATTTCGGGGCAGTCCCTCTGACAAATTTCAAGAGGAGCAAAAGTAGTCTTGAAATTTCTCTGGGGTGTTCTACAGGATAGCAGACTCTCTGCTCCACCTCTTGAGTTTTTAAACTATAGTTTGTGATTTGTGGAAATTAAGATCAATTTTGGCTGCTGCAGTTTTCCATGATTGTAGCAAGTTTGCTTGAGTAGACCTACCCTTTCTTATGCTGGGTGAATGTTGTTGTTGTAGTTGTTGTTTAATAGGACTTGTAGGAATACATTTCTCTGTAATCTGATTCATGAGAATTGATTCAAACTAAGACAGTGGCTGGCTTAATTTGTTTGCTGTGTGCACAGGTGTGCTACTTTGTATTTATGATAGTTTATTCTGACTTTCACAGACTTCTTAAACTTTGCCCTTCCTCTTTGTGGGATTTGAGGTTTACCACTACATCCGTTCCCATGTGCATGCAACTATAAAGAAACAAAGAAAAAACCCAACATGACATTCCCTTCCCCCCCAATAAATGTATATTCAAGATCATATTGGTTAAATTGAAGAACCTAGGAGATACTGCCCAACAGTGGACTCAGGTCTGTTCTGTTGGAGCAACTTCATATTGCAATCCTATTTTAAATGTGTGGATGCAATGAAAACATTCTGGGGAGTCATTTAAATTTTGCATCTAGTAGTGACTCTTTAAGATACACTCAGCAGCTGTTTCTTCCATGCTAAAGAATACAGGATACAGTGCCTAGTAAATAAAATACAGGAGTTTTTATCAGTATCTGATCTGATGTTAGCAGTAAATTCGGTTAGAGAACTCATTGTATTTTGTATGGCAAGATAAATGTTTGTCTTCTAAAAATGAGTACCTGCACATTCATTTTATAATGGGAATTCTCCCCTGGGATTTAACTTTGGTGAATTTCTCAGAAATCTATGAGCCCATTTTGAAAGACAAGTCATTTCAGCAACTGACAGAGCCCTGGCTGAAATTCAGCCTCCACCCTGGTTTTTATGCTGGTTTTTATGTTAAATAATGATAAAGTGTCTTTATCAAATAGCAAATAGCAAAGGCCAGCATGCATACTTCTGGAAACAAAGCTTTCTGAACCCCTGTGTCTTTTTACTTTACTGGCAAATAACGTGGAACGAAATCTGGCCAATGATACTTCATACTTTTCCTTAAAGTGTGTGCCAACATGGCTTGCCACCTAACTGATGTGCTAAACAATGGTCATAAACTTATTCCCCCATGGTATGTACCCTGTTCCTGACTTCTGAACTGCCATATACCGTATTTTTCGCTCTATAGGACGTACATTCAGATCACGACATCTTCTCTTGATAGGGGCAACAAACCCAGGTTTGCCACAGAATAGTCACTCAGGAGCGAGCTGTAGCCAATTTCACTTCTGGAAAATAACACATATTGTCTGAAATATTATTTAGGTGTATATCTAAGAATATTTATATTTATGTTTATCTACACACACACACTACTGTATTTTTCCGTCTATAAGACGCCCCCATATATAAGACACCCCTTATTTTTGGGGACTCCGTTTTAAGAAAATGGGGGGAGATAGACCCGTGTATAAGACGCCCCCTAATTTTTGACATTATTTTTTAGGGAGAAAACCTAGTCTTATACATGGGAAAATACGGTATATGCTCTTAAAACGTATACTCCTAAAAATGAAAAACATGAAGAGCTTCTGCAACAGTTTGTCATGGTGATGAGCAATTCCAAAATATTACCTGCAGGGTCAAGAGCTGGTGTAGCTTTATGCCTAAGGTGTGGAACTGGAGAATAATCCCCAGGTTGAAGCCTGTCTCTGCTAAGTACTTACAAGATGATCTTTAGCAGGCCGTTATTCTCTCAGCCTTGATGTTCCCATCCCACCCGCTCCACTGCTACATGTGGATAATAACTGATGTCATTAGAATTAGACCATCTGATGTTATTAGAATTAGACCAATCCATAGAGTTCGGAGGGACCCTGAGGATCATCTAATCCACCCCCCTGCAATGCAGGAATATGCAGCTGTCTCTTAGGGGGATCAAACCTGCAACTTTGGTGTTACCAGCACCACACTCAAGTGAGCTAACCAACTGAGCTTTATAGGTTTGTTACAAGGAAAACAGATGGCATTTGTGAAGCGCTTTGAACACTGCATGGAAGTAAAGAATTGTGATCAAGAAAGAAGTTTTAGCGATCTGTTTTAGCTAAGTATAGCACTCTTGTGGCAGAAGTGGGAAAAGTTCACGGGGGCCTATTTATTCATGCCTTGACCCCAGACAAGTAGTGCCTCTGCTCTTTATTGTCATCAAGGATTCCTCCACACCAAAGTGTGTTTTGTAGCACTAAGACTTACCATTTGTAACATTGAGCGTAGAATTCTGGGAACCTGTCCTACAAAGTCAAAGTTTTATAGATCCTGAACAAAACACCTGAAAATAAAGTTAGTTGGAATCAGCAGGACAGGCATTAGCCAAAGGAGAAAGGAGATAAAGTTTCCATCCCCCCCCCAATGTTTTAGCTTTAGTTTTTTGGGGGGTGGGTATTTTTTTTCTTCGGGGGTAAAATACAGCAAATGAAATATTTGTGTTTTTAATCTTTGTGATTCATTTAGCTAAACAATTTGGACATTGACATTGCAGTAAGCCCACAACGTGTGCGAGGGTTATGTTCTGGGAATCATGCCTAAAGCCCAAATCATGTATAGTCAAAACACATTGGGTGCAGTGGTGGGTGGGATTGCCAAATTCTTCCCCCCCCCCCCAGACACCAGCCCCATTTCTGCCCCCTTAATTCCCCTCCCAGCACATAAAACTGAATGTGCGCGAGTTAAATGCACATAAGTTTCAGATATACTGTAGCAGGGCTCAGCAACCTTTCTCAGCTGGGGGCCGGTCCACCGTCCCTCAGACCATGTGGTGGGCCAGACTACTTTTTTTTTGGAGGGGGGATGAATGAATTCCTATGCCCCACAGATAACCCAGAGATGCATTTTAAGTAAAAGGACACATTCTACTCATGGAAAAACACGCTGATTCCTGGACTGTCCGCGGGCCGGAATGGGAAGGTGATTTGGCCACATCCAGCCCACGGGCCTTAGGTTGCCTACCCCGGTACAGAGGAATCCTTGTTTATGTAGGCACTCTGTTCCCGACTGCTGTGTGTGTCAGCCCGTTGCACCCCTGCCCCCTTTTGGCACTGAAAACAGCTCATGAGTGCACAGTTGTGCGTGACTCGAATGCATGTGAGTTGGGACTTGCCTGTACTTGATATAAATTGAAAAAGAATAAGTATTTTATCTATACAGTCGTACCTTGGTTGACGAACGCCTTGCGACTCGAACGTTTTTGCTCCCGAATGCCGCAAACCCGGAAGTGAGTGTCCCGGTTTGCAAACGTTCTTTGGAAGCCGAACGTCCAACGGGGCTTCAGTGGCTTCTGATTGGCTGCAGGAGCTTCCTGCAGCCAATCAGAAGCTGCGTCTTGGTTCCCAAATGTTTGGACTTCTGGAACGGATTCCATTCGACTTCCGAGGTACCACTGTATAGGAATTTTACAAAGGTCTGCTATCCAGGCTTCACAGGAGACTTGCAGGCTGTACTAACAGGAAGTTGGACTTTGATAGAGGAAATTCTGAACTTGCCACCAATTATGGGACCCCTTGTGCACTAATGCGATCTTTGCAGCTCTCCTCTGGGCATCCTTGCTGTCTCTCCTTTGGGCATCCTTGCTGTCTGGAGGGAGGTGGGTGGCAACCAGGAGGGCATCTTCTATGTGATAGCACCACATCTGTGGAATGCTCTCCTCAGGGTTGCTCATTTGGCACTGAATGTGACAAGCCTGTGGGGAAAGGGCATGGTTCAGTGGTAGACCGCATGCTTTGCATTCGAAAAATCCAGGGTTCAGTCTGTTGCATCTCAAAGTAAGGCTGGGAGTAATCCCATCTGAAATATTGGAGATCTGCTGCCACAACACTGGCCTAGATGGTCTGATCTGGCATAAAAACAGCACCCTCTGGCTTCAGTCCACCGTTTTGCTTTCACGTCGTTTTGTTGTCATTAGATTTTATGTTCAAGTTGCCCTATTTTTCCGTCTATAACATGCCCCTATGTATAAGACACTCCCTATTTGGGGGGGACTTAGATTTAAGAAAATGGGGGGAGATGGCCCCATATATAAGACGCCCCCTAAATTTTGACATCATTTTTTAGGGGGGAAACCGAGTCTTATACATGGAAAAATACAGTATATCAATAATTATTCCATACGGAATAGTAGCAAATAAATGGCTAACATAGATCAACAAATGAGAATGTTAATTCTCCAATCCAGGTGTGTGTGTGTGTGTGTGTGTGTGTGAGAGAGAGAGAGAGAGAGAGAGAGAGAGAGAGAGAGAGAGAGAGAGTGAAGGGCTGATTTTTGGAATGGTACACTCACATCTTAAGACTATGCAAGCACAAGAAGACTGTGGTGGATCAGACCAATGGGCAATCGGATGTAAAGCAAAAGTGTGGCCTTGCATGTCTAAGATTCATTCTTCTTGTATTGTGAATAAGCTCGCAAGAACTGCCAGCCTGCAGTTGTTTTACTAGGCTGCTTAAAAGCCTGCTAGCTTGCATTTCCACACTGGAAGGAAGAGAACCCTCTCTCCCCAGCCGTAACATGGAAACACAAGCTGTAGCCACTGATAAAAACATAAATGCTTCTATCAACCTGGTATAGGATTCCTCCTCTTCACTTGCATGTCAGCAGTTACCAGATGAGCTGCTAAATACTAGACAGGCTCACACGTTTTCTCCTGCTACAGTTAAGTTTGGGATAGAGGGGAAATCTTTCGCTATCCACTGTTCCAAATTTTATAAACACATTAGTAACATTTCCCCTGAACTAAAAAAACCCCACAAGTGCTTTAATTTAGGAATCTCCCTTATACTGAGCCATGCCCTATGTCCCCATTTAAAGGGCTGACCAGTTTGCTGTTGCTCATGAAAAATCTGACTTGGTTGGGTGTGTGTGTGTGTGTGTGTGATCTTGGCAGTCCATATTTTCTTCTTTCTCATTGTTTGGTCAGCATCTTTTACAGCTCTCTTTCCAATAGGATTTGTTGTTGTTGTTTAGTCGTTTAGACATGTCCAGCTCTTCGTGGCCCCCTGGACCAGAGCACGCCAGGCACTTCTGTCTTCCCCTGCCTCCCGCAGTTTGGTCAAACTCATGCTGGTAGCTTTGAGAACACTGTCCAGCCATCTCGTCCTCTGTCGTCCCCTTCTCCTTGTGGCCTCCATCTTTCCCAACATCAGGGTCTTTTCCAGGGAGTCTTCTCTTCTCATGAGGTGGCCAAAGTATTGGAGCCTCAGCTTCAGGATCTGTCCTTCTAGTGAGCACTCAGGGCTGATTTCCTTCAGAATGGATAGGTTTTATCTTCTTGCGGCCATTGCTTTTCTCCCAAGAAGCAGGCGTCTTTTAATTCCGTGGCTGTTGTCACCATCTGCAGTGATGATGGAGCACAAGAAAGTAAAATCTCTCACTGCCTCCATTTCTTCCCCTTCTATTTGCCAGGAGGTGATGGGACCAGTGGCCATGATCTTCGTTTTTTTGATGTTGAGCTTCAGATCATATTTTGCGCTCTCCTCTTTCACCCTCTAATCTGCAGTAATAAGCTTGTGGTGAACTAAACATTCTTAATTTGGTCAAGGCGGTGACATTGTTTTGTTTATTTCGCTCAGGATTGTAGGACTTTCCTCCCTGGCAATTCTGTACTTGTATTTTCAACATTACCGTATTTTATACGTTTAATCAGTGGGAGTTTATTGATCTCAGTTGGGCCACTCTAGCAAGAATCAGATTTCTCTCCAAACTGAAAATGAGCAATTTGAAATGTTCGTAAATTCTTTCCTACCACATTCAGAGATTTTTTTAAAAAAATAAATCGTAGCGGTATAAATATGTTCTATAGACTGAAAGGTAGTGGAATCTGGCTTTTCTTTTTTACCTCTGCATTCTAATCATGCTTGTTTCTGGAGTAATTCAGAAGCTAACAGTAATATCGCCACACTTGCCTTTCCATTTCCAGTATGTTTCATTGCAGTATGTTTGCATTTCTGCAACTTTTTGAACTTGCCTCCCCTTTGAATTTGCCTTTCCTGACAGTAGTACCTTGTATAAGATAAAGCACACAATCTTTGAATTGCCTAGGCTTATCCCTCATTGTACGAACGCTAGGCGGATTCTAGGGATGGGATTTCTCAGATCTTTTCTTCCAAGGCTTTACAAGTTAGTCTACACGGTTGGGTTTCTTTTTGCGCAGCAAATGTGTGTGATCAGTTTGTGCACACAACCTGCTTGCCTGTGTAAAAATAAATTTTATTGTTGTCAGAATACACTCCATAGTGTGAGCACTGCTACCCTAGGACTCAGAAGAACCCATTTCAGAAGCTTCAGTGTGGCCAGTCTTCCCTGTTGTGTAGGATTATGCGATGGCTGAAGTGGTGTGCTAGGGCCCTTGCAAGTGAAGGCAGACTGTTGGAACGCAACTGCTGCTCTTATATAGGGATTGGGCTGGATCTAGACCCATCAGTAAAGCGTTTCAGGAAAACACATTCTAAATTTCATTAAGGGAAATCACGTGGGGAAAGACGGGACTCGCCAGCGCCACCTGGTGTCACAGTGTTATAAGACATATAAAGTGCTTTTTCTTAACCAATGTAGTTTGAGTCCTTGGTCTAAGTCTGACTGTTGCTGAAGCAACAGCAGAGCTTTGCTCTCTGTTAGTATTCAGACTGAATGTCGCAGAAGGTAGCCTCACCACAGAGCAGAACAGGGGGGGTTATTATTAGTATAATTAATCAATGAATTAAATTTGTATACAGCTTTCATCCAAAGATCCCAGGATGGGTCACAGCAGACTGTGAGAACATCCAATGCTTTTACTTAATGGCGTCATTTGCTAATTTAGCAGCTAGAACATGTTACAGAATTGGAAGGAATTTATGAATTAAAATTACAATTCAGCTGTGATGGCAGTATCAGTATTTTTAAAAAACAGCTGCTACAGCTTAGTTTTTAAGCTGAAAAGTTCCCCAAGTTTATGTTTGCCTTTTATTCTACAGATTTATTCTGTGTTCTGATTCCATCATTGTGAAACTAAGGTATCCTCATGTATGGCAGTGTTAAGGCTGGAATAGCATATTGTTACATAGAAAAATGCAATATTTTCTCTAGAGTGGTCATTTGTTGCTGCTGTGTTTGTTGGATGGAATGTGGTAACACAACCACCTATTTGTTTGATCTTATTGACATAATAAGTGGTTTAGCCTGACTATATACATATGGCAAAAATATATAGTATAACACGGAATGGAGAGAATGGATCCTCTACAGGTGGAGAATTCTAGTTCTGAGTGGAGCTCCAGATACACAATATTGCTATGATTTTGTGGGTTCCAAACCTCTCTAATCCCTGGATCCAGCAAGTGTTGAAATCTAAGCCAAGTTTATTTATTTAGTGCTCTCACCAGAGCAAAAAATGTGCTTGCCAGTGGTAAGATAGCCACATGTGATTATGTGGTTATTCCTTCTGTGTTTGGCCCAGTTGTAATGATTCTACACAGTGGATGGACATCTTTATGAATGATTCAATAAGTGGTGTGTTGTGAACTGCCCTGAGATCTGTGGATGAAGGCCAGTATACGAAAGAAAGAAAGAAAGAAAGAAAGAAAGAAAGAAAGAAAGAAAGAAAGAAAGAAAGAAAGGTGTGCAGGCAAAAAAAGGCAGATTTTCTTTCTTTCTTTTTTTGCTTAACAGAGTTGTCTTGCATTGATAACAATGCTATAGGTTTCTTTAAATCCTCCCATTTCACACTGTGGAGTATTACATTTTTTCATTTTCTTTGGAAGATAGCATGTTGGGATCTTATCATTTATTTCTAATATTTTCTTTTTCGGTACAGATGTACAAACAGAGCACAAGTATATTCCCTTAAGCAGACTGCACAGCCACTGATCCTTCCTTAGTCTCCCCAAAGATGCCCCAAGGATCCAATTTTTAAATTTATTTATAATTTTCAGTTTTATACATTTCAATAACTTTACAGTCATTTTAACATTTCAAAACTTGACTTCCTCTCCCCTCTTTCTGCGGTTCCTTAATTAATTTATTTTTATATTTTCTGCATGTTCCAAATTAACTTAATTTACTCATTTTTTCATCTACTTTAAATATATACTTTTATAAAACTGCAGGTTGTTACAATAAGCCTGCCACTGCTCTTATCTGTTTACAGTTTATTTGTAAATATTCAATAAACCATCTCCATTCTTTTATAAAAAAAGTTTATCTTGATTTCTTCTTTTTCTGGTAAGTTTCGCCATTTCTGCAGATTCCATAACTTTTTGTATCCGTTCTTCTTTCACTGGGAATTCTTCTTCTTTCCAATATTTGGGCAAGTAGCATTCTTGCCACTGTAGTCACATAAATGAATAAATTTCTATACGGTTTGAGTACTTCTATTCCTATAATTCCCAAAAGGAAAGCTTCTGGGTTTTGTTTTGTTTTTTAACAAATGTTATTTTAAACACCTTTTTCAATTTATTATATATCATTTCCTAGTAAGCTTTTACCTTACTACAAGACCACCAATGCCCCAAGGCAACTCACACCTGATGGAAGACTGGCACCAAACTTTGCCACTTCCAGTTAGCCGTTCTAAATCCGATAGGTATTGGATTCCAAGGACTGGAGAGAGATTTCCTGTAATCTCAGACTATCAACATGCTTCTGAGAAATCCCTGATCTCTGTCAGGCAACATTGTAGGAAATGATTGTTACGTACTGAAGTTCTCACCCTGGGCCAGCAGGGGGATACTGTAGATAGTTATGGAAATGAAGGATCAAAAGTGACGTTCAGTGATTGGATAGTTTGTATGCAAATGAAGGATCGAAAGTGACGTTCAGTGATTGGCTAGTTACAGAAAATGGTTACTGTTGCATTCTAGTGGAGCTCTATATAAGCAGGCTGGCTGAGCTCCTCAGTTCAGTTCTGTTCCAGCTTACAAATAAAGAGCTGCTTTGGAGAAATCGCTGTGTCTGCTATGTCTACCCACAACTTAACAATGATAATAGATCCATTTGCAGTAATCAAGACAGTAATCACAACAGTCTCATGAAATTCTCTCTTTGCTGCAAGTGGGCCCTCAGTTTTGTATGGCTGCTACTGCAAGGTTGTTGCTGGTCTTCTGAATTTATCCCAACACACTATAGTGTGTTTACTCAGTATGGCAACCTTCACTATCGGTTTCTTTCCAGCTGTTTTGGACCCCAAACAGCCAAAGGGTCACCAGTTTGGTGACTGCCACAATACAGGAAGTTCAGTTTTAGCCCCAAGTTTGACATTCTGCTAACCATTAATTGCATTTCGAATAAAAGATATCAAAATTCTTACAGCAGACAACTGGCAAAAATACAGAGATTAAACAAGGACTAGCGGCGAGGGAGGGGAATTATTCATAAAGTCACAGGAGGAATCCATCAGTGGCTGTTCTGTGAGAAGAAAGAATTGAAATCTATCAAGTATGCTAATTATTCTGAATTAGGTTTTTGCTTGAATATACTTGGCACCTCAGAAGCCAGCAAGTGGGCTTTTGTTTGTCCTCCCCCCAGTGTATTTTTATAATTGCTAAGTAGCATAGCAAGAGGACATTAAATGAGTAGATTAGGGAATAGAATATTTTCTCTCCCTCCCCCTTTTAGGTCCAGTAAATTGGTTAATTTATTGATCATATATGCTAATCCCAGTGAGATTCTTCCTGAGCGTGCAGAGCTTTGGGAGCCAAAACTGCACCCGTGCACACAACAGACAAATATCAACACAAAAATCTTTAGTGGATGGAAAGACTCTGAGGGGGCAAAACACCCAAAAGCTGCCGCATAATAATTCAGTGGCATGGACTGTTCATTGGCCAAGTGGGCAAAAAACTACCGGGTATGTAGGAAGGGTGACTAGAACAGAGTTGCTGGATGATAATAATAATAATAATAATAATAATAATAATAATAATAATAATAATAATAATAATAATAATAATATCCTGCCCATCTGGCTGGGTTGCCCCAGCCACTCTGGGTGGCTTCCGACACATATAAAAACATAACATAACACATCAAACATTAAAAACCTCATGATACAGGGCTGCCTTCAGATGTCTACTAAAAGTTATACAGTGGTACCTCTGGATACGAACGGGATCTGTTCTGGAGCCCCGTTCGCACCCTGAGCAGAATGCAACCCATGTCTGCGTGCATGCGGGCCGCAATTCGCCTCTTCTGCGCATGTGCGTGACGTCATTTTGAGTGTGCATGCACAAGCGGCAAAACCCGGAAGTAACCCGTTCCATTACTTCCGGGTCGCTGCGGGACGCAACCTGAAAAGTTTTAACCCGAAGTGACTTTAACCCAAGGTATGACTGTATAGTTGTTTACTTCCTTGACATCTGGTGGGAGGGCATTCCACAGGGCAGGCGCCTCTACCGAGAAGGCCCTCTGCCTGGTTCCCTGCATCTTCACTTCTTGCAGTGAGGGAACCGCCAGAAGGCCCTCGGAGCTGGACCTCGGTGTCCGGGCTGAACGATGGGGGTGGAGACGCTCCTTCAGGTATACAGGGCCGAGGCCGTTTAGGGCTTTAAAGTCAGTGCCAGCACTTTGAATTGTGCTTGAAGCTAGTGTAGATCCTTTAGGACTGGTGTTATATGATCCCGGTCAGTTGTTCCCAGTCACCAGTCTATCTGCCGCATTCTGGATTAGTTGCAATTTCCGAGTCTACTTTCAAAGGTAGAGTGCATTGCAATAGTCCATCCTGCAATACACAAAGGAAGAGAGAAAAGCTTGTGAGAGAGGGAGAGAAAGATTGAGATTCTCTCTGTATAAAGCACCAGCTCATCTCTTCTACATTGAGAAGCTATTTTTAAATGCAGGACTGAAAGAGAGAGCTGGCCAAAGATATTGATAAAGAATGTGGCCCCTCCCTCCAATCCCCAAAAGGCAGCAGCAAACTAACTCATAGTGTGAAACATTTTAAAAGGAAAGCCCTTGATAAGGGAAATTCCAAGGCAAATGCAGCTCATTGTCCCGAAATTGCAGGTTCGAAGGGGCAGCTGCTGGAAAAGAGAGACTTATAGCACTCCTGCTGTGCGAGCTCGCAGGGAACGCTGCAGGTCAGGCTCTCTTGTGCTGCCCAGAAGTATTAGGTTGGGTTGAAACTGGTAAAATAATTTATAGAACAAACCTGTGTTGCTAAATAGCCCCTTAGACCTACTTCCAGACCAAAGCAAGAATTTAATTGCATGCAAAAGCCTCATGCACTATCGACTTGCTAGCTGACAGGTTGCACTGTTGAAATATTCGACAGCTAAAATAAATAGATAAATTTTGCACAATATCCCCTGTTAATTCCCTCTTGCAATATGCGTGTCCTAAGGTGTACACACAGTTTGTGGAAGGTGACAGTGAGGTTGTAGAGGTGCCCCATTTCAACGGGGTTTGCACTTTTGAATTTGCCTTGCAATTCTCTGTAATGTGCAGGGATTCTGTAGCAGTTGCTCAGGGGTTCATTGTACAAAGCATTCTGTGAAGATGGGGAGTTTGAGAACCATTGCCCTTGCGCAGAGCTTTCAAAGTGAAATGTGGCAACTCTAGGTTGCAGATGACAGTTGTTTGTTGGGAGGAATGACCCTAGGGATAAAGAGTAGCAGCCACACCCAACCTATGTGGGATCACTAAATTCTCTATATAGGGCTGTACATGTCTTATATCAGTAGAACTTAGAACCATAGAATTGTAGAGTTGGTAGGGACTACGAGGGACATCCAGCTCAACCCCCTGCAAAGCAGGAATCTTTTGCCCACCGTAGAGCTCAAACCCACAATCTTGAGATTAAGAGTCTCGTATTCTGCAGACTGAGCTAAGTGCATTGTTTGGTGTGCCCAGAGCTTGCTGCAACAACCCTCCTATCTGTATGAAATTGTCACTTGAAATGGTGTGACTGCTGCCCTCCCCCCGTTGTGATCTGGAGACGTTGAAGCAGACACAACAGTTGTGTAGAGAATTTCAGTAGGTGTGGCTTTTTTCACTCCTGCTTACCAAGCTGCTCCTGAAATTGCATCTCCTTGTCCACAACTGGCAAAGGTACAGGGAGCCTGGCTTTCTTTGCATCTGGCTGTGCTAGGCTGGAGGCAGAGCGCAGGAATGGGAACTGTAGGGTAAAAGAAAGCAAAATGTCATTGCCACCTGAGTTTAATTGGGACGCAGGTGGCGCTGTGGGTCAAACCACAGAGCCTAGGGCTTGCAGATCAGAAGGTCGGTGGTTCAAATCCCCGTGACGGGGTGAGCTCCCGTTGCTTGGTCCCTGCTCCTGCCAACCTAGCAGTTCGAAAGCACGTCAAAGTGCAAGTAGATAAATAGGTACCGCTCTGACGGGAAGGTAAACAGCGTTTCCATGCGCTGCTCTGGTTCCGCCAGAAGCGGCTTAGTCCTGCTGGCCACATGACCCGGAAGCTGTACGCCGGCTCCCTCCGCCAATAAAGCGAGATGAGCGCCGCAACCCCAGAGTTGTCTGCGACTTGACCTAATGGTCAGGGGTCCCTTTGCCTTTACCTTTACCTGATTTTAGGCACTTACCTGGAGGCCACCATCATGTTCCACAGTTTTACCTTTACGCACAATGTTTGTGTATTCCGTGGAAGTAGATGAAAGTTTCCAGCATTGAAACATCATCATTTGTAGCACCTTCCAACATGGTAAGAATTGTACTATGTTCCTGCTGCTAATCAGGTTCCGGGTGAAAATTCTCCTGGAGGGGGGATGCTGCAGACAGCTGCAGACATGGAACCATTTAAACACGGAACCAGGCAAAACATACGGAGCTGACAAAGTCATCCAGTTTGGCTCTCTCGTTCACTAGGGTGCTATTAGTGCATTCTTCATTGTGGCCCTGCTGCTTTTGAATGTGTGTAAATCTTTGCATTGCTCCAACTTTCTCTAGTTTTAGGGAAATGGTGAAAAAGATCTGCCTGTTTGGCTAAGCCTTTAGAAATACTTCAAATTTGTGGCAGCTGCTGATCTTAAATTGAGCTTTGGTTCTGTTTTTAAGGTTTGGCTGTTTTGATTTGCATGTGTCCCTGTGCTTTGTACCTTGCCATAGGCAATTAGTAAAGCGGAAACGTAATAAATAGAATTGGCTGTGTTAACTGGGGGGGTGCCTGGATAGAGATTTGGGAGGTGAGGCAGGGAGGGTAATAGACCTGATAAAGGACAGGGGAGAGGAGAGCAAAAATAAACGCTCTCTTGAAATTTAGTAAATGTTATCCTAGACCCTTTAACAACTTTTGGATCATGTTGATCCCTGTCATAAAAGGAAATGAATTCTGTTCATCAACATCTTCCAGAGAACTTAATTTTAACTAATAGGCATTAAATGCAGCATTGTAGGAAAAATTCAAGGACCTCTTCCCTTTCCTTTAGAAAATATGAACAGTGCTATCAATGAATTGGCAAAACGCTCCTCTGGATTTTTCCATCCAGCTCTGCCTGTGCACTTGTTCAAATGGGATTTGGAAGGCTGTGTTGCTGATTTTGCATTGGCAAATTATCATTTTTGCCAGTCTTATAGCCTGCCCTCCCTCTGCTGCCTTTCTCCCTCAGTTTTCTCAGCACTGCATCCAGGCACTCAGATATTTTTCAGCTTATTTCTAAGGCATCAGGCAGAGTAGCCTGGTGCTTAGCTGCTAGGGGGAAAGGCAAAATTCAATTAAATGCCTAGCTGCTTAGACTGGGGTTCAGACTTTGACTGGTAGTATCTACGGCTTGTTGCTGGTGACTTGGCAGACCCACAGTCTCTGCAATATATCAGGCAATAGACACTGTGGAATTTTCTGTGAAGTTAAAAATAGATTTTAGAAAATAGAGTCCTAGGAGTATGTATGACTTTACGTAAGATAAGGGAAACTAACAAAAAAAGCTGATGGTTGCAATAGCAGTTTTGAATGTATTATT
The DNA here is from genome assembly GCA_034642415.1 of Podarcis siculus. Classification (NCBI taxonomy): domain Eukaryota; kingdom Metazoa; phylum Chordata; class Lepidosauria; order Squamata; family Lacertidae; genus Podarcis; species Podarcis siculus. The sequence continues at coordinate 219,677 of JAXCMG010000210.1, read as the reverse complement.
GAAAGGGAGTTTATGGTTGAATTTTACATTTTCACAATTATGGGGGAGGCAACCTCCTCCCAAAATGATGCAGGGGGGGAAGCTTCAAGGATAACCTTTGATAGGTCTAATGCCCCCCTCCCTTCCACAAGTTCTCAGTGTGGCTTGCAAATAATTAAATCAAATTAAAACATAAACACTGAAGCAACACCATTTATAAGAGAAGTATATACACCTCAGTTTCGTGGAAAGCAGCTTTCTGTCTTGGTTAAAATAAATTTTGTCGAGCTATCAAATGACCCCAGTGTAAAGTTGTATTGCTTTTAATCAGAGAACCAATCAACTGATCAAATAATGCTACACTTTTACATATATATGACATTTGGGGCTGTTTTAATGGGGCAGATCTTTTTCACCATTTCCCTAAAACTAGAGAAAGGTGGAGCGATGCAAGCATTTGTAGGCATTCAAAAGCAGCAGGGCCACAATGAAGAATGCACTAATACAGGCTGGCACCCTAGAGCATGAGAGAGCCAAACTGGATGACTCTGTCAGCTCCGTATGTTTTGCCTGGTTCCGCGTTTAAATGGTTCCATGTCCTCAGCTGTCTGCAGCATCCTCCCAGGAGAATTTTCACCAGGAACCTGGTTAGCAGCAGGAACATAGTACAATTCTTACCATGTTGGAAGGCGCTACAAATGGTAATTTTTCAATGCTGGAAACTTTCATCTACTGCCACGGAACACACAAACATTGTGCATAAAGGTAAAACTGTGTAACATGATGGTGGCCTCCAGGTAAGTGCCTTAAAATCAGGTAAAGGTAAAGGTAGAGGGACCCCTGACCATTAGGTCCAGTTGCAGATGACTCTGGGGTTGCGGCGCTCATCTCGCTTTATTGGCCGAGGGAGCCGGCTTACAGCTTCCAGGTCACGTGGCCAGCAGGACTAAGCCGCTTCTGGCGAACCAGAGCAGCGCACGGAAACGCCGTTTACCTTCCCACTGGAGCGGTACCTATTTATCTATTTGCACTTTGACGTGCTTTCGAACTGCTAGGTTGGCAGGAGCAGGGACCGAGCAACGGGAGCTCACCCCGTCACGGGGATTCGAACCACCGACCTTCTGATCGGCAAGTCCTAGGCTCTGTGGTTTAACCCACAGCACCACCTGCGTCCCATTATTATTATTACTATGTGCAAAATGTAGTTCCTCCTTCACTGAGGAGCCCAGGATTCTTAAGAACACTGTTTGAAAATTACAGTACTGACCAAGTCAGAAATGGACTGGTTGATAGTAGCTCTGTTGTCAGTGCCAAGGCAATTTCACATAGGCTCAGATGTTGTACAAACACTGGGGAAGGCAGGCTTATTTTACGAGAGGATGTGAACAAGAAGCTGACATAGTTTTGTAGGCGATTAGCAATCCTTGGTGAGAAATACGGTGTAATAGAAGGAAACTTGACATTGAGATGGGGAAAGGAGAATTTGTGTATTAATGAGCAGCGGTTACTTGTTGGCCTCTGAGCATTGAGGAACAGAAGCTGTGTTTTTATGGATATTGAAACACTTCTAAACAATTGTACACCATGGAGAAGGAGCACAAGGTTAGAATTCTTCCTGCAAATGCTAGTGTGTACGTTATGGAAGACACTTGCAACACAACAAAATACAATGTGCAGGCATGCACAGAATGAGGATATTGGCAACATGCATGTGGATTGGTGTTTTTAAATTGTAATATAAGTGACAACTTGACCTGTATGTTTTATGAATGTAAAACATATTTGTGACATGTTTGTGCCTTTATTTGCTCTTTTCATAACTTATTTCTGAAACATTGTAACTTTTGCTCATGTCTTGTTTTAAAAATTGTCATACTGTTAGTTTTTAATTTCATAAACTGTATTTTTTTCTCTATAAGACTCACTTTTCCCCTCCTAAAAAGTAAGGGGAAAATGTGTGTGCGTCTTATGGAGCGAATGCAGGCTGCGCAGCTATCACAGAAGCCAGAACAGCAAGAGGGATTGCTGCTTTTACTGCGCAGTGATCCCTCTTGCTGTTCTGGCTTCTGAGATTCAGAATATATTTTTTTCTTGTTTTCCTCCTCCAAAAACTAGGTGCATCTTGTGGTCTGGTGCATCTTATAGAGTGAAAAATACGGTAATTTAGTTGCTATTATGTGGAGAAGGAAGAGTACAACTTATTTCTGAAACATTGTAACTTTTGCTACAATTTTTTCATGTCTTGTTTTAAAAATTATGCTGTTAGTTTTTAATTTCATATAATTTAGTTGCCATTAAGTGGAGAGGAAGAGTACAAATGTTGCAATAGATCAATGAAATAAACACTGCTTAACTTTCCTATTCTTAACAGACTAGGAAACAGCATGCGGTGGGAACTCCAGCCCCGTCATGATCTCCCAGGCTAGTTCAGTTCACAAGGTTGTTAAGATAAAAGGATAATCCCACAGCTGTGGTGGCTCTGGAATACAGGATGAGAGACTTGTTAGGATCCTGAGATCCGCAAGGGAGAAGTGCATTGCGAAGCTGGACCATAAACCAAGAAAGCTTTGCTTTCTAGTCTTAACTAAGATTGTTACTGATCACACTTGGGGGGAAAAAATGGATGCCAAAATGGTACTCAAACATCCAAAACTGTATTGTATTTGGTGTGAAGCTTGGACTGCATTGTTGAACTTGGCACATAACTTGACCAGCTTGCACAGGTTATCTGGACTGAGTACATTCCTAGTTTAAAACTTTTACTGATGATCTTTTGTTGGAGGCTTCAAAATCTTGAAGCTGGCATTTGCTGCCCAGATTAGTGGAATATAGATGTGGTAAATACAATAGATGGTCTCTTATATTGATTTTGTTAATAAAAAACCCCTTACACATACATACATACATACATACATACATACGCCTTCTCGGTAGTGGCGCCTGCCCTGTGGAATGCTCTCCTGTCAGATGTCAAGGAAATGAGCAACTATCCTATTTTTAAAAGACACCTGAAGGCAGCCTTGTTTAGGGAAGTTTTTAATATTTAATGCTGTATTGTTTTTAACACTCGATTGGGAGCTGCCCAGAGTGGCTGGGGAAACTCAGCCAGATGGGCGGGGTATAAATAATAAATTATTATTATTATTATTATTATTATTATTATTATTATTATTATTAT
>JAXCMG010000210.1:187523-216510 GCA_034642415.1 Podarcis siculus | reverse complement strand
ATTATTATTATTATTATTATTATTATTATTATTATTATTATTATTATTATCATGATCATCATTATTTACATTTTTATGTCTGTCTGTGCATGCTTCATTACAATATCAATGTGGGAAAAGCCCTTTCTATGTTTCTTTCAAGGTGCCCTTCCCCCCCTTTCTATTATTACAGAGTACATATAATGTTAACCATGCGGTGTGCATGAACTAATGCCTATGGCTAAGCATTGTTTAGTAAATCACATATCAGACCTTTCTTATTTACAGCACCTTTAAATTTGGGTTGTGAGCATACTGCTATTAAGCGATCTGTTGAATTGCTTAATTCTTTAAGGGGGGAAATGTGATAAAAGCTAAACACATTCCTGATGGCAGAAGTTGTATTACTCACTAGTGACTCATAGCTGTTCCCCCACTCCCCCCACCCCAATCTCTGAAACATTCAGCACAAATGCGGAAAATACACTGAGCTAATTGCTAGGAAGTGTGTGCACAAACACCCTACCTCTGCCACTTTGAGATGCAGCAGGAGGAGGATGGTTATGGATTGAATCACTGAAGCGATTCTGGATTCTATGGCTCTGCCCATCTCCTGTATAAGATTTTGCATGAGATTCACTGGTTATGCTAGGAAATGCTACTGCGCCAAAAAAGAACCACTATCGAAAACAGTGCTGCGTTCATCAAGTCTAGATTCTCATAAATTTGCATAATAGAGTGCAAAAGGACTTGTGTTCATATGGACAGGTTCTTGTTGATTCCTGCAAGTCATGTGCATGTGTGTCCTCACATTCTGGAGAATAGAGTTGTCTGGCTCTGAATATATCACGGTGGATTCAAAACAGTGCTGATTAGGAAGAGGGGGATTACCACATTCTTTTTCTGGAGTCCTCTACTGGTTCACACATACAGTTCCTTGCCGTGGTAAGGAATCTTGTTATATATAATCACGTCCAGAAAAAAAGAATTTTGATATGTGCTGTTATATGCTTTCGGAAGCACTCTTAGTGCTAATACAGTGGTACCTCGGGTTGCATACGCTTCAGGTTACATACGCTTCAGGTTACCGACTCCACTAACCCAGAAATAGTACCTCGGGTTAAGAACTTTGCTTCAGGATGAGAACAGAAATTGGGCTCCGGCAGCGCGGCAGCAGCGGGAGGTCCCATTAGCTAAAGTGGTGCTTCAGGTTAAGACCAGTTTCAGGTTCAGAACAGACCCCCGAAACGAATTAAGTACGTAACCAGAGGTACCACTGTACAGTGAATCGGTGTTTTTGCAACTTTCTCTTCTTTACACAAAAGCTGATCTGTGGCACAGGAATCTCTGGGCATTGCCAAGTTATTCACAACTTTGATGCAAGCTATAGCAAAACGTGATGCAGTGAGATCCGTATGGAACCAGTCCAACCTGGAAACATACCCGGGAGGACCATCTTGGGGTTGGGATCAATTAAACCTGTGCTTGTGCTAATTTTATAACATATTTCATTCCAAAGCCGAAATATGAACTTGCCTTCTCGCTGCATGTGGTAAACTGTGCCAGATGTTGCACAACCCCCCAGTATGTTAATTTCTAAGTGTTTTCCTTTCTTTCAGAAGAAACGGATGCGCGAGGGAGTGGTGCTAAATGTGCTAAGGACTCCGTTGCCATAGGCCTCTCTCCCATAAAGCCTTTAAACCCCAAATCCTTACGTAAAGCTATTATTCAGTGGCTGCTGAACCATTGGGTGCCAAGTGAGTGTATTTGTGTGTGATGACACCTTTGTTACCCTAGTAGTGTCTCCTGCATCTGCCACTAGAACCAGCAGCTAAGAGAGATGGAAAAGCAGACCAGGGATGAAGCCCTGGATTGAGAGGGACATCCGAATGGCAGCTAGAATACCTGATAAGTAAGGGGGATACCTTTGCACCAAGCAAGTCTTGGCCTTTTCTTTTTTAGTGCATTCTAAATAGATTGTGGCGCTGTGGTCTAAACCACTGAGCCTAGGGCTTGCTGATCAGAAGGTCAGCGGTTCGAATCCCTGCGACGGAGTGAGCCCGTTGCTCGGTCCCTGCTCCTGCCAACCTCACAGTTCGAAAGCGCGTCAAAGAGCCAGTGTGGTGTAGTGGTTAAGAGCGGTAGACCCGTAATCTGGGGAACTGGGTTCGATTCCCCACTCCTCCACATGCAGCTGCTGGGTGGCCTTGGGCTAGTCACACTTCTTTGAAGTCTCTCAGCCCCATTCACCTCACAGAGTGTTTGTTGTGGGGGAGGAAGGGAAAGGAGAATGTTAGCCACTTTGAGACTCCTTCGGGTAGTGATAAAGTGGGATATCAAATCCAAACTCTTCTTCAAACTCTTCAAAGTGCAAGTAGATAAACAGGTACTGCTGTGGCAGGAAGGTAAATGGCATTTCCGTGCGCTGCTCTGGTTCGCCAGAAGCGGCTTAGTCATGCTGGCCACATGACCCGGAAGCTGTACGCCGGCTCCCTCGGCCAATAAAGCGAGATGAGCGCCGCAACCCCAGAGTTGTCCACAACTGGACCTAACGGTCAGGGGTCCCTTTACCTTTACCTTTAAATGGATTGTAAACCACCTTGACAGCTTTTGTTAGTATGTGGGTGTAAAGTCTGACTTTGCCACAGCTGCCCTGCTAGTCATAGAATAGAAACATTGAATTGTAGAGTTGGGAGCGCAAAAGTCATCTAGTTGAACCGTTCCCTGCAAGGGAAGCATCCATGACAGATGGCCATCCAGCCTCTGCTTAAAAACCTCCAAGGATGGAGAGTAAATCACTTTCTGCACTTTCTTCTTCTTCATCATCATCTTCCTCTACTACTACTACTATCACTTTCTACCCTTCTTCTTCTTCTTCTTCTTCTTCTTCTTCTTCTTCTTCTTCTTCTTCTTCTTCTTCTTCTTCTTCCCTGCCTGATGTGCTCTCAAATGCATTTAACATCATGTCTGAATTTGGTCCTCAAAAGAAATCCTCAACTATCCCTTCTTCGTTTATGGTTAAATGCCTGTTATTCACCTTTAAGCAGTTCTGTGTGTGTGAAAAGAATTCCCATATTGTATCTTCATTGTATATAATTCCTGTTTAGATGTCTATGGCCTTGGTTCACAGAAGCAGATACCACAGGATATGCCTACAGTCACAGCCCGATGATTGATAAGTCCTCCATTGAACTCCATTGAACTTGCAGAGCTTTTCCTTCTTCTCTTCCCGCTCTGTGTATCTTTTCCTTTTCCGTTTGACGACATCATGTGGGACTAAATTCAGAATTTTCGTCATTTGCTCTTTTCAGCTATTTAAGTTTGGCAATGAAGGGAAGGGTGGGTAGATAAATAAATGTGTGTTCTGTTCCACTTGGTCTCTTGTTTAAATGTATGTTGTTTCCCCCTTCATTTTCTTGAACTTCTTGGGAAAGAGGAAATTTGAGGGACAGGCTTGCTGGATCGGGAACATGATTTGGTAAACATGCGTATAATATGCAATTTACTTGAGTCTGCTGCCTGTCTACTTCACTGCCCTCCTTTCACTCCCTCCCTCCCCCAGCAATCTCTAATACAGGAATAACAATTCTGAGCGACGTTGCAGAGTTGTTAAGATTATTGAAAAAATATATGTGAAGGATTGTGAACACTTGATGAATCACTCTGTCAATGCTAACCATATATGTGCATGCATGAGAAATAAGTGTAGTTACATTCCGAAGCATCATCAAAGATTCTGCTGTGGGTGTCCATTAATGTAGCTGAATGGACAACTCATTTTGAAACAGAACCTATGTGTGCCTGTTTCACTGTGCAAGCTACTGCATTAAAACCTCTGGTATCTCACTCCATCAAAGCTTTCAAAAATGCATAAAAATGTCTCGAACAAATGCTGGCGATCTGGGGAAAGTGGAGGAAATATGTACCACATGTGGTGGACATGCAGGAAAATCAAAGGGTTTTGGAATCTTATCTATGATGAAATGAAAAGAAAAAGATTTTTAAATTAACAATCATTAAAAATAACTTAGAAGATTTCCTGCTTGGAATCATTGGCAGAGACATACCAAAAAATGTAAAAGAATTTTTTCTATACGCAACAGTGGCCGCCCGAATGTTAATCGTGCTGAACTGGAAAGGGGAAAGGGTTCCAACAAGATTGGAATGGCAGAATAAATTACTAGGATACGCAGAGATGGCACAATTGACTAATCGGTTGAGAGGTAACACAAAACAATCATTTATTCAAAAATGGGGCATGTTTAAGAGATATTTACCAAAATATAACAGTGGTGTGACACCTATGGCTGCATTTGAATGACCTCTGTATAAAAGAATAACAAAGAAATAAGGAAAATTGGTACATACGTTGTAAGAATGTATTAGAAAATATGAAAAGATGAAGGTAATAATCATATGTACATTCGATATTAGAAATTTTAAATGCACCGGGAGTTGATGGGAAGTCTATCACACCTTAGTAAGAACGTTGAACAAAAGAGACTGTATAAGATTGAATCAATTTTTATTTGTATATTTACATAAGATTACTTACACAAGATTGTTTTTGGTTTATATGAGTTTGTTTTTGTTATGTATGAAACTTAATAAAGCATGGTGTGTTTTTTTTAACTCTTGCAATTGATCTTCCACGTATATGAAAGTTGCTTTGCAGAACAGCAGCGTTGGCTGTTAAGCATGAAAATTGCCATTCTGGGCATTGAGTATCCTTCCCTTGATTCCATCGCTGCCGCTTGAGGTTTTTTTGACCGACTTGGAAGCGGTGTACAGGGGTACCTTGGGTTACATACGCTTCAGGTTACAGACTCTGCTAACCCAGAAATAGTGCTTCAGGTTAAGAACTTTGTTTCAGGATGAGAACAGAAATCGTGCTCTGGCGGCGCGGCAGCAGCAGGAGGCCCCATTAGCTAAACTGGTGCTTCAGGTTAAGAACAGTTTAAGGTTAAGAACGGACCTCCAGAAAGAATTAAGTACTTAACTCGAGGTACCACTGTATATAGTGCTCGCGCATTTTTGTTTGTAGTCTCAGGGCACTGCAGAGTATGAAGTCAAGGGATATTTGGTTCAGCTCAAAAAGCAGTGCTAAAAAAAAATCTCTAAAATGGCACTAGCATTATATGTTTTGATGAGTAGAAGTTTGTGATTAGTTAAATTGGAGTGAGCCAAACTCCTGATCATCTATTGCGGAGGGGGTTTAGATGAGATGGGGACACCCCTCTGGCCAGCCATGCAAGGTTTTGCTGGCATGGAAGAGTCCCTGACTTGGGGAGGCCCCTTTTCACCCACTGAAAACATGCAGCAAGAAGAAGAAGAAGAAGAAGAGGAGGAGGAGGAGTTTGGATTTGATATCCCGCTTTATCACTACCTGAAGGAGTCTCAAAGCAGCTAACATTCTCCTTTCCCTTCCTCCCCCACAACAAACACTCTGTGAGGTGAGTGAGGCTGAGAGACTTCAGAGAAGTGTGACCAGCCCAAGGTCACCCAGCAGCTGCATGTGGAGGAACAGGGAATCGAACCCGGTTCACCAGATTACGAGTCCACCGCTCTTAACCACTACACCACACCGGCAAGGATGTAGACTTTTCCTCTCTCCCCACTGCCATTCTGCCCTACAGGGCCAGATTTAGGTATGATAAGGCCCTAAGTTACTGGAGGTAATGGGGCCCTTTATATGTCCCGCTGTCCTTTGTCAGCAACAAATTGTCACTGGTTTTTGTGTTGAATATATGCCATATGGTAATTTATGGACCTAATAGGTATCTAAAGCTATTTGCACATAACAATATATGTATTGTAATTGTTGAACTGAAATACAATTAAGAAGAAGTATATTAATAGTGAAATAATTATTAAGCTCTTACTTAAAATGATTTTTTATTCATAACAAACTTAATAATGCAAACAGATTGGCATTTGGCAATAACAAAAGTTCCTTTAGAAACACATTTTTTTCCCTTTAAATTTTTTTGGGGGGTCCAAGCTACAGCTTGTTTTGTTTATACAGTGGTACCTCGGGTTACAGACGCTTCAGGTTACATACGCTTCAGGTTACAGACTCCGCTAACCCAGAAATAGTGCTTCAGGTTAAGAACTTTGCTTCAGGATGAGAACAGAAATCGTGCTCCGGCGGCACAGCAGCAGCGGGAGGTCCCATTAGCTAAAGTGGTGCTTCAGGTTAAGAACAGTTTCAGGTTAAGAACGGACCTCCGGAATGAATTAAGTACTTAACCCGAGGTACCACTGTACATAAATCTGGCACTGCTGCCCTAGCTGGCATGGGCTCTGGTACTCTCCTACTGCTGCCTGCCAGGGGTTAGGATGCTACCAATAAACTGGAAGTCTAATTTGGATCTGCATTACCCCTAGGGGCAGAAGGATCTGTCAATTTCTGTTTTCTCACATTCTCATTTTTCAGGTCTTAAATTCCATTTTCCACATTTGCAACACATTGTGTGTTTTTTTAAAAAACAAATCCTTATCAAAATTCACCAGTAGTGTGCGTTTTGCCTAAAAAACACATCTAACATGCCATTTTGACTAATGTGCATATATTTGCAAGCAACTTCCCCTTATAGCCTGGATTTTTTGGTTTTGTTCTGACCAATATATTCATATTTATGCACACTCTCCTGTATCATGTGCATTTTGGTTGGCTGGCTAATTACACAGCAAAATTTGGAGAAGTGTGAATTTCAAATGATAGCAGCGTTTCTGTTTGCATATTGTTTCACTTTAGATGAGACCTGAATCGAATTTCTTCCCCAACCTCAATAACTGTCCTAAGTGAGAAAACAATACAGATGTGTTCAGTATCATATAGGAATTAGTATAATGAGTTTACATTTTCTAACATCTGGTACCGTATTAGGGAAGCCAAGAGCTAAACTTGCAAGATAAAAGGAGATAAAGTTTGAATCAGTCTTCACTTATATAATTTTTTACTAACGTAGCTAATACACAATAGCAGGTTCTGGTTTTTATTTTATCACCCTTGAACATATTCAGTTGTCAATCCCTGGTGGCTTGATTTCAAATCAAGAATTAGTAACAAAAATTCTGTAATGTGGACCAAACTGAGAGATGCAGTGATCTAAAAGTGGGTGCTACCAAACTTAATGGCAGAATAGTTATTTAAATGCAGATCTCCCTGGTCTCATGCATGCACTGTATACATTATGTTACACTGCCTCACAGGCTGCATTAGCAGGGTGATGGACGCAGGTGACACTGTGGTCTAAACTACTGAGCCTCTTGGGCTTGCCGATCAGAAGGTCGGCAGTTCGAATCCCCACGATGGGGTAAACTCCCGTTGCTCTGTCCCAGCTCCTGCCAACCTAGCATTTCGAAAGCACACCAGTGCAAGTAGATAAATAGGTACTGCTGTGGCAGGAAGGTAAACGGTGTTTCCATGCGTTCAGGTTTCCGTCTCGGTGTTCTGTTGCGCCAGAAGCTGTTTAGTCCTGCTGGCCACATGACCCTGAAAGCTGTCTGTGAACAAACACCGACTCCCTTGGCCTGAAAGCGAGATGAGCACCGCAACCCCATAGCTGCCCTTTGACTGGACTTAACTGTCCAGGAGTCTTTTACCTTTACCTATTAGCAGGGCCTTGGGCATGGACATCTGTTCCAGAAGGATGCCATTGTTGGTGGCATCAAAAGGTAAATCAAATCGACAACACTTCAAACAATACCCGAGGGATTATATTTTTAAATGTATGGTGCAGAAGGATGGAGAGAAGGAGAGGGAGATGGAAGTGCAATAAAATAAACATCAAATTAAAAAGTGTAGTATGTAGCCTCTGCTATCGTAACTGTCTCTGATGGAAAGAGCATAATTATGACACGGTGTGATAGTGCACTTAAATTCATGAAAAGATAACAAAAAAGCAAAAGGAGAACAATGAGCTTGTCTCCTGACCATCAGGAAACACCAACAATGGTCCCACCTTTTTCCTGTGATTTACCCAGAGTTCCTTCCAGGCAATATGAAAAACTGATAATACTTTGACCTGAACTGAACTGAGTGCCAAGTGGAAATTGTTTTTTAAAAAATCACATTTCTATCTGATCAACACCAGGTTTTGGCAACACCCTTCCCTTTCTGCTTTGCCCTGCAAAGAAAAGCATAGTTGGCCAACTTACTGGCTCCCTTTGTTTTATAGTTTTGTCTTCCAGCTAAAATCCTGAATGCCATAGGTGCGTACTTTTAGGAAAGAATTTCCCCTCTTCTTCAGCATTCAAGGAGCTCTCCCAACAACTAACAGACTGATCTTATGCATGTTTACTGAGAAGTAAGTCCCATGTTGCCTGCTGCAACCTGCTGTGAGGTCATAGCATTGTACCCTAACCACAATAAAACACCCATCAAAAGCATTAAGAAATATTTAGACTCTTGCTGTCCTGGCTTACTGTCTCACCGAGTTAGAACTAGGAGACGTCAGCCTTGTGTGTGGTTGCCCCATGTGATGAGTTACCTTGAGCCTCTCCTTGAGCCATCATTTATTCCCACGTTCTGAGTTAGCCACATCCATCAAGGCTCCAATATGGACAGGAAAAGCTACAAAAGACCTCCTTTTGTGTTGGGCCTTTCTCTGGGCTATAGCAGTCTAGAGACTGGCTTTGTACTGGCTTCTGGCCTGATGTCCCTGCCATGACTCTATAAATCGGGTCCTGGCTTCCAGTTCTGACATGTTTTCTAACAGAGTGGCATTGGTGGGACTTAAGTCACAACCACTAGGTTAGGCTGAAGGAATCTGAATCATCCAGAGACTGGGAGAAATGAAGGAAGTGGAACTGAACGACCAGCTTAACAATTATTTAGCGTGTTTAGAGGCACCTTTCTTTAGTGTGTCCAAAAGCTTTCTAAACAGAAAACCTGCTCATGCATTATCTTGTTGCACTGGTAGTATCTAGCAGGAAGACAATATTATTTTTAGTATGTGTAAAATTTCAGAATGTAAATATGATTCTTCTTTGGCTATCAATTATATTGACCCAAGTTGTGGTTTTCAATATACAGTAGTCACAAGATTATTATATTATTATATTTGAAAAACATAACTTTACTTGCAGACCCTTTTCTTGTAATAGAGAAAATGGAGCTTGCTATCTTGTTCAAAACTCAATTTAATCTCGGTTTTCTATAAATAAGGTGCAATAATATGAGAGGAGTCCCACTGGTTTTCTTGATAGTAAGAGCCAAAGTATACATTACACTAATACATGAGTCATGTCCCACTGGTTTGTTTTTTTTATTATAGATTTTCTTGGTTTACAAAAGTACATGCCTTGTCTCTTTTTTCAAGTTGTACAGTCTTTTCTACAGATGAGCTACATTTGTTATGAGACATAATATGAGTGTTGAATACAGTATAAGGTCAGGAAGAAGAGGAAGGGAAAGAAGGGGTGGTAGTGAAATTACGGTACTATTTTTTACAGTGTACATGTGGGGTTTTGTGTCGTCGTCAATTAGATAGGTTCTCTTTCTATTTGCTTGTTTCCTTGGTACTGAGGGAGGTTGGGGGTCCAGGGTATGGTTGGTTGTATGGTTGGCTGCAACCAGAGCATGGGGGTGGGGCTTGTTGAGTCATGTAAGCCAGATTGATTCATATGCTGTTGGTGGGTTCTTCTTGTTGTCTTGTTGGGCTGTGTATGTGATAAAGGGGAGCCATACCAGGGTGAAGGCATCCTCTTCTATTTGTCCCCGTGTCAGTTTCAGTTTATTGGTTAGCTTTTCTAGTAAGGCTGTTTCCCACATGATTTGGTACCACTGGTCCATGTTCACCCCTCACAGGTCTCTCCAGTGTCTGGCTATGATCCTTCTGGCTGCTGAGAGTAGGTGGGCTATAAGCTCTGTATAGTGTGAGTGGTCATTATATACAAACTACAGTGGTACCTCGGGTTACATACGCTTCAGGTTACATACGCTTCAGGTTACAGACTCCGCTAACCCAGAAATAGTACCTCGGGTTAAGAACTTTGCTTCAGGATGAGAACAGAAATTGTGCTCCGGTGGTGTGGCGGCAGCAGGAGGCCCCATTAGCTAAAGTGGTGCTTCAGGTTAAGAACAGTTTCAGGTTAAGAACAGACCTCCAGAACGAATTAAGTACTTAACACGAGGTACCACTGTGTACATTACACTAGGACATGAGTCATGGTAGCTAGGTGGCAACTTTTGTACAGGAATAAACACTTCCAGAGGAGACAGTTGAGTGTGGAGACTGTCAGGAGTTCAGCCTACACTTGAGTAGGACCCTGGCAGAGACACATGACCGACTGGCATGTTATCTCCTTCCTGGTCGATCGTTCGGGAGCTTCATAAGCTTTCTTCTGCCCGAACATCACAGTGACTGATGCCAACTGACACCGACACACTTAGGGATCCGCAGAGTTTGCGCATCATGCGCGTGACAGACCTCAGCAACTCAGTATTTTGGCTAATCTACTTTATTTACATATAAACACACACAGAGCACTGCAACATGGCTCCCTCTCTCTCTAGCATCAGACAGCAAAGAGAAAAAGGACAAAGGACAATAATCCCACTTCACGGAACACAGTAACACAAACATTCTGTCTCTGTCACTTCCCACTCTGTGGAGTCAAAACATATTCCGTCATGTGAAAGACAAAATCCCATGACTGCAATCGTAGATCAGGAATTCTAACATAGACATGAGAGGAGAGCGCTTGATTTCTGCCCACCTACTATGTACCTGCTCCAAAATGATGCTTTGAAGACATGAGTTGAAGCTAGAGTGAGGGGAGGAGAGGGTCTTGGGATAGCAACTCTGAGCCGGGCAACAAAGGGTGGGGAAAGGGTTAAGCGCCCCTTTCCTCTCTGTTGCTTAATTCTGCTCTCAACTCCCAACCACCCCTTTGCGAAACACACTTTGCTGTGCAAAAAAAGGCCGTGTGCTTGCCACTCTTGGATGTCGTTTGGCTGAAAGTGTGCAGTCTTGCTCCCTGAACCAATTACAGTGGTACCTCGGGTTAAGAACTTAATTCATTCTGGAGGTCTGTTCTTAACCTGAAACTGTTCTTAACCTGAGGTACCACTTTACCTAATGGGGCCTCCCGCTGCCGCCGTGCCACCGCCGCTGCACGATTTCTGTTCTCATCCTGCAGCAAAGTTCTTAACCCGAGGTACTATTTCTGGGTTAGCGGAGTCTGTAACCTGAAGCATCTGTAACCCGAGGTACCACTGTAAGCTTATTCAGATGCCTGAAAGCAGAACACAGGGATATGGCTGCCAATATGGTCCCATCAGCCTCAGCCAGGATGGCCAATGGTCAAGGATGATGGGAGTTGAAGCCAGGTAACATCAGAAAAGCAGGTGCATGTTCTGTGCCACTGAAGTGAAGAGATGCCAGCTGAAGCAAGCGCTGCCTCCTGCCTTCAGCTATCAGCACAGAAATCATCAAAGTAAACCTGTTTTATTTAGACATCTGGAAAATGTACTTTGACAAAGATCCACCTGATGACTGTCAGTGTCTTTTATAAAGAGATTTTCAAATCAAAGATTCTTTAAAACCGTCGGTGTAAATCATACCAGCTTTATGACAGACTTTTCCTTCTCCCAAGCTGTGGTTTGGATTGTTTAGTCACAATATTTGCATCTATACAAATGAATTTCTTACCATCACTTCAAGTGAGTGGTTTGGGATTGCTAATTTTCAAAGCTGCTCCAAGAGGTGGACCATAACTTTGCCCTGTCTCTTTGTACATACGTTCACATATATTTTATGTCCTCTGTGGTTTTTTGTTTATTTTGAGCTTGTTGTTGTTTAGTCATTTAGTCATGTCCGACTCTTTGTGACCCCATGGACCAGAGCACGCCAGGCACTCCTGTCTTCCACTGCCTCCCGCAGTTTGGTCAAACTCATGCTGGTAGCTTCGAGAACACTGTCCAACCATCTCGTCCTCTGTTGTTCCCTTCTCCTTTCCCAACACCAGGGTCTTTTCCAGGGAGTCTTCTCCTCTGATGAGGTGGCCAAAGTATTGGAGCCTCAGCTTCAGGATCTGTCCTTCCAGTGAGCACTCAGGGCTGATTTCCTTAAGAATGGAGAGGTTTGATCTTCTTGCAGTCCATGGGACTCTCAAGATTCTCCTCCAGACCATAATTCAAAAGCATCAATTCTTCGGCGATCAGCCTTCTTGATCAGCCTTCTTTTTGAGGCTATTTTGAGCTATCTTGTAATAAAGCACCAAACTTTGCACACACTGTCACTGTTACTTTGCTTACAACTTCCATATTGGGATAAAGCAGATGTCTTCAGCTTCTTCAGAATGGGATCACATCTCTGATATTAGACATAGAATTCCCAACCCTGCTGATAGGCATTTGCTGAGGATAAACAGTGAGATGCGGGAACAGACTCTTCCCTCCCTTTTGCATTGCACAATTGATGGCAAATACATAGTGGCTTGGGAATAATGAATATGCCTGTTTCGTATCAGAAAGGCAAACTGAAAGCATTTCACTAGGAAAATATGTACTGCATTGCTACAGTGTCAGTGATTAGAATGATTTCCCTCTCTCTTAAAATTAGTACGGCTGTGTGTTAACAGTATAACACTCTTTTGTTTCTCCGGTACTTCTCTAATCTTATTTTTTAATTATTAAAAAAACGAATCAGAAGTGCTTAACTAGGGAAAAACACACACTTAGGTAAGATGACTAGAAAGGGATTATTTTTTCCTCTGCCAGCCTGGCTCAGCAACTGGGAATGAGCTGGACTGGGCAGCAAAGGGTTTGAAGAGAAGGTGTAGAAGGAGAGCTTCAAGTTTCTGTCACCTGCACTCCCAATTTTAATGCAAATATTAGACTCTACCCACCACTCTGGTTTAGTCCTTGATCATGTACCAGTTTTATGCATTTTTATGTCCACACGATATACGCATTTAATAAATAAGCAGGTATTTGGATTTTTTGGGGGCAGATGCCATGACCCTGGGTGCCCAGAAGCCAAAATGGTTGATGCCAGTGCCTGAGCCAGGTTTTCAGCCTTTTGACTTTTAAGAGATGCTGCCTCCTAAAACTTGCATTGTGTTTAGAGTCCTAAGGTGAGCATTTGGATCCCTTTCAGCTGTGTGCATTTTTGGCATTTGTTCCCAAAGATCCCCTTAGCTTAAAGCCTTTAAACTATATTACCAACAGAAGAGGATCTTGTAAATGTTGTTGTCTTACCTATCTTATCCTCTTCCCTCTTCAAGGAGGAACAAGTAATGCTGTTCTACAAAAGAACAGGGCTGCCAAATCTCAGCTGTTATATTTAGTTTGTCGAATATTAGTAGCTTAAATAAGAAGTATTAAAGGAAAGAATTGCATGCCCACAATTACAAATTCTCAACTGGACAGCCAATAAATCCTCTACTGAAATCCAAATCCTAGCCACATGATAGAAAACTATGGGGAATGAGGTTTGTGGAGAGGACAACATTAGCTAAAAATTCCAGTACAAAGCTGTATTGCATGGCTCCCCTTTATCACAAACACACAGCCCAGCAAGACAACAAAAACCCATTGACAGCATACAAATCAATCTGGCTAACTTGACCTAACAATTCTCCCTCCCCCCCAAACATACGCAAAAAAATCTCACTGCAGCCAACTAAACATAACCAACCATGCCCCGGCCCAGGCATAGGCAAACTCAGCCCTCCAGATGTTTTGGACTACAACTCCCATCATCCCTGACCACTGGTCCTGCTAGCTAGGGATCATGGGAGTTGTAGTCCCAAAACATCTGGAGGGCCGAGTTTGCCTATGCCTGCCCTGACCCCCCCCAACCTCTCTCACTACCAAGGAAATACAATAAACAAGCAAAAAGAGAACCTAACCAAATGATGCTGTAGTAGTAATAATAATAATAATAATAATAATAATAATAATAATAATAATAATTTATTTATACCCCGCCCATCTGGCTGGGTTTCCCCAGCCACCCTGGGTGGCTTCCAACAAAATATTAAAATACAGTAGTCCAAACATTGAAAGCTTCCCTAAACAGGGTTGTCTTCAGATGTCTTCTAAAAGTCTGGTAGTTATTGTTCTCTTTGACATCTGGTGGGAGGGCGTTCCACAGGGCGGGTGCCAGTACCGAGAAGGCCCTCTGCCTGGTTCCCTGTAACTTGGCTTCTCGCAGTGAAGGAACCGTCAGAAGGCCCTCGGCGCTGGACCTCAGTGTCTGGGTAGTATAAAAACCCCACATACATACTAAGTTTAAAAAGCTATCATATCAAGAAGGGTCCTAGGCCAACTTTTATCCCTGGTATATGAACCTTACAGGAGGGTTTTTTGTTCTTTCTTGTTCTATATAAGGGATCTTCAAACATGGAATTTCCCACTTGAACTCTGAAGTGCCATACAATTCCAGGACAGTGGGACCACATTCCATTTCTTAACATGTAGAACGACTCTAAAGACAAATGCTACGGACTTAAATTACAAATTCTTTCTTCCCAATTAATCTTTGGGACTGTAATTCTAGCACTCAGAGTCACATAGACAGGGTTGTCTTAAGCATATGTGGTGCAAAGATCTGCCCCCCCCCCCGGTTGCCCTGTCCCAGGCTCGCAGGAGGACGGAGCCAGCCGGCCACCTCAACTTCTTGTTGGCTCGATTGCCCCCGAACTCACGGCGCAGAGCCACCTGCAGCAGAAGAACCCACTGTGGCAGTCCAACTGACGGGCGGGCTCTTCCCCAGACTCAAATCTTGGGCCCTGGACTCTTGGCCTGGTGCCTCTGTGAGCCCAGCACCCGGGTGCCCCGCACCCCTAGTGCCCATGGGTAAGACGGCCCTGCACATAGATATGACTTCCAGGCACTCTCTCATCTGAGCACTACTCAGATCCACCCAACACACCCCCACACACACTTCCACCTGTGATCCACTTTAGCTTCAGCAGTTGGATCACATCATGTACCTTGGGAATTATTCACTGGTGACTGCTGTGGGGACTATCATGCTGCAATACAGCTTCGTACTTCTTTCTTTAAAAAAACAAACAAAAACAAAAACAAATGTTCATTAAAGATTTTATTGGTTTACAAAAGTACGTGCATTGTCTCTTTTCTCAGGTTGTAAAGTCTTTTCTATATATCAGTTAGATATGATGTGAGACATTAGTGTTGTATACAGAATAAGGTTGGGGAAGAAGAAAAGAGGGGGGGAAAGGGAGGAAAGTAGTAAACTTACATTTCTATGCATGAGGGAGATGCTCAAGCATATGATTTTCTCATTTCAGTTACTGCAGAATTTAGTGTCAAATGGGACCTGCTAAATTTACCATATTGTGCCAGTGGTTTTTTGGTTTTTTTTTTACTTTTTTTTAAAAAATAATTCCCTGGCTTCCCTTATGTATAGGGCATAATTCAAAATGAAATTGAAGTTTCCAAACAATATTCAGTAGAGCGCTGTCTAATGCATTACTGTAATTCTGTAATTCAGTCTCGATTTATTGGAGTGAATGGCAAGACTTCATGCCAAATGCCATGACAGTGAAGAAGAACAGCTTCTGGTTTGTACCTACTTAGTAGACTTAACCTTGCAAACAGATACTACCTCAGAAGTAATACTTTGCATACTTGTACCTACCTATATTAGGGACGCAGGTGCTGCTGTGGATTAAACCACAGAGCCTAGGACTTGCCGATCAGAAGGTCAGCGGTTCGAATCTCCGTGACGGGGTGAGCTCCCGTTGCTCGGTCCCTGCTCCTGCCAACCTAGCAGTTTGAAAGCACGTCAAAGTGCAAGTAGATAAATAGGTACTGCTCCAGCGGGAAGGTAAACGGCATTTCCGTGCGCTGTTCTGGTTCGCCAGAAGCGGCTTAATCATGCTGGCCACATGACCCAGAAGCTGTACGCCGGCTCTCTCGGCCAATAAAGTGAGATGAGTGCTGCAACCCTAGAGTCAGCCACGACTGGACCTAATGGTCAGGGGTCCCTTTACCTACCTATATTATATTTGCACTGTAAAAGAAAACAAAGCCAACTTTTGTAAAGAATCTCTTTCTGGTCACCTGGAGGCAATTTCTACTCACAACGCATGACAAGGCAGGCGGTTGTTTACAAGCTTGCATTAGATATCACCTCATGGTACATGAGAAGCAATCAACAGTAAGAAATGTTTACCACCTAAGCAATGTGGGCTATTTAATAAGTGGTTTGTTTGCCAGGCATAAATAAATTCTGGGTTTTTAATTTTGTTCTTTTCTGGCGACGTAGCTTGCAGGCTAGTCTGCTTCACAGTGCCTCTCTAAGGATAGTCTGGATTGTGGGTGGAGAACTTGTGGTTCTTCAAATTTTGTTGGACTCCAACTCCCATCAGCTCAGCAGCATGGTTAGGGAAGATGTGTCAGGGATAGGACTGAGGAGGAATGGTGGGGACTGCCCCTGCTTCCTAAACTTCCTGAGAAGAGGAGGACAGCACAGATTCACAACAGTGGTTTGCAGAAGGTCATAGTTCAGAGGCTGCAGAGGGGAGAAGCTGGGAAATATTGGGAGATGCGCAGGAAGAAGAGAGACCGCTGACAGACTCCGTGTCTTTGGAAAGCATTCCAGACCCCCCTTCTCCCAGGACCCGGCGTGCATTGAGAGTAGTAGAATAGAAAGCTCAGAGGCAGAAAGCACAGATCAGCCGGCTCAGGGATGATGTAGAATAGGAGAGACCAAGGGGGTGGGACTTTACTCAGAGCAACGCCATTATATGAGAGGCGCCACCATCCGTCTCTCTCTGTGAATATTGAATAAAATATCATGGTATGTTTTCCCATTTCTGGGTTCCAGCTCTGAGGGAGAGGGATTGAATTCCCTGAAGCCTGACATGATGGGGTGTTGCTCAACAGTCTATGAAGGGCCCATCCCTGGTATAGGAGGTGAAAAATCTGTTGTGGTTGTTTTCAGTCACAGAATCATGCCATTGTAGAGTTGGAAGGGACCCGGAGGGTTCCATAGTCCAACCCCATACAATGCAGGAATCTCAGCTAAAGCATCCATGGTCCCGTCATGGTCTACCAGCCCATTTCATGCACAGGACTGTCCCTTATATATGTTGGATAAGTACAACTATGTTTGCTTTTATGGGTTTTTTCAACCCCTTAAAATCCTTACACTAATCTTCCCGTGTCTCGCTGGCTGTTTGGATTGAGCTACAAGTCCAATCTAGTTTAATACAATATTTAATCAATCCAAAATTGCGACAAAATGTCAGCATTTCCCCCTCAACATTCTATTTCCCTCCAGTCCATGTGACTTAATTTGCTTTTCTGAAGTCGGGGGGGAGGCGGGAGAAATGAAAATGCACAAGTTTAAATGAAACCAGCTTGTTGAACTGTTTACGGCAGCAACAAAATAGCCGGGCAAACTAGATTTTGAATAGCTTAGAACAAAAGCCTCCTCTTAAAACTGCTTGCCGAAAAGCTGAGATTAAATTTTAAACTGTGTTTGCAGAACCCGATCTATTTGTAGGAAGCTGTCTGCAGGAAAATGTTGTGCACCAAGAGAGAGAGGGATTTTAGTGCATGCAATTGATATTGCCCCTTGCATAACAATTTACCTGCGTTTGCTGCTGCTGAATATTCATAATGCACAGTAAGGCTCTTCTAGTGTGAGATGCCATCAAGCCCTCTAGCGTTTTGTCAGGGTAGATAAGTCTCTCTCTCTCTTTTCTGATTACCCCTTAGCATCATGAACTAATATCACAGTTCTGTTCTTCAGATACGCCTGCTGGATAGGGATAGAACCATCTCTAAATCCCTTGGCACTGACCAGCCCAAGAGATGCCATAGAAAATAACGACACAGCAATACCTGCATTTATACAGTACTTCCCAATGTCCCAAGTACTTCACATACATTATCTTGTATTACAACAACCATGCATTAGTCCCATATTGCAGATGGGAGATTGAGAGAGAATAGCTTGTCTGAGGCCACCTAGTGATAAATGATATCACCAAGACACATATAACTGGGCACAGAAAAAGGAATATTACTGACTTCTCATGCTCACCTGAAATAAGGGGGAAGCATTGACTCCCAAATCCGGACGTTTGTTCTTCTCCGCTACAAAAGGTGAAGGCAGGGTTAGAAATTAGGCAGGCACCAGGTGCATTTTGCACCTAGCTATCAACCACTTGCAACCGGGTGAAGATGCCAGGGCGCCAGGATGAGACCTGACACCTCTGCCATCTGGAGGTACACGCCTGGGGATCATTGGTTCTGGACTGTTTTCACACACTGAGACCACATCCTGTAGGATTCTATCCGTTTTATTTTATCTGCACAATCAGATAAACAGGATAAACACTGCAGCCTGGCCAGGAGCAGTGAACAATGTTATAGTTGATTGCTGTCGCTTGTCTTCACTTTCCCCACCCCACTGCCCTGCTCACAGTTGTGAAGAATATTCTTGCATTACGAATGGTCTGCATCACCGTTAAGAAACATAGGTAGAAATATGTGGCCTGTCCCTGGATCAAGTGACTTCTCTTCTTTAAGTTCTCAAAGTTCTGAACCTAATTCACGGTTGTCCTCTGAACCAGCCAGATGTTTAACTGAGAATCAATCACAGTCTGTCCATCATTTGAAAAATAAGATTGTCTTGCCGAAAAATGGCAACTAGACATTCCATTTTGGTGTCTGTAACTTTGGCTTAAGGAGCCATTTGGCACCTAGCTTATACACCTGATCCCTGTGGGATCAAAGCCCCCAGTGTAATACGGAAATGTAACAACTATGATTCTATATGTTGAATATTTGTGTGTGTTGGTGTAAGAGCAGGCCAGCAAATCTGCACCCACCTACTTGCATAGTGCAGGTGAAGCACAACGCCATAACTTTCCCCAGAGCTGGAGTGATAAAGGCATCTGCTGGAATATGAGGGTAGTCAATAGAATCTCCTTATTCCTGCATGAGATGATGGGATGATGAGTTAGTTTCTAACAAACTAGCATACAGGAAATCATAGGATGAGGAAAACCCATAGGCTGACTACTTCTTTCTTTTTTCTTTGATAGTGTTTCTACTTTGTGCATAAGGTAAAGGTAAAGGGATGCCTGACCATTAGGTCCAGTCGTGGCCGACTCTGGGGTTGCGGCGCTCATCTCGCTTTACTGGCTGAGGGAGCTGGCATACAGCTTCTGGGTCATGTGGCCAGCATGACTAAGCCGCTTCTGGCGAACCAGAGCAGCGCACGGAAACACCATTTACCTTCCCACCGGAGCGGTACCTATTTATCTACTTGCACTTTGATGTGCTTTCAAACTGCTAGGTTGGCAGGAGCAGGGACTGAGCAACGGGAGCTCACCCCGTCGCGGGGATTCGAACTGCCGACCTTCTGATCAGCAAGTCCTAGGCTCTGTGGTTTAACCCACAGCGCCACCCGCGTCCCACTTTGTGTATATTTGGATGAATAAGGCTGCCTGCATTGTTTTCGCAGCGCCGTGAACTTCTGCATCTCTAAATGCACAAGTGCTACTGCTGGTTGAATCAATTGCTTCTCCAAAGCAAAAATCCTGCTGGTTGCTGCTGCCGCCTAATTATGAGGGTTGTGTTAAGTCGCAGGCCGATGGCTAGTGAAAAGTGGCAATAAATCCTTGCTGCCTGGCTTGCTGTTCCCCATCAACCTCTGAGCAAGCTACTACAGTATTTGGCTCTCCACCTACCATTTTGGAAGCATGCCTAATTATTCAATTCTGAAAAAACATTAGTTAATCTAATGTACATAGTTTTAAGTACTGCCTGTGTTTTGAGACCCATTATTCCATTATGCAGGCACATGGTTCTGTCACTCCTTCCTAGAAACATTGTGTGTGTGTGTGTGTGTGTGTGTGTGTGTGTGTGTAAGATTGCAGCAATGGTACTTGGCTTTTTTTCCAGCTAGTTTTCTTCTTCATTGCTAGCATCACTTCAGCCATTAAGGGATCAACCAATACGATGATTACCAGATGCCCCGCGCCTCTTTCCTTTTATCTCAGATGAGAAAAAGAAAGTATCAGGAATCACGTTGCACTAGTCTGGCCGCTGAGCATGTATACAGCTGCCTGCCACTTTCCCTGATCTACAGACCCACCCCCCACCCCACCCCCTGGCGTTCCCCAGTTAAGGGCTTAGCAGAGGCCAGCTAAATTACATCACTGAAGAAAGCTACAAGTAGAAAACATGCAAATGCAGTTCTTCCCCTCTTCTGGCAAAAGCCCTGCATTTATAAGCCTGATTACATAACCACGGAAAAGGTGAACAAGACAGGCTAACATGCAGATGGGATCTCTGGCAGGGGAGGTTCTTTTAGTGGAGGAAAGAGGTGGACGCTGCTGTGCATTTAGGAAGAAATTATTGTTCTCTGGCTTTGAGAGATGGAGGGGGGGGGGAATTCCAGCAGTAAAGGAAAGCACATAACCTGAAGAAGCAGAATTCAGGCTGGCGCTGGTGCAGAAACTGTAGCAGATGATGTCTTGACTGGACACAGGAAACCTGTGAATAGGCCGAGAATTTTATAGTTACTGTTGCGGAAATTACGGGGGGGGGGGCACATCTTTAAAGTTAAATGTTACAAATATTATGCATGAATGTATCCTTTCAACTTGACAGCTCATCTTTAAAAATAATATAAAATCAACTCCTTTGCCAGTTTCCTTCATTCCAAAGGTATTTTCTCCTTGAAAAAGGACTCCAGGAAGTTCCCAGAGGTGACAATTGCTGAGCTGATTGTTGGCCAAGGAAAGCCTAATCCAATCACCAAACTTGCCAAGGGGCCAGGCATGCAAAGGAAGTTCTATTGTACTTTGGGTGGTGGGACTTCAGAGGTGTTTGCCTCTGCTAATCTTATACCTGGGTCTTGCCCTGCCATGTCTGCTTATGCTAATCTTGGACCAAGGACTTGTCTGGACATGTTTGCCAAGGTTAAGCCCTCCCCTTTTGTGACATGTCAGTGATGTAGCAATGATGCTGTACGAACTGTATTCTGGGACGTGGTGGGAAAGTTTTAAAAGTCCTTGTCACCCCATCCTCGGGGTTCAAAATTCCTCTTTGAACCTGTTGCGCAATAAACTTTGATCTACAGCTATTTGCTCTGGTTGGTGGCTGGACTCCTTCCTTTATTCTGCAGGGACCCGCGGGCTCTGCCCGACGAGCTGGGTGACTGAGCAGCCTCACACCTAGATTTTTCCGTAACATTTACGATCACACACACCTTGTTGGGGGTTTTTGTTTGTTTTGCAAATGATAAGATAAGATATTTTATAACAAGCAGTTTCCAGGCTGGTGTGTGTGAACCAACAGATGAGAAAAAACACAGAAAAATATACGCATGTGAAGTTGTTCTCATGTATGCCCATTAATGAGTGTGGATGTTTGTGGGTTGCCCTCATTGAGTGACAGCCATAAATAGTAAACACTGCTACAAACTTCCAAATGCATGCTGTGTGTATGCAACTACTTTAGAGCAGCCTTCTGGTTTCTGTGAAGAAATTGTGGCATTGCTTTTTTGAACTATCCAATGTACGTGCTTACTCAGAATTAAGTTCCACTGGAGCTTCTTTCCAACCAAATGTGGACAGGGTTGCGGCCTTTGTATCCTTGCCTCCTATTCATATAAAAGCCAGCTTCTGTGTTCTAGCAAAAGTGTGTGTTCTGTGTTCTTAGCTCAGTGGTGGAATTGTGCTTTGCAGGTCTACGAGTGTGGGAGAATGAGGTAGTGGCATGTGGATTGCTGAATTATTATTATTATTATTATTATTATTTTACTATTCTCCTACCTTTTAAACTCCCTGCAAGTAGAAAGTCAACAAAGCAGGCAGAGGGCTGGACTAGAGCCTTTCTCCACAAACTTGCTAGTATTTACTTGCAGGAGGGTGCTTTTTTTTAAACATGGGAAGCATTCAAAAGTGTTGTTTGCAAAAATGGGGGGGGGGGAAGCTAGCTTAATAAATAATAATCCCTGGAAAATAGGGACACTTGGAGGGTCTGTGCCCCCAAGCCTCTTCTGCCTGAGGCAGCTGCCTTACTCTGGCCCAGTTTGCACGTCACAGTAAACCATAGTTATGCTTTGCTATAAACCTGCCTTTCTTGATGGTTTGTCTCCTCCCTGGTTATGACCCCTGGCTTAGTGTTATACTCAAAATGTGGCTTTTCATTCCAGTATACCAGGAAGTGAAGAAGAAACTTTGGTTACAGAGCATAGTTTTGTTGGGGGCTAAACAACCCACTGTCCTTAGTTTGGACATAACTCTGAGCCAGGGATCTTGGTGTGTACCCTTCCAGCACGAGTGGGGAGGAGCAAAGTGGCTGAGATTGACACATTCAGGGGAAACTTTTATTTCTTACCTATGCTTTACTGTGGCATGTGAACAAGGCTTCAACTGGAAGTGGCCCATTCACACCCTAACACTCTTTCAGCTTCTGCCTTCTGGAAGAAGGTACAGGGTTATAAAGACTAGGACTAGCCGCCTGAGAAACAGTTTCTACCCAAGTGTGATTTTGGTTTTAAATGCAGTGTAAGGAGTCTCTATGGGAGTATATTGTATTTAAAAATGGGGTATCAGAGTTTTTAGGGGCTAACCAGGCTGGGATAGTTGGGATAGCAGGCTTGTTGGTTTTTGAATGTTTTATGTAGATTTTTCAATTTCGTTGTTCTGTATGGGACAATGACAATAAAGATTATCGTATCGTATCAACACAGTAGAACACTAGCATTTAATTCTTCTGCATGTATACACTCCGCCTAGAGCATTGCACTTGAGGCTGCAGCAGGACCACAGCTTTTTCATCATCCCACCCCAAGTTCTACTAACAATGCAATTAATAGGCTCTCCACGCTGCACTTATCACAGTGGAAAACCTCTCTGGTTCCTAATGTCAATCAACCTGTTAAGATAGAGGGGCTGGAGATCTCTGTGAAATTTAATTGTTCAAGGAGTTCCAGGGACCTTTGTGCCTTTCATGATCACAACCTTGATATTTTTTGTTTCGCTTGTGGATACTTTTAGTCCTCTAGCCTTTACAGAAATTACCTATAATTAATTTCTATTTCTAAATTAATTTCTAATTTCTCAAAATGTTTTGATATTGTGTTAAGTCTGCATGCAATTCTCTGTTAGATGTGCTGCTTGATTTTTTTTTATTCCCTCTCTTAAATCTGTTTCAGGTTTTGTTTTGGTCCTAAAAAATAAAATAAAGCCAGATTGCAAAGGTTGTTAAAACATTCAAATATAACTTTGAGCACCTGAGTGCCAAATCATAACCTGTCGTTTTGTGTTTTAGAAGCCTGTCTTTCCTCCTTTTGTCAGCAAAATGTGAAACTAAACTACCAGTGGCGACGAGCTTGCCTGCTTTAATGCTTTCTCATCACGATAATTTCACTTGGCTAATTGAAATGCTTCCCTCATACAGTCTCTGTAGAGCTGGAGACTGATGAAGTCTCAAAACTCTTAACTATGAGTTCAAATGCAACCCTGCAAAGCCAGGAGCACTGGACTAAGATCTGGGAAACCAAGGTTCAAATCTCCACTTAGCCTTGAAGCTCATTGCATGACCCAGGCACTTTCTCTAAGCCTAACTTAACCTCACAGGGTTGTTGTGAGCATAAAACGGAGAGGTGGGGAACCATTTATGCGAACTTGAGCTCCTTGGAGGAAATGTCATAAAAAACAAAACCCCTACACATAGGAATAAAATACAGTCGTACCTTGGTTTTTGAACAGCTTAGTTCTCAAACATTTTGGCTCCTGAACGCTGCAAACCCAGAAGTGAGTGTTCCGGTTTGCGAACTATTTTTGGAAGCCGAACGTCCGACGGGGCTTCTGCATCTTCTGATTGGCTGCAGGAGCTTCCTGCAGCCAATCAGAAGCCGCACTTTGGTTTTCAAACGTTTTGGAAGTCGGACAGACTTCCGGAACGGATTCCGTTCGACTTCCAAGGTACACCTGTAATGGAATTTGCTCCTTAGTAAGTGTCACCCCAAATAACCTCTTCATTTTAAAAAAAAGCACTTCAGTTTTTCTTCAGAGACGCATACACCAAAACTATATAAGCCGTATGTGTCTTGTGTTGGTTTTTGGTAATTGGGTTAAAGAATAAAATGAGGATTCCCTGGATGCCTAGATCCAGGTTTGGGGGCAAGTGCTTTTGGGTGAAAGAGCCCCAGCAGATGTTAGAATCACAAAACACACAGCAAAGTATAGCATGACAATATAGGCTTCTAGATCTCAAACATTAAAAGCTTACCTAAACAGGGCTGCCTTCAGATGTCTTCTAAAAGTCTGGTAGTTGTTTTTTCCTTTGACATCTGGTGGGAGGGTGTTCCACAGGGCGGGTGCCACTACCGAGAAGGCCCTCCGCCTGGTTCCCTGTACATACTCAAATTTCTGCTGTAAACTGCTCCTTCCATGCAGTATGTATAATATGTTGGGAGGCAGTCTCCCTTTTTTATTATTATTCAATAAACATACTGGACTACACATGACAATAAAAACTATACAGGGTGCAGGGGACATGTGAATGGAATTGTATAATTATAAATGACATGATACGCAATTGCACTGTACAGGGTACCTTTTAATAACCTAAGATAATGAAAAGGGACTCAGACTCTGTCACTAAGCAAACCGCAAGCGTAGGTAATTTTGCATAGGTTTGCAAGCCGCCACTTGTCTGATTGCCTATGGTGATGAAAAATCAGTTCCAGGCAAACCAGAGGATAGACTGGAGAATAGGTGGTCCTTGTTTTCTTCTTTTTTTTCTCCATTAATGTGCCACTGCTATATCCTGACTGGTACTCTAGTCAACCTTTTTGCATTCCTAGCAACTCTGATGAATTTATTTCCAAAGTTGGCTGTGACTATCACGGTATACCGTATTTTTCACTCTATAAGATGCACCAGACCACAAGACGAACCTAGTTTTTGGAGGAGGAAAACAAGAAAAAAAATATTCTGAATCCCAGAAACCAGAACAGCAAGAGGGATCACTGTGCAGCCTGCATTCGCTCCATAAGACGCACACACATTTCCCCTTACTTTTTAGGAGGGGGAAAGTGCATCTTATAGAGCAAAAAATACGGTATGTCTCTGGTGAACATTTTGAATTGCTGTCAATGTTTAATAACATTTACACTCGCACGGAATCAGAGGAGCTGCCACTGAACAACAAAACCAGTCTTTCTCCTTGATTTCCAATGTCCCCCGCAAAATCCCGTGGTCCTTTCATCCTGACAGAAGTGTCACTTTGTCTGGTTTCGGAGTTCAGGGTCTAAAGCTCTGTTTTATTTTGCTGCTTGTTTGATTTAATCTCATCCTTTCCCCTCTTCGAGGATACAGAACGCTGAACACAAAAGGGATGTGTGGAATCTCTAATTGTACTATTAGGCTGAATACAAAACACCAGAAAACTGTATTAAAGTGCAGCTAAATTGAAAGCTAAATATTGAATGGAACAGAGCCGATTAGGGTGCAAATATTCTATTTTCTCATTAATTGCGCTTTGCTATTAAAAATTCTTGAGTAATTAATCAACCTCGTAACCTTAAAAAGGAGAGAGAATGTATTACTGTATGTTATTAATAATTAGCTTATGACTGGATCACATTTTATGAAATTGGAACTGTAACTACTGCCTCTCAGCGGGGGGTTCTGTATAAATAAAACCGTGCGGTGTTGACGAAGCGGGTGCCGAGATGTTTCCGCAAATCCTAATCATACTGGAAGGTTTTTGTTTAAATAAATAAAAAATGTTATCAATTAAGCCATTGCAGGAAGAAAATGGAAATCAAGCTTGGGCAAACGCATTCTGGAGATCCTGAAGAGTTTGCTGAAAACCATTAATCTGCTTTTGTCTTCTTTGCTCCCCTAGACATTGGCCCACTGTTATGTACGTATTTATGAGTATCTATTTGGCTTTGGTTTGAGGTCATCATCATCATTTTTAATTTGTATACCGTCTTTCTATCTTACAGTACTCAAGGCGGTTTACACGCTGGGCGGCTTATAGAATATATAAAACATATTTTTGTTTGTTATCATGATACATATTTTTGCATTTTTATATTGTAAGGTAAAGGTAAAGGTACCCCTGCCCGTACGGGCCAGTCTTGACAGACTCTGGGGTTGGTGCGCCCATCTCACTCTATAGGCCGGGGGCCAGCGCTGTCCGGAGACACTTCCGGGTCACGTGGCCAGCGTGATATCGCTGCTCTGGCGAGCCAGAGCCACACACGGAAACGCCGTTTACCTTCCCGCTAGTAAGCGGTCCCTATTTATCTACTTGCACCCGGGGGTGCTTTCGAACTGCTAGGTTGGCAGGCGCTGGGACCGAGCAACGGGAGCGCACCCCGCCGTGGGGATTCGAACCGCCGACCATGCGATCGGCAAGCCCTAGGAGCTGAGGCTTTTACCCACAGCGCCACCCGCGTCCCCTTATATTGTAAAGTGCCCTGTTATCTTCAGATGAAGGGTGATGTAGAAATTTAACGACAACAACTTCACTAAAGCAAAAACCACAAAGCCTATTTACAATTGCCTTATTGTGTGCTTTTTAAAAAAGAAGATGCACGTGCCCTGTCAGTACCCAACTGCCATAATAGAATCAACAAATTAGAAGGCAAGGAGAACACAATAAATACCAAATTTGCTCATATTCAAAATCGGATGGGCGAGGGGATGGACTACTCCAATCCAATCTGAATGGGCAAAATGTGGGTTAACCGCTAAACGGTGCTCAGATATGGACAAGTCTGTAGACAAAAGGAATAGCTGGTGCCATGCTCTTTTTATTGCAATTATTCGTATGTGTTTAATAGATTTCACAAACACACACAAAAAAATAGTTTTAGTTCTATGAAAGTTCGTTTTTTAAATTATTGTATTTTCTATGTCTTTAGTGGTTCTTGTTTTTTTCTGCAAGCCGCCTTGAGTCTCTGTCAGGGAAAAAGGCAGGGTATAAATAAATATAAAAGAAGGCGGCGGCTGGAGATGGCTGTGCTGTGTCAGCTCTCCTAGTTCTCCTGTGTTTTTGTTAAATAGTTTTTATTGATTTTCTTTTCTCATAACAAATGTCCCGTGTCATAATTTAACATCCATTTTCTAATTTCCCCCTCCCCGTTGACTTCCATTTCTGGTTTATTAGACCAAATGTTACATTCTGCTGTTTATACATAATATTCTATTATCACTAATTATATTTCTTGTTCTCTGTAAATAAAGTTGTAAATGTTTATTTAAATCCTGCTAACGAGTCCATTTTGTTTTGTTTTGTTTCTGCAAGTGTGTTGTCAAAGGTTCCCATTCTTTTCCAAGGTCGCTATTGACCTCTTCACACAGTTTGTTCGTTAACGGTTTGATCAGATAGTCAGCTGTTGTGCAGCTGGCCTTGGGGCTTGGGCTTCCAGGGCCTTAAGCATGCAGGGAAATTATTTAACTGGGAAGCCATGCAGCCATGTGCATTAGCAAAGTGCTCCTAATCTTCAGATGAGACTTTTCAATTGATTGCAGGTGAGTAGTGGCGACGGTTCTCTACTGCGAGATTGGTTAAAGCTCTATTTTGGAAGAGTTTCATTTGGAAAGCGAGCCCAGCAGCCGCTCATTTAGACCATGAACTGTTTGTCGATACTGACAATTAGTGAAGTAAAGATCCCATTGACCGCACAACAACAATCGATAGGCGTTGTACTTGTTAAGTTATTTACCGCAGAGTGTATTAAGGCTTGTAGATTTCCCATAAATCCTTTAAATCTCCCCTGCCAAGTGAGACCCTAAATGCTTCCATGGCATACACATTTGTGGTTGGGCACGATTGATAGGGTGGTTTTAGTAGACCAGGAACTCCCAGATCCTGACCTCTATTTGAGGAATGTTACTTTTTCAACAAGGGACAGGGGTGACGCTGTGGTCTAAACCACAAAGCCTAAGACTTGCCGATCAGAAGGTTGGCGGTTCGAATCCCCATGACGGGGTGAGCTCCCGTTGCTCGGTCCCAGCTCCTGCCAACCTAGCAGTTCAAAAGCACATCAAAGTGCAAGTAGATAAATAGGTACTGCTCCGGCGGGAAGGTAAACGGCGTTCCGTGCGCTGCTCTGGTTCGCCAGAAGCGGCTTAGTCATGCTGGCCACATGAGCCGGAAAAACTGTCTGCGGACAAACGCCAGCCCTCTCAGCCAGTAAAGCAAGATGAGCGCCACAACCCCAGAGTCATCTGTGACTGGACTTAACGGTCAGGGGTCCCTTTACCTTACTTTTTCAATAGGCCAAGCTAAGCAGTTGGCTCCTTACCTCTCTCACCCTGACCTAGCCACTGTGATCCATGCGACGGTCATCTCCAGGCTTGATTATTGTAACTCACTCTACGTGGGGCTGCCCTTGAAGCTGACCCAGGAACTCCAGCGGGTGAGACTCCTTATGGGTCTTCGCTGCGGGATCACATTCACCCAGTGCTATACCAGCTGGGTCCCTGTGGAGTACAGCATCAGGTTTAAGATGCTGGTTTTAACCTTTAAAGCCCTATACGGCCTAGGACCCTTGTACCTACGGGACCGCCTCTCCTGGTATGTCCCACAGAGGAACTTACGATCTTCAAACAAAAACATCTTGGAGGTCCCGGGCCACAGGGAGGTTAGGCTGGCCTCAACCAGAGCCAGGGCTTTCTTGGCTGTGGCTCCAATGTGGTGGAACGCTCTGTCACAAGAGACTAGGGCCCTGCAGGACCTGACATCTTTCCACATGGCCTTCAAGACGGAGCTGTTCTGCCAGGCCTTTGGCCAGGGCACAGCCTGACCCCGTCTCTCCTTCTGTAATCCTCATAGAACTCTAGCCCGATGGTTGCCATTAATTTGATTCTGAATTGATTCTAGAATGTATTTTAATTAACTGTGTGATTTTATGTACACTGTGCTATTTTTACCTGTTGTTAGCTGCTCTGAGCCTGGCTTTGGCCAGGGAGGGCGGGATACAAATAATAATAATAATAATAATAATAATAATAATAATAATAATAATAA
>JAXCMG010000210.1:177026-187513 GCA_034642415.1 Podarcis siculus | reverse complement strand
AATAATAATAATAATAATAATAATAATAATAATAATAATAATAATAATTCTCTTGCTGCTAGTGTGTGTGTGTGTGTGTGTGTGTGTGTGTGAGATTGGGTTGTGGTTTTATATTTTGATTTTGTTCTGTGAACTTCCCTGAGACCTCCGGGTATAGGGCGGTATATGAATTCAATCAATCAATCAATGGAGTGTTTGCCATGGGTTGCATGCAGCAGTGTCCCATTCATGAACAGCTCTTTTATCTAGGGGAGACTTCCGCAAATGAAAGTCGGGGAAGCTGTCGGGGAATTTGTGAAAAACATCTCCTTGCTTTGTTTGTTTTTATGGAAGCCCCTGCTGAATGAAGGAATCTTCCATCAATGGAAGAGAACACAAAAGAACACAACCTGACACATGTCCCGGTTCTATAGACTGTGATGAGTGAGATTTTGAATTAAAAAACCTGAGCTTTTAGACCAGTCCAAATCCAAGAGTCCATCCCACTGGCTTTCAATAATTCTATATGGTAAATACAGTAGATTTTGTTCTCTTGAGTTTTTCTTTCACGTGGCATCAAAAGATACTGGAATTCTTTTTTTCCTGAAAGTCCCAATGCACACTTGGAACTCCCATTAAGTCCTGGATTTATTATAATTTCCTCTAACGTCTACTTGGTTTCACAAAATGAATTCATTTATGCCAACCTTATTTCCCGTAGTTGTTGAAAATGTTTGGATTAGAATCGTCAACATCAGTTCTGGCTGTTTGATGTTGCAAACCTCAACGTTATTCTTATGAGTATAGAAGCAGAGTGCATGGCTGTTTTCCTAGAAAAAATAATACACTATAGACTGTTACAGTTTTATAATTTCTTTATCAATATAGTAAAGTTTGTAAACAAAAGTTTGCAAACAAAATTTCCAGAGTACCAGAAATTTATATGCTGTTGCTCCTTTGTTGTTGTTGTTTAGTCGTGTCCGACTCTTCGTGACCCCATGGACCAGAGCACGCCAGGCACTCCTGTCTTCCACCGCCTCCCGCAGTTTGGTCAGGCTCATGCTGGTAGCTTTGAGAACACTGTCCAACCATCTCATCCTCTGTCGTCCCCTTCTCCTTGTGCCCTCCATCTTTACCAACATCAGGATCTTTTCCAAGGAGTCTTCTCTTCTCATGAGGTGGCCAAAGTATTGGAGCCTCAGCTTCACAATCTGTTGCTCCTTATGATGGCATGGATTTTTGTAGGTTCTGATCTCATTAGATTAATGGAAAATGTACAAAATATTGAGTTATTTTTCTAATAAATACAGTTATGGGCCATACTACCCAATTAAACAAAGCCTCCCTCCAGGTTTGGTGTGAGTTTGGCTGCAATCCTGTGCACACTTATTTAAAAGCAAGCCCCAGGGAACTTTGTGAGATTTCCATCCAGATAACTTTGTATAGAATTGAGCAGTGCGACCTGGACAAGTTACCTAGCCACCAGCTCACTCTTGCAATTTGGATTATGAACTCCTGCTCACTTGAAGTGTTGGGGGAAGAGGGTGAGGTATGGAACTGGGTTGCCAGTTCTGCACGTGGGTGTGGACAATGTTGCAGGAATTTATGTATAGGTTGGGGGGGGTTGCCCCTCCAGCAGATATCATGCACATGCAGCCCACTACCAAAACCAGCACAATCACTTTTGTGACTTTGGTGATTTGTCCCCACAAAACACTTCATCACAGTTTCTTCCTAACTATTCAAAGGGCCTCTGCTGCACGATACCAAATGTAAGAATTCACTGATAAATGTATCTATGTCCTCGTTTCTGATTTGATCCCAGAATGTCCCATTTTTCCTTAGGACACCCCTATTTTCATCAGAGAAATATTAGAGGGTATGGAGTTATCAGACCCCCAAGCCATCTGAAGGCAGCCCTGTATAGGGATTTTTTTTTTAAAAAAATGTTTTATAAGTTGGAAACTGCCCAGAGTGGCTCTGGCAACCTAGTGAGATGGGCAGGGTATAAATAGTAAAATAATTGTTGTTGTTGTTACTACTATTATTATTATTATGGAAAAGGACGTCCCTGTTTTCATCAGAGGAATGTTGGAGGGGAGCTGGTGTAATTTGTGAATTAGCTAATGAATTAATTTCTGCGAGGTAGTATACTTTTTTTTTTTTAAGGTAAAGGTAAAGGTACCCCTGCCCATACGAGCCAGTCGTGTCCGACTCTAGGGTTGTGTGCCCAGCTCACTTGAGGCTGGGAGCCAGCGCTGTCCGCAGACACTTCCGGGTCACGTGGCCAGCGTGACGAAGCTGCAGCTGGCGAGCCAGCACCAGGGCAGCACACGGAAACACCGTTTACTTTCCCGCTATAGAGCGGTACCTATTTATCTACTTGCACTTAGGGGTGCTTTCGAACTGCTAGGTGGGCAGGAGCTGGGACCGAACGGCGGGAGCTCACCCCGCCGCGGGGATTCGAATCGCCGACCATACGATCGGCAAGCCCTAGGCGCTGAGGTTTTACCCACAGCGCCACCTGTTTTTTTTTACTACAACGTTAATCAATCTGTTCCTCTGGATAGAGTGCATTGTTCTCCAAGATTGTATTTTTTAAAAAGTACTGTTTGGAAATCTGCATTTTAAAAACCATGTATAAACAAAAAGGTGTTAAAAGTGCTAATGAACACAAGGCAGATGCTGTTTCATAATATGTTAGCTCCTAAGGTTAAAGCTTTGCCTCATTTAAATTAACAGAAGGGTTTGGGGTTGTTGTTTTTTTAAAAAAAGGCTATTTACTTCACAACAGCTAACAGTGCATTTCCAAATAGCAGCCCTTCCTGGAACACCCCCCCCCCCCAATTTCTATGCAGACACCAAGTAATGGTCCTCTTCTATCTCAATAGTTTATCATGGGTCTCTCAGCACACAATAAGAGATTCTTCCGTCTGTGTTTGGGGTTGCAAACTGAGAAGTGAGATAAGGAAAAGCAGTCGGAATGAAATCCTCCCAAACAAGTGAAGAACAGCCATTTCTGAATGAAAAACAAGGTAGCTCTCAGCAACAGATAACCCAGCCTGCCTCTGATCTTGACAGTCTCTGACAGGGTTGCTAACCGAAGGGCAAACTCCTTTAGTGGTTCCTCCATCATATCAAGGCTCAGCCTTTCTCGTTACTTTAACCAGAGCTACACTGGTCCAAGTGCTTGTCAAACTGGTATGCTGCAGCAATGACAACGTGGCTGTCTTTGGAGTCAGGCCATACAAGTAGATTATTATTTATTCTTATTATTTATTAAATGTGCACACTGCCCTTCACATGCAGATCCCAACATAAATTCACAACATGAATTGGCATGTGGGTTGAGTGGTTATCCATAGGACTTTGTATGTGGTCGTCAAGGCAATGCCATTAAAGCACACTAAAGGTAAAGGGACCCCTGACCATTAGGTCCAGTCGTGGCCAACTCTGGGGTTGCTCATCTCACTTTATTGGCTGAGGGAGCCGGCGTACAGCTTTTGGGTCATGTGGCCAGCATGACTAAGCTGCTTCTGGCGAACCAGAGCAGTGCACGGAAACACCGTTTACCTTCCCGCCGGAGCGGGACCTATTTATCTACTTGCACTTGATGTGCTTTCGAACTGCTAGGTTGGCAGGAGCAGGGACCGAGCAATGGGAGCTTACCCCGTCATGGGAATTCGAACCGCCAACCTTCTGATCGGCAAGCCCTAGGCTCAGTGGTTTAACCCACAGTGCTACCCGCGTCCCTAGTGTGGTGCATTTGCCCAGTTGCTGCGTCTGCTGGAGGTCTAGAGATGTGGCCGGTTCAAGCATTTTCTTGAAACTGTGACTGCTGAATCTGTGGACATGGGCAGGAGGATGCATGCCAGTCCTGCCACAGTATCTCTCTGCCCATTGTCCTGCCCATTCGGTCCGCAGCCTTCTGCATGTTGAGCAGTGATGCTCTCTGTGAAGTGGTGCATGCTTGAATTTGAGCCCTCTGTGTAATTGTGAAACAACTGAAAAAGAGTGGTTGCATCCGTAATGGGCTGGGGAGGGGCTGGTTGCGCTGTCCTAGCCATGGTAGGAGAACTGTCTTGCCAAATGAAGGTGGTGGCTTCCTTTTTTTTTTTTTTGGTGAGCCGGCCAGTGAATTACTAAAATGGCTCTGGATCTGTGTGGATAGCACATCACCATGACTCTACAGCCTCTAGACCAGGGGTCTGCAACCCTTAAGACAAAAAGAGCCACTTGGACCCGTTTCCGAAGAAAAAACAACTGGGAGCCGCAAAACTCGTCATTATAAAAATAACTTTTTTGTCACTTTTTAAATTATTTCTTTGTTTGACCCCTCAGAATTACTCCTCCTCATAGAAATAAACGTTAAATTAACAAGTTACCTTTTTGTGTGTGTGTGTTCTTCACTCCCCTTCAAAACAGTGACCAGCGTACATGCCCCCTTTCAATGCAGTGACCAGCGTACATGCCCCTTGCAATGTAGCAGGCGGGCAGGAAGGTGACGTCAGGACAGTGCGTCACAGCCAGTACAGTGCCCACCACAGTGGGGAGTGTCGGGGCACACAATGCCCCTCCTCCCCTTGCTAGTATCCGCCCTGGAGCCGTGGCAAAGGTGTAAAAGAGCCGCGGGTTGCAGACCCCTGCTCTAGACCAAGGTGAAATTTTCAGCCCTACCTAGTTAGAATGTTACCAGTTGCCACTGACTGCAATTTTTCTTATTCTAATTTTGAATCTGTGGTTGTAATTTAAATAATTGCCTATTAACTAGAAATCATTAAATGTGTCTTCAAAGTGGCTGAATTTGGAATTACATTTTTTGTTTGATTGCTTTATAGCTAATACAAATATCAATACCGAACTGGGCACATTTATAGTTAGTTAAGGCACTGATGATAGTAGTAGTATACAGGATTTTCTGGGCTAGCACACTGTATGTGCATCGGGCCCTCTGTCCCACTTACAAAAGAGGATATATTTGCATATAATTTGCATATGCTTGTGTCATACACAAATATGTGTCCTGTTTTGCAGGTGAGGTTGAGGAACCAAATATAAATCAATTGCTCACGTGTAATAAAACGTCTGACAGAAAGAATGGGAATCGGAAAAGCTTTACTCACAATGGCTTTTCCAGACTTGAAAGGCTTGACCTGTTGAAGGTCTGCCTGCCACGCAGCTGTTAAATGCACAAAATCCCCCCAAATGCCAACTCCAAATCAAATATTAGAAAATGAGACAGAAGCAAGAAAAGCCCACTAAAGGGGAAGAGAAAACAAGAAAACATCAGCTCTCAAGGACCCCAGGAATTCCTCTTAACTGGTGTCCAAACAACTTACGCATCAGTCAGAGTTCTGACTTTACTCATTGGCAAAAGATACAGAAAGGCCGGAGCGGCCAGGCTGGCTCATTCACAGAAATCACTTAGAAATTTGCCTGTACAAATTTTCTTCCTAGGAGGCCAAGAGAATCGCTTTCTTTTAAAATGGAAGCTCAGAGTTTGGTGGCTCTGTTGAGGCCTCTACATCAGTACTCCTTGTGGTCGCATGTCAGTGGCATGTTATAATACATATATGCTATTAATTATTTCTCTTGTTTTAAAGGTAAAGGTACCCCTGCCCGTATGGGCCAGTCGTGTCCGACTCTAGGGTTGTGCGCCCATCTCACTTAAGAGGCCGGGGGCCAGCGCTGTCCGCAGACACTTCCGGGTCACGTGGCCAGCGTGACAAGCTGCATCTGGCGAGTCAGCGCAGCACACGGAAACGCCGTTTACCTTCCCACTAGTAAGCGGTCCCTATTTATCTAGTTGCACCCGGGGGTGCTTTCGAACTGCTAGGTTGGCAGGCGCTGGGACCGAGCAACGGGAGTGCACCCCGCCGCGGGGGTTCGAACCGCCGACCTGACGATCGGCAAGCCCTAGGCGCTGAGGTTTTACCCACAGCGCCACCATTCTCTTGTTTTAGGGAAAGTCAATTTAAACGTTTCAATTAGGAATTTAGAAAACTTTCAGTCCCTCCTTGATTCTGAATTGCCTGATCTCCTTTGCAAGGTGGCACTGGTGTGTCAGCAATCTGTTGTTCTTTTGTCTCCGATTTGTTGTCTCGGTTCAGACCATTTTAGAGGCATGGTTTGCTACGGTGTACAGCTCACATACTTCTGTTACTTATGTCCCTGCACATTTATGCTTTGATTGAATCAAGGCAGAAAAAAAGTGTCCTGCTGAGAGTATGCGATCACATCAGGGTTCCTTTTTGCATAGTATATAATCAGCGCACACAGGCAGTGGTGCACATCAGTAACCTGTAAGAGAGAGAGAGAGAAAAAATGACAGCTGAATTGAAAACTGTGGCAAAGTAAGCATGCACCAATTCAGATATTAGTTTAAATGAAAAACCAGTAGACATGCGATTGCTTTTGGTAGCATTGCATGTGCTAAGTTTTTGCAGTTTCTCACAAAAGTCCACATGGCACCATGCAATCGAAGTTCTTTTGTGGTAAAGATTGGTTATTTATCTATATAGAGAAAGTAAACACACATGCTAATCCCTTTTTCCTGGCAGCAAGAATACTGCTCAACAGAAATGAGACCTTTCAACAAGTAGCTATTTTGCAAGCTGACAACATGATAGAACAGCTAGAACAGAACTTTATCCCCAGCTTTTAAAAGACAATTAATGTTTTTAAAAAGAAGGAAAGAAAGGGAAACCAGCACTGAAGTCCCATTAAAGCTTTAGTTAAAACTGCAAAGCCAGAAAATTCAAAAGATCAAGTTTGTAATTCTGTCTTTAATTCCTCTTCTTGCAATTATACACTTCATCTCAGGAGTCCTTAGAGCAGTAGGTGATCTTGCCTAACCAGTAATTTCCATTTACCTATGCACAATGGGTAGGAGAAGGACAAACTTGACTTTGAAATTCCTTGCTGTTGTAGGATTCAAGCAGCCAACTTCTGCTATTAAAATGCACTTCAAACAACAATGATCCTGTGCTTTTGGAAACAATCTAACATGCCCAAGCACTGGTTATTATTTGCTTGAAGCTATTAGCAAGGTGGATGGACTCATTAAGCTTTGCTTTTCAGCTCTGATGGGAAGCACTTTTTCATTTTAATAACATGTTACAAAATAAAAAGAATAAACTATATTGTTAAAGTACCATGGAATTCAACTGCTACTTAATTGCCCCCGTTACCAAAATCTGCATGGTGCATGCATTGAAATAGCGAATATGTGGCTTTTAGTACATTTTATTTTCCTTGAAAATACATAGCTTTTCCTTTCTCCTACCCCCTACAAAGTGTCAGAGCAGGGTTTGCCAAAGTAATGCCCTTCAGATGTTGTTGATCTACAAACCCTATCATCCTATGATGGCTGGGAGTCTGATGGAAGTTGGATTCCAACAGCTTATGAAGTGCACCCTCACATTAAACTCTAGGGAGTCTTGGGTTCAAAATGCAGCTCAGCCATTAAACCACTAATTGCACCATCATATGCATGCTTACTTAAAAGTAAGCCTTGTGTGTTCAGGTCCTGCCCTTGAATCTGGAGGCACTTGGATGAAAAAGTGGTATCAAAATAACAGATGAAGAGTAATCTCTGAAGGAATAAAGGTATGGAAGAAAAGAGAAAATTGAGAAAATTGTGTTCTGAACTGTTACTTTCCTCTGAGTGGTTATTTACTTATGTAGAGTATTTTCATCCTAGATTTCCAGAGATAGTTTCTTAGTCACAAATGCTACACTAACCTTTGAACCAAGAGGTCTATAGTTCAAACATTATCTCTGCCATGAACACACTAGAGAAGACACCAGAGTCTTGTGGCACCCTTTAAAGACCAACAACTCTTATTATGACAAATGCTGTGAAAGATTAGAGCTACTATGAATGTTTATTCCATAATAAAATTTCTAAATCTTTATTCTCTGACTTGATACTGGTGAGAGAATGCTGTATCCGCCTTGCAGATAACACAAGTGTTTGTTGTTGTAGTTGTTATTTAGTCGTTTAGTCGTGTCCGACTCTTTGTGACCCCATGGACCAGAGCATGCCAGGCACTCCTGTCTTCCACTGCCTCCCGCAGTTTGGTCAAACTCATGTTAGTAGCTTCGAGAACCTCCTGAGGTGGCCCAAGTATTGGAGCCTCAGCTTCACGATCTGTCCTTCCAGTGAGCACTCAGGGCTGATTTCCTTCAGAATGGATAGGTTTGATCTTCTTGCAGTCCATGGGACTCTCAAGAGTCTCCTCCAGCACCATAATTCAAAAGCATTAATTCTTCGACAATCAGCCTTCTTTATGATCCAGCTCTCACTTCCATACATCACTACTGGGAAAACCATAGCTTTAACTATACGGACCTTTGTCGGCAAGGTGATGTCTCTGCTTTTTAAGATGCTGTCTAGGTTTGTCATTGCTTTTCTCCCAAGAAGCAGGCGTCTTTTAATTTCGTGATGGCTGTCACCGCCTTCAGTGAACATGGAACTCAAGAAAGTAAAATCTCTCACTGCCTCCATTTCTTCTCCTTCTACCTTAATACCTTTTATGAGATTATATATATATAACGGTGGCACTGTAGTCTAAACGCGGTGGAACTGTGGTCTAAACCACTGAGCCTCTTGGGCTTGCCGATCCAAAGGATGGCTGTTCAAATCCATGTGACTGGATGAGTTCCCATTGCTCTGTCCCAGCTTCTGCCAACCTAGCAGTTCAAAAGCACACTAGTGCAAGTAGATAAATAGGTATTGCTGTGGTAGGAAGGTAAACGCCATTTCTGTGTGCTCTATCTTCTGTTACGGTGTCCCGTTGCACCAGAAGCAGTTTAGTCATGCTGGCCGCATGAACTGGAAGGGGATGCTATTCTATTCTGCATCAACAGAAGTCTAGTGTCCAGGTAAAAGGAAGTAATAGTACCTTGGACTATTTTGTCTTGATCAGACCACACGGGAATACTGTGTGTAGTTCTGGGCATCACAGTTTGAGAAGGATATTGACAAACTGGAATGTGTGCAGAGGAGGGCAGCCAAGATGTTCAAGGGTCTGCAAACCAAGCCTTAGGAGGAATGGTTGAGGGAGTTGGGTAAGTTTAGCCTGGGAAAGAGGACACTGTGATAGCCACCTTCAAATATCTAAAGGACCTGAATCAATGGCTTCAAGTTATAAGAAAGGAGATTCCGACTGAACATCGGAAAGAACTTTCTGACAGTGTTAGACGGTCAAACGGACTCCCTTGGGAAGTTGTGGACTTCCTTGGAGATTTTTAAGCAGAGGTTGGATGGCCATCTATTATATATGCATTAGTTGAGATTTCTGCATGGCGGGGGTTGGGCTACTACAAGGTTCCTTCAAACCCTACAATTCTATGATTCTACAATTCTGTGTTTATTTTATTTTAAAAAAAAACACACAACGTAAATTATAGTCAATAGAACTTTTTGGTACGTTTTACAGATTGTGAAAATGTGGAGCCAGTATTTGATCCAAGTTTGTGCTTGAAATTTTGGGCCTGTCATTAATTGCCTTCCTGAGCCAAAGCTGTGTTTTGCCTTAAAGGCAGCAAGCATTTTAAAAAGTTCATACCACACTTCTGCAGAGTGTGGCAGAAGGTGTTAAAGAAATATTGTTCTACCGAGGAGATGCATTTTCCCCTCAAACACCAGGCAAACTGCCGTCCAGCATGCTGAGTAACTGCCTGCAAATAATTAGGCCGGGGTGTTGGGAAAATAATATCTAAAATCTCAAGTAGACTCTGGTGTTTATAAATCAATACCAGCTGTTCCTGTTTATGTAATAGCTTGTAACAAAACAAGAGGAATTAAAAAGATGATTTGATAATGCGTGCACCCAAGTTTTAGTCAGCTGCAAATACAAAGCAGACAATGTACTGGAGCTAAAAAGAAAAATGTGTGGCCTGTCCAACAGACTGGTCTGTAGCTGTGTTAATTTTGATTATAATACCTAGGGCAATGATTCTCAAACTTATTTTTCTGGGCCACCCTTTCAGAATAAAAATTTGCTTGCCACACCATTTTTAAATTTTTTTGAATAACAAATGCATTGGAAATCAAAATGAATCAACGCCTAGCAGTGCTTGATTTATAACATAAAACACCCTACTTTATAATATGATCATGGGACAGCCAGTATATAACAATCCGGCTTACATAAGAACATGAATCATTCCTAAAATATAATTATAAATGAGCCTACTCCAGTTTGAATGGGGATTTTGGATCTCAGCTAGGATTGTCCTCGGTCTCACTTGATGCTCCTTCTCTCATTTGGAAATGTTATCTTATCTACCTGTGTTCTGCAAATAAAAAAATAATAATAATTTGATACTATACTGTACTACAGTGGTACCTCGGGTTACATATGCTTCAGGTTACATACGCTTCAGCTTACATACGCTTCAGGTTACACACTCCGCTAACCCAGAAATAGTGCTTCAGGTTAAGAACTTTGCTTCAGGATGAGAACAGAAATCGGGCTCCGACGGTGCGGTAGCAGCGGGAG
>JAXCMG010000210.1:28076-177016 GCA_034642415.1 Podarcis siculus | reverse complement strand
AGGATGAGAACAGAAATCGGGCTCCGACGGTGCGGTAGCAGCGGGAGGCCCCATTAGCTAAAGTGGTGCTTCAGGTTAAGAACAGTTTAAGGTTAAGTACGGACCTCCGGAACGAATTAAGTACTTAACCTGAGGTACCACTGTACTTGCCATCCACTCTGGCCACAGCCTTTGAGAACTGCTAGCCTAGGGTGGTGCAATCAAACAACAACAATGCCAATGAGAATTTCAGGTTGTCAGAATTCAGAATGCAAGCAGTTCAGCAACATCACATGAGCAACTGGTATAGGGCAGGGCTAAGAGCAGAAGCTGCAGCCAGGGGTCAGCAACCTTTTCCAGCCGTGGGCCAGTCCATAGTCCCTCAGACCATGTGGTGGGCCGGACTATATTTTGGAAAGAAAAAAAAAGAACGAATTCCTATGCCCCACAAATAACCCAGAGATGCATTTTAAATAAAAGCACACATTCTACTCATGTAAAAAACACACTGATTCCTGGACCGTCCGCGGGCCGGATTGAAAAGGTGGTTGGGCCGCATCCAGCCCCCGGGCCTTAGGTTGCCTACCCCTGTGCAAGACCCAGCACATCTCTGGTTCACATCACCCATCATTCGGTGACTGGCTTTAGCCTCTGCCTCCTGCGGCTTCTGCCAAACATATTGCTCTGCTTTCCTTTGGACCACATCGATGAGGTTGCCATCCGGACCACCCCTTCACACACACTACCCAGGCTTGCAC
The DNA here is from genome assembly GCA_034642415.1 of Podarcis siculus. Taxonomy (NCBI): domain Eukaryota; kingdom Metazoa; phylum Chordata; class Lepidosauria; order Squamata; family Lacertidae; genus Podarcis; species Podarcis siculus. Next base: position 176,279 of record JAXCMG010000210.1, on the reverse strand, counting down.
CCTGGGAGGCCACTTTGGTTCTGCTAATGCAGAAATTTGACTTCATCCCTGGAGGCGCACTCCACTGGCTCTCCAGACAGACAGATGCCAAGAGCAGTGGCTTAGAAATGGATTTTGAGCACCAAGATTTCCAATGATCGCCATTTGCTGTGGCTCCTGCGCTTTTTCCTAGGAGCAAGAAACCCTGGTAAACTAAAGGTGACACACCTCAACTTTGCTGCTGCTACTCGGATAGTTTCAGCAAGGGGGCCAGATGCATAGATGCCAACTTTTCCGTTTTTTAAAGGGAAATTCCCTTATTCCGAATAGGATTCCTCGCAAGAAAAGGGAAAAGTTGACAGCTATGAAGATGTTCTGGAGACAGCTGGTTGCAGAGAAAGGGTTGAGGGCATTGAGCTTTTTCACTTGTGCAGGCATAGGGAAACTCCGATCCTCCAGATGTTTGGGACTACAATTCCCATCATCCCTAGCTAACAGGACCAGTGGTCAGGGATGATGGGAATTGTAGTCCCAAACATCTGGAGAGCCGGAGTTTGCCTATGCCTGCCCTTGTGCTTCTTTATCTCTTTATTCATCTTTTGCAACCTTGAGAAGACGACCTGGCATTTAGATAACGCAATAAGAAAGATTCAAAACACCGTTTTATCAATTACTGCTAATCGTGCATTCTGTAAAGGGATTTAGTAAACAAGCAGAATGTATTTGATATTTGACACCATTTGACACTTTGTAAAGACTACCAACCTACTGGGCGGTCAGGGAGAAGAAAGGACTCCTAATGATTTGCTAGTCAAGTGTAAAAAGCAATGGGTTCACAATATTGGTAATCAAATAACAGTATCTCAGTTGAAACGCAACCTTCAAGCTGCAGTAGCAGTTCATGTGAAATCATATGTCTACAAGCGCTGGTTAGATGGTATCTTGCCATGAAACAGATACAGTGGTACCTCGGGTTAAGTACTTAATTCATTCCGGAGGTCCGTTCTTAACCTGAAACTGTTCTTAACCTGAGGCACCACTTTAGCTAATGGGGCCTCCTGCTGCTGCCGTGCCACTGGAGCATGATTTCTGTTCTCATCCTGAAGCAAAGTTATTAACCTGAAGCACTATTTCTGGGTTAGCGGAGTCTGTAACCTGAAGCGTACATAACCTGAAGCGTATATAACCCAAGGTACCACTGTACTGTGATGAGCATAATATGGTGATAAAAGTGCTTAGAGATATTGGTTATTGCCATTGATGGAGATCTTGCTATAAAATTCACTGTTGGGGAAGGGAAGGGGACATGAAAAAATGGTCACAGATACAACAGGATACATTTTCCTAAATTAATTTATTTTATTTTATTTCTATACCACCTTATACCTGAAGGTCTCTGGTTGTACTCTCGGGATATCTGGAGTGGAGGGAAATGATATGGCTTTGATATTGATATTTCACCTAGAAAAGAAGCAAGGTGCTAGAAAAGAAGACGTCAAATTTCTCAAAGGGCTTAATGGTTGCCAGTTCTATGGTTAACGGATGAATTAACAAAACTTATTTTGTAAGCTTAGCAAATGAAAAATACTTTTGAATTGTTTTCACCGAATGCGGGACGTGTTTCTTTTAGAGGAGAATCAATTTGTAGATTATCAAGTAGCATTGAGCGGCTCCCACACAGTCATATTAATGGTACTGTGTCATGAAATGGAAATTGTAATCTTATTTTATTTCAGTAAAAAAGTGGGGTTTTAAAATCATGGTAAATTCCTTCTTTGAAAACCTAGCATGATTCCTGTGCTGGACCAAACAACACCGAAGGAAGGCTGCTCTTATTTATTTACTACTTGGCAGACTTCTAAAGGTAAAGGACCCCTGACAGTGAAGTCCAGTTGCGAACGACTCTGGGGTTGCGGTGCTCATCTCGCTTTACTGGCCAAGGGAGCCGACGTTTGTCTGCAGACAGTTTTTCCGGGTCATGTGGCCAGCATGACTAAGCCGCTTCTGGCAAAACCAGAGCAGCACACAAAAACGCCGTTTACCTTCCCGCCGGAGCGGTCCCTATTTATCTACTTACCCTTTGACGTGCTTTTGAACTTCTAGGTTGGCAGGAGCAGGGACTGAGCAATGGGAGCTCACTCTGTCGCAGGGATTCGAACCGCCAACCTTCTGATCAGGAAGCCCAAGAGGCTCAGTGGTTTAGACCACAGCGCCACCCGCATCCCTGGCAGACTTCTAGTCCAGAGGTATTATAATAGTAGGTATTTTGACTTTCATCTTAAAAATGTTCCACTTTGTATTATTCATCTGTAGACTCTCTATCAAAGCAAGAAATGAGGAAAGTCAAATCCCCCACAAAACTGACCTCTTTTCCTTACAGATGTAAACTTCCAAAACCACAGTATAAGTATAAATGATGCCCCACACTGTGCTTGGAAAAACATGATTTGTTGTTACCTAAGTTTAACTTTCTTTCCTGCACTTGAGGTAGAATTCTTACTCCTAGATAAAATCCATTAGAGCCTAGCATTCAATTCTGGACATGAAGTTGCTCCATGCAGTGCATAATTAAATTCACATCTAGTGTCCTCCATTATATGTGTTCTTCTCTGAATTTGAAAGCCTCAAAATGTCTATAAAAAGTGAGTTGCTCTATCTCCTCGATCATTTCCGTTGCTCTTCTCTGAATCTATTCCAGCTCTACAATATGTTTTTTTTGAAGTGGGGCAACCAGAACTGTGGGATACAGGTGGCGCTGTGAAACTACTGAGCCTTGGGCTTGCCGATCGGAAGGTCGGCGGTTCACATCCCCATGATGGGGTGAGCCTGGGCCTTAGTTTGCCTACCCATGGACTAGATGACCTTTGGGTCCCTTCCAAGTCTACAATTCTGTGATTCTATGATTCTCTCATCATCATCATGGCAAGTATAGGGAGTGGATTTGTGGAGACCTTGCTTTGATCCTTTGATTAAACTAATGTACATTAGTGGATTTTGATTCAAAGAACAATGACAATGCTTCGCAGTTCTGTTGTTTGGGTTCCTGTCTCCTAATACTTAACATCCTTCAGCAATGTTTTTTTTGTTTTTTGTTTAATGTAAAAGGGAAAGCCTTACCAAAGAGGAATGGCCAAACACATTTCATCAAATGTAAAGAAATCTCACGTGAGTTGAGCTTTCCTGCTGATTTTAACACATCTAGGCACACCTTGAGGCAGTAGGAGATTACTGCTGTGGTGAACTGACATTTAAAATTTCATGTGATGTTTCTGGACCCAGGGTGAAGTTCCAAGAGAGCCTGAGACATAATGTAAAGAATTACTATTTTAAAAATCTCCTGCTAAAATCTGAACTCTTGTGATCCTACATCTTAATTATGTAAGTACTTGGTAGCAAAAATGTCCTTTGCATGTTCAGACCCAGAAACCTCCCCCCCTAAATAAATTCACACTTGACTCAAATTTTGGTTTTGGTTTTTGGCAGAATTTAGGTCACAACTTTATTGATTACAGCAAATGACTGGTTGCATAGGCTCTGGTTCAACTAGCTCCCTGCCATGCAGGTAGCACTGACCCAGGGCACCAGCATAGGTCAGCCAAGGGTGAACACCTGGATAAGCGGAAAGCCAGGAATGGGCTAACTCCGCCACCCAAATGTCCCCCTGGACTCAGGCACGGCACAACCCCCTCTTAGGGGTTGACCAAACCACCAAGTCCCTGGATTCCTTTAACCGAATACCCTTCACATAGGGATGGCGAGAGCGTTCTCCCATCCCTATCACCTGAACCAGAGCCTATCTGCAACCTTACAAGTTGTGACGATTTGCTATGCGGCAGGCGAAACCCAAATGGCAACAGCCAATCAGCCAAGTGGGGAAAATTCCTGCCGTGCCCCTGTCCCAACGACAGATGACACACGACGGCATAGCAAGGTCAAGCGCAAAGCCCTAAATATAGGGAGAGGTGGGCTGGTGTTTGCCAGCAAATGATTTACATTTGGCCTAGTATCATTTGTTAAAATGCCCTAGACGTTTTTCATGGTTTCTCACACTGTAACTGAGCTTTTTTGGTAAGTAGTTGCCTGGGCTGCCGCTGTGTGAGTGGAAAGAGCTGGATGATTTTGTGCATTTCAGTGATGGTGATAACTGCTAAAGTGGACACTTGTTACAAGACAGCTGTGTTTGGCTAGAATTTTAAGTTATTCATTAAATCATAGTTTTCTCTAATTGCTTCAGTGGCAGCCAAACTCTACCCAATGGAATGTGAGACCAAACAGATTTGTGTCACACTCCATCTTGATGTTTGTTTTCTTAAATGGGTCTGCCCTCCAGGGACTCTCATAGAAATTTCAGGAGTTTGCAGTGGGTTATAGTATTTAACAATCGGCTTCTGTGAATGGAGGGCTCTCTGATGCCTTTGACTTTACTGTTATGACCCCATGTTGTGAAACTGAGAATATAATGAGCTGAGGCCCCACTTAGTGAGGGCCAGGGAGACTGTTGCCCACCATCTTTTCTGGCTTCAGATTATGTGTGATTATTCCCTAGGATCGACTATATTTTTGGTTAATCAACCTGTTTTTCTTTTCATGGTGAGTGACTTTTGTTACACACATGGCCAAGCTGGAACTTCATGGATTTTGGAAAGCATTTTGGCACTTCCCTTTTCAAGATGTTCAACAACCCTTGTGTCGTCTTTTCTTCTAACCTTGCCAGTTCACGGTGCTGTCACCTAGTAACACCTGAGGGAAACCACAGAATCCTACAGGCTCTGCCCATATGACTGTACCAGGAGACAAAATCCTGCAGCCCGCACGTTCTATGTAAATTGAGCACGTTGAATCATTTGCCTTACTTTGCATAATTCATTCTGGTTTTCCTTATCAAGCAGAGTGTAAAGCTATTCAGGGAACAAAAGCTCCACGGTAGCTAGTCATAATCTTACTTAGCCACCTTTCTGGCTTTTGAGATTTCAACCGTCATAGCCATGCTGGTTAACTCCTTCTTGAGCATATTTTCACAGCTATAAGGACCAGAAACTAAGGATTTATTTTTTTGAACACAATGTAAGCTGAGAATTGACATAGGAAACTGCCTTATACCAAGTCAGGGTATTTGTCCACTTAGAGTTTCAGACAGGAGACTCTCCTGGTCCTACCTAGGGTAGCTCTACCACTGAGCTTTGGCTTATTGCAGGATGCAACTATACTCTGAATTCTACACCTGTCAGGGACTGGGCAGAGGAGGAATGGTGGAGACCGCCTCCCCACCCTGACTCTTCCAGGGAGGAGGAAGAGGAAGGCAGCATAGATTTACAACAGGGGTTTGCGGGAGGTTGCAGCTCAGAGGCAGATGAGGGGAAAAGTTGGAAGATCACGGGAGAGCCAGAGCAACACCTGGCTGACACATTGTCATTAGAAAGCATCCCAGACCCTTCATCTCCCAGAACCCGGTGAGCCTTAAAAGTAGGAGAGCAAAGAGCTCAAAGACAGAGGGCACGCAGCAGCACCCATAGAGGAGATGATGAGAATGAGGAATGAAGAAATGGGGTGGGGTGTGGAGATTCACTTGGGACAATGTCATTATCCAAAAGGCTGGGTTCTAGAGCCTCTCTCTGTAAATATTGAAATAAAAAAGGACAGTAAGAAACTTTTCCTTGTCTTTGTACTTTCCTGGGCAACCAACCGGGAGCTGCTGACAGCATCTTGACAACACCCCAAACTATACCCTTCTTTTGTTATAGTGTATGAAGCTGCCTTTAAGGGACGCAGGTGGTGCTGTGGGTTAAACCACAGAGCCTAGGACTTGCCGATCAGAAGGTCAGTGGTTCAAATCCCCGTGATGGGGTGAGCTCCCGTTGCTCGGTCCCTGCTCCTGCCAACCTAGCAGTTTGAAAGCACGTCAAAGTGCAAGTAGATAAATAGGTACCGCTCCAGCGGGAAGGTAAACAGTGTTTCCGTGCGCTGCTCTGGTTCGCCAGAAGCGGCTTAGTCATGCTGGCCACATGACCCAGAAGCTGTTTCCCAGTCCCTCGGCCAATAAAGCGAGATGAGTGCTGCAACCCCAGAGTTGGCCACGACTGGACCTAATGGTCAGGGGTCCCTTTATGAAGCTGCCTTTAGTTGCCAACCAATAATAGGAAAGCGAATTTGGAAGCTACAGCTTTTTAGGGAAAGGATGTGTGGTCCACATCTGTTTTTAAGCCTCACATCACAGCAATTTAATATTTATTCCTTGAAACATGTTGAATCCTAAGATTTCGTTGTCTAGTGTGAGCTGACTTCATGGAGTATGTAGGCTATAGATGGGGCTGTGAGTTTTCCTGCAGAAATTGAGGCAAGATGGAAAATCAGATTAGACCCAGCTTAGGTGTCCCACTGTGTGTCATGGGAAGTTGTGAAATGCCAACTCTTATCATTGTGTTAATTTGTCAGTTAAAGTGGCAGGTTTTTTGTGTTCACAACTGTTTGTTAATGCTTCTCAGCATGCAAGTGTTCAGAACAGCATGCTAAACTCAGTGGATAACACTGGCTTATAGATAACACAAAGCAGAGTCACACCTGTGCAAATTGAACTCGAAATTACTACTTCACCACAAATACTGGGTTGTGCTTCCCCCATTTGATCTGTGCAGTGGGGGGGGGGGAGAGAGAAATCACATTATGGAAAGGGAGAAGTTCTTGCTAGGAGTGTTTTTAATGGGCTAGACTTGAAAGCTATGACTTGTGCTGGGAGGTTCTTTTGAAATAATTTACTTATGAAAGTGTAATGGTGAAATGAGCTTCAAATTTTTGTGTGTGACAAATTTTTGTGTGTGACACCAGGACAGCACTAAATGTCTGCAGCGTTGGATTTTTTGCTACACACACACACACACACACACTCAGGGAAGAGGGAGAATTGTAAACAGAACTTAATTCTTTCCTCCCTCTCTTTTTGTTTTTTTGCAGAGTGGCTGCAATTCATAGCATTTTCTTCAAAACCTTTTTTTTTTTTTTTGCTGTGATCTTTAGCAATGACTTCCTCAAATAGCAACTCATGTGAATAGACACTATGGCACCTACAGAACTGCAGGCTGTCTAGGGAAAATCTCTGTGCCATATTCCATGGGTACCCCCACTGCTTCCACTCATGTAGACAACTTTTGCAACTGACAGCTCTAGGTTTAATCAGAGGGAATGATTAAGGAAAGTTCTTGTGGAAGTCACCTTGTCGTCTCCACCTTGTCTGTTCAGTTCCCTTTTCTAGTTCCGCTGGAAAGGAAGAAAATGCCAAACATTGTGCTTCTGCTTTGATGCCATGGGCCCACACATTCTCTTCTGTCAAATGAACATTGCATATAATTTGGCTTTTAGTGCCAGTTGAGAAGAACACAAGCCCAAAGCTGCTTTTTTTTCATTCATCATAACTCCCAAGCCTCTAGTCCTACACCCTTCTGATATTTTGCAGGTTATTTTTCTGGTTGCACCTCTGTGATATGTGCCATTTTCATAATAAAACTGCCGCTTGTAAAATTGATGGAGGGGGAGCAAATCCATTTTTAATGATCCCCTCTCTATGTTTTTACCTGTTCCTATTTTATCTGGGACGCGGGTGGTGCTGTGGGTAAAACCTCAGCGCCTAGGACTTGCCGATCGTATGGTCAGCGGTTCGAATCCCCGCAGCAGGATGAGCTCCCGTCGTTCGGTCCCAGCTCCTGCCCACCTAGCAGTTCGAAAGCACTCTTAAGTGCAAGTAGATAAATAGGGACCGCTTTATAGCGGGAAGGTAAACGACGTTTCCGTGTGCTGCGCTGGTGCTGGCTCGCCAGCTGCAGCTTCGTCACGCTGGCCATGTGACCCGGATGGCGCCGGCTCATGGCCTCTTAAGCGAGTTGAGCACGCAACCCCAGAGTCGGACACGACTGGCCCGTACGGGCAGGGGTACCTTTACCTTTACCTTTTATTTTATCTGTAAGCTGCATTGAGTCCCTGTCAGGGAAATTAAGGTAAAGGTAAAGGGACCCCTGAATGTTAGGTCCAGTCGCGGACGACTCTGGGGTTGCGGCTCTCATCTTGCTTGACTGGCCGATGGAGCCGGCGTACAGCTTCTGGGTCATGTGGCCAGCATGACTAAGCCGCTTCTGGCGAACCAGAGCAGCGCACGGAAATGCCATTTACCTTCCCTACCTATTTATCTACTTGTACTTTGATGTGCATTTGAACTGCTAGGTTGCAGAAGCAGGGACCAAGCAACAGGAGCTCACCCCGTCATGGGGATTCGAACCGCCAACCTTCTGTTCAGAAAGCCCTAGGCTCTGTGGTTTAACCCACAGCACCACTTGCGTCAGGGAAATTGGCAGGATATAAATAAGTAAATAATAAATAAAATCATGCACTCCCACCAACCTGGCACAAAAGCCCCTGGACCTGTTTGTCTGTAATTTGGCATACAATATTCACTTAGGAGGGGTTAATATGCCTGCAAATTTCATGCATTTCCGTCAGATGGGAGAAAAAGATGGCCATTTTTATTTTCCCAAAGTGACTGGGATAAGCATGAAGCTTTATTTTTCTGAATCTGGATTTAGACTCTGAGCCAAGTTGGAGAGCCTCCAAAGCATTTCAGGCAAAATCTTACTCTATTCCAAAGCTCCAAAGTAAGACTGCAGTGCTATGCCCACTTACCTGGGAGTAAACTCCAATGAGACTTACTTCTGGGTAGCCATCTATGGGATTTCATTGTAAATGTTGTAAAAGATAAGCTAATAGCTTTATAAACCTGGTGACTTCACTATCTGCTGTCTTGTAATCTTGGAGATGTCATTTTTTATTATTGTTTCCCCCAGTTCCTTTCTAGTCCTGTTCTATTCTATTCTACACATATGTGATTTAAAAACAATAACATCACCTTCAGTCCACTGGGGGAAAGGCACACCAAATCAAAAATAGCTTGGTCTGTGACATATGCTTTCATTTAGCAACTCAGGTTATTGTTGGTTCCGAGTAGCAGATAATTCACTCTCCTCATGCCTGTCTGCGGCCCTGAATTGTAAGGAGTCAAAGCGTATTGGAAACCAACCTTTCTTCAGTGTTGCCCATCATATGTCTATCTAGATCTATGGCTTCGTAATAAATAAAGGCAGAACTCTGTGGTATAAGAGAGGTTGCATTGTTGCCAAGAATGGTGGGCTTCTGTGGAGCTGTCCCTCCTCCTGCGTAGTCCTACTCATATCATGTTCTGACTCAGTTTCTCACAAATCAAAACAGATAAAACCTAATTCTCAACATAATGACATGTTGCAAGCTTAACAGTTGCCATTTGGGTAGAGTAATAACCCTTTTTGTTCTTACAATAGACAGTTTCACCTTCGTGGATCTAGCAAAACAACAGGGCTACGTCATGTGTAGGCAAACTAAGGCCCAGGGGCCGGATCCAGCCCAATTGCCTTCTAAATCTGGCCTGTGGACGTTCTGAGAATCAGCATGTTTTTGCATGAGTAGAATGTGTCCTTTTATTTAAAATGCATTTCTGGGTTATTTGTGGGGCCTGCCTGGTGTTCTTACATGAGTAGAAGGTATGCTTTTATTTTAAATGCATCTCTGGGTTATTTGTGTGGCATAGGAATTCATTCATTATTTTCTTCAAAATATAGTCTGCCCACCCACAAGGTCTGAGGGACAGTGGACTGGCTCCCTGCTGAAAAAGTTTGCTGACCCCTGTGCTACATCCTCCCTGAGGTTGCATTTTAGATTTTGCCATTTGGAAGATTTCCTGTTTGAAAGAGACTTAGCAAACATAAGTGGGAATAAACCAAGAAAAGGATATTTTGTGCATTTTTGATACTTCCTGATGGCATGTTCACCATGCCAGTTTATCAGTCGCAGAAAAGTATTACTGTCTCTGAATGTGCAGAGTGTCTGTTCCGGAAATATGTTCCCTTTTTTTCCATTGCATTAGAGAGTACTGCTGCAGTAGTTTCCTTTGCCAGAATATGGCGATGCAACAAGCCAAATTGCATGTAATAAGATTATTTACTCCCTGAAAGGGTAGCTTGTTTCAAGCACTTGATTATTTCTCTCAGTAGTATTCTTTTTAATAATAAAAAAGTTCACACAATACTGGAGGTTAAGTCTTTAATGGGTTGATTTGTCTAAATGTCAGTGTAATCATACTGACATTTCCGGAAACATAAATCCCCCTTGGAATTGCCTTTTTGGGGCAAGCACACAAATAGGGCATAAAGAGACAGCTATTCTCTGTTTTCATACCAGGTATTCATACGTACAGTTATTCTCAACATGGAAGTTCAGTTTTGTTACCACAGTGAATAGCCATTCATAAACATAATCCCTCAAAAGGAATCAATTCTTTAAAAATCATATAGATTAGGCACTATTGCATCTTGCGTGAATTAATTTAAGTATTCATTGTTGAAGAAGTGCTTCGTTTTTTTCTGCCGGTACATATTGTCAATCCATTTCACCAGGTGATCCCAAGCTGTCCTTTTAGTTTACTAGTGAGCATGCACACAGAATTACATGCACAGAGAATTACAGAGTGCTTTGAGAGATTTCATATAGTGCCGATTCAGGATTTTGTTTTTCTTTTTTTAAAATGAAACCTGGAACCATCTTTCTTGCAGAAAGCCCAGATGGATTCCAAGTTGGAACCTAAACAAAAATGTAAGTTAATTAATAAGGCACTTACAAAACTGGTGTTGTGCTCTGAGTATCAAGTAGATTTTCTGGCAAGAAACTGGATGAGTATCATTAAATAGAAAACACATTGCTCCTCACGCCAAGCCTTCAAATCTTGCTGCCTGTTTAAACATACATTGTTCCAGAGATGGCATCTAGCCATTCTCCAAAATGATATGAACCAAGCATTGGCGCTCAAGCCAAGCCGTATGAAGAGATATGTGAAACAATGATCAGCAGGAATATAATCCAGGTTGCTGCTTCAGATTTTGGGATAGGCCCCAAAGATTTCAGTTCATGTGTGATAACAAATAAGTTTCAAATGCTTGCAGTTGGATGTACTCAAGATTGAATTGCGTGTCAAGAACCCCCAAGACACCCCTGAATAAAAACACGGTTCACACATCATTTTTGTTTTGGTTTTTGGCATAATTTTGGCCACAACTTTGTTGAATTACAGTATGTGAGTGGTTGCTTAGGCATCGGTTAGCGACTATCTGTTCCCACTTGGAGGTAGGAACAGAACTGACAACCACACTCGTGCGGAAGTCAGTAAGGGTAAACAATTTTGGGGAGAGAACAAACCTGGGTGCCAGGCTCACACCTCTCCCCAAATGCTCCCTGGGGCTCTTGCGTGGCCCTAGCCCTTTGTCAGGGATACGGACAAGAGCACGGCGAGCCCCTGGATTCCTTTAATGGAATTCCCTTGCAGCAGCAGCATTGGAGGGGCAGGCACAGCCAACCCTTACCCCTCCACCAACCAAAAAATTAAACAATGCCTAACTGCAACCTTACAAGTTGTGACGATTTGCTACGCAGTAGGCAAACCCAAATGGCCCCAGCCAATCAGCCAAATGGTAAAATTCCTACCATTCCTCTGCCCCAAAGCAGACAACCCCATGACAGGCATAGCAAGGTCAGCACAAACAAACCCTAAGATCATGGCCACTGGTCCCATCACCTCCTGGCAAATAGAAGGGGAAGAAATGGGGGCAGTGAGAGATTTTACTTTCTTGGGCTCCATGATCACTGCAGATGGTGACAGCAGCCACAAAATTAAAAGACGCCTGCTTCTTGGGAGAAAAGCAATGACAAACCTAGACAACATCTTCAAAAGCAGAGACATCACCTTGCCAACAAAGGTCCATATAGTAAAAGCTATGGTTTTCCCAGTAGTGATGTATGGAAGTGAGAGCTGGACCATAAAGAAGGCTGATCGCCGAAGAACTGATGCTTTTGAATTATGGTGCTGGAGGAGACTCTTGAGAGTCCCATGGACTGCAAGAAGATCAAACCTCTCCATTCTTAAGGAAATCAGCCCTGAGTGCTCACTGGAAGGACAGATCCTGAAGCTGAGGCTCCAATACGTTGGCCACCTAATGAGAAGAGAAGACTCCCTGGAAAAAACCCTGATGTTGGGAAAGATGGAGGGCACAAGGAGAAGGGGATGACAGAGGATGAGATGGTTGGACAGTGTTCTCGAAGCTACCACATGAGTTTGACCAAACTGCGGGAGGCAGTGGAAGACAGGAGTACCTGGTGTGCTCTGTCCATGGGGTCATGAAGAGTCGGACACAACTAAACGACTAAACAACAACAACAACGGGCGGGCAATCCGATGTGCGCAGCGAAAAGAGGAAGCTCAACGCTCTGCACAGGGACCTATATAGCACCCTCATCAATCAATCAAAATTGCAACCATCAATAATCCCCAGCAACCTTGGGGGTGCCCAATCAAATTCGTGGCCATCCAAACTAACCCGCCCAGCAACAGGGGATGTCATGGTTGTTCCCACCGCAACACGTGCTCTCCATGAAGGAGAACCTGCTTTGCAAAACCAAAACCAAACTAAAGCAAACAACATTAAGAACATTTGTTGTAGCTGCTATATATATATATATATATATATATATATATATATATATATACACACACACACACACACACACACACACACACTATACCTCTATGAACCGTAGCTCTTGACACAAGTCAGTCATTTACCCTTTTAAAAAGTAATGTTACTGAGACCTTTGGCATGTATATTTCACCACAAAATTAGCTCCTCTTACACATCGGGCTCTGAAATATAGTTCACATATGTATACCTCCCCCAAACCCAGTGCTTATTAAAACCCATAATTTGTTTTTATTCTTACGATATATGATACGATATACGATATCTTTATTGTCATTGTCCCATGCAGAACAATGAAATTGAAAAACTACATAAAACTACATAAAAACTACATAAAACATTCAAAAACCCCTAAAAACTCTGAAACCCCATTTTAAAATACACTATACTATAGAGACCCCTTATGCTGCGTTTAGAACCAGAATTGCATTTGCGTAGAAACTGTTTCTCAGGCGGCTAGTCCTGGCCTTTATAACCCTGTACCTTCTTCCAGAAGGCAGAAGCTGAAAGAGATCATTTCCAGGGTGCGTACTATCCTGCGCTATCTCTGCCGCTTTCTTATGGCACCTGGCAAAACATAATGATAATTCTTGAAATAGTCTGGCTGTTTTCAGCAATGCAAGAGCCAAGTTAAGTGGAACAGAAGCATAGAATCGTGGAATTGTAGAGTTAGAAGGGTCCTCCAAGGATCATCTAGTCCAACTCCTTGCAATTAAAGAATCTCAGCTAAAGCATCTGTCACAGATGGCCCTCCCAACCCAAGAAGAACACCCATGATCATATTTCCCGCTTTTAAAACAGAATAGGAGAGCACTTTGATCCACAGTGCTAGGGCAGGAGGCACTTGACATTGTTTCCCCATGTCACTTTCGTGATGAAAATTGACATTCTCTCCCCAGGATTATTACTATTTATTTGTAGGGCAAATCATACAGATACAGTGGCACCTTGGTTCTCGAAAAGAATGTGTTCCGGGAGTCCGTTTGACTCCCAGAACCATTCGAAAACCAAAGTACGGATTCTGATTGGCTGCAGGAGTGTCTTGCAGCCAATCGGAAGTCGTGCTGGATGTTCGGCTTCTGAAAATCATTAGAAAACCGGAACACTCACTTCTGGGTTTCGATTGTTTGGGAGCCAATTTGTTTGGGAGCCAATGCATTCAGCTTCCAAGGTACGACTGTACCATCAACAAGGGTTGCCCCTCACATAGTGCATCGGTAGTACAGTGGTACCTCGGGTTAAGTACTTAATTCGTTCCAGAGGTCCGTTCTTAACCTGAAACTGTTCTTAACCTGAAGCACCACTTTAGCTAATGGGGCCTCCTGCTGCTGCTGCGCCGCCGGAGCACGATTTCTGTTCTCATCCTGAAGCAAAGTTCTTAACCTGAAGCACTATTTCTGGGTTAACGGAGTCTGTAACCTGAAGCATATGTAACCTGAAGTGTATGTAACCTGAGGTACCACTGTAGTCTACTCTGGAAATCACCAAACGTGGCCTTCATGGTCTTAAAGACCTTTTGCCTTGGCCTCACCCAGCAAGGGGAAACAGCCTTCTGCATATAGATACACACTGGAAACATATCTGCCTGTATTGTAACCAGGCCCCAAAGAGCTGACTGACTGTGCCTTTTGAGGGATCCGTTCCGGAGGCCCATTCGCAACATGGAAAGACTGCAACCCGCATCTATGCGTCTATGCATGCATGGGTTGCTATTCACCGCTTCTGCGCATGCGTGTGATGTCATTTTGCGCTTCTGCGCATGCACGAGCGGCGAAACCCGGAAGTAACCCTTTCTGGTACTTCTGGGTCGCTGCGGGACGTAGCCTGAAAGAACGTAACATGAAGTGGACGTAACATGAGGTATGGTTGTACATTTAAAGTCCACAGTTGTTACCCATGACTCGCAATGAGAGCATGGTTGCAGTAAAGAGCTCTTAAAAGAGGCAACTTCTTCATATTATGCATTAAGCTGAAATTGCAAAAGAAAAAAGTGTAGGGGTAATTTAACAGTTTTAACAGGTGGACTTTATTTCAGCAGTGCAGAGTAATTCTGCATCATCCAGCATTCAGACGTTGCGAAATACGGTAACAATGAAATCCAGCATTCTCTAAAAATCCTCTAAATAATTTTTATTTGAAGAAAATTCATGACAGAAAATAAAAGGAAAAAATTAACATGGACTAAATGGAGTGCATTTTTTACGGAAGAAAAACTGACGTGCAGTAGATGTCAAAGGTCACTGGTCACTTCTCCTTTCCTGACCCTTTCTGTCTAGTTTCTTCTGCTCTTTCCTTCCTTTTGTCCTCTGCTATAAATGCATTTTTAAAGTACTTTTCAAAGTATTAATTTTTTGGTCCATTATTTCAACGTTTGAGAGCAGGAGTGTGCTATGTGAATGGAGGGTTGCCATGGTAATATCTCATTATTGCTGAAATGGAAAATAATTACTTTGCCAAAATCCCAGGTAACCTGTCAGTGCCTGAGTTGAGGGTGCCTGGGGGGGAAGCCTTGACTCTTTGTTGGAAAAGTGGAATTTTAAAAACCGTCTTTCCTCCTTATTATTATACTTCACCACCCACCCCGCTTTGGTTGCCTACACCATTTGGCTCCGAATGCCATTTGGCATCCTGGCAAAATTCAGAACATATGATTCTAATTGGGAATAGGCCTTCCCCACCGAACTTTTTGCAGTCAACTGACTTCAGTTTCTCTTCTTCTTTTTCTTCTTGATTTAAAGCATGCTGAAAACATCTGATTAAAAATCTGGGATGGCTTTCAAATTGCAATAGAAAATGGATGTTTATACTTTTTTTCCATGTAGAACTCCATAATTGAATTACTACACTTTCCAGCCACTAGAATTTTTATATTTATACATAAATGAAAGCAAGACATACATGACTTGACCAGAAGCTATGTGAGTTTGGTTTCCCCTGGGGCAGAAGTTCTCAAACTCTCCTGCGGAACCACCACTTGAAGGCTGCTGTGCGGTTTAGCAGACCACTCACTGATTTTCCCTTTGCATCATTCAAACCTGCGCCATATTACAGAGATCCTGAGCTGTAAGTCAGGGCCTTTTTAGCCTTTTTGATAAATTTGATCTTTGTCCTAGTGAGCTTGATCTTAATTGTGAGGGTGTGTGGGTGTGGAAATCAAGAACAGTTCTAAATACATATACTTTCGACTCTTCCACAATCACAGTTTGATAACCTCTGCCCAACAGTTTTTATTTTATTTTATTTATTTTATAATAAATATTTTTATCATCATCATCAATCTTTATTACAGTCCAGAGACCCAACAAATCATTACAAAGCAATACACAATTCATACAGCCTACATCCAGGTTAAACAAGCATTTTGTTCAGAATATAGGGCTCATTTGTTCTTGCAACCACCGATAAAAACTTTGCCACTGCTAATGTTCTAGCATTTGTCCGGTCTTCCAATAGGAACCTGACATAGTGAGCCTCTGATTTTCCTGGGAAAGGTACCAGCAAGGGTAGTATCAGTTCAGCCCTGGCGAGCAAAGTCTGTCCT
Source organism: Podarcis siculus (assembly GCA_034642415.1). Classification (NCBI taxonomy): domain Eukaryota; kingdom Metazoa; phylum Chordata; class Lepidosauria; order Squamata; family Lacertidae; genus Podarcis; species Podarcis siculus. Next base: position 160,163 of record JAXCMG010000210.1, on the reverse strand, counting down.
GGTAGGGAACTCCTCTCAACCTGCCATCCAACACTAATATTTTTATTGGTTTTGTCAAAAGCAAATCCAAAATAAGAAAAAGAAAAAGCTTTTACCATATCCATATATGAGATTCTGTGAATCTCACAACTTCCCCCTGTCCCCTGCATGGGTCCTTAAAATAATTCTTCTGAAATTACATCTCATTACATTCTCCACATTTTCCATTTCTCTAATTTGTCCATATTTTTCGTTTCTTTACCAGTTATTTTTACAGCCCAGCTACTTGTTGTTGTTGTTGTTTACAATGGTCTGCTAAGTAAATTAGAATTTCCCCCCATTCTTTTTAAAAGTCCTTATCTTCTTGATTCCTGAGTCTCCCAGTCAGTTTTGCCATTTCAGCATAGTCCAGCAATTTGATTTGCCAATCTTCCTTGGTCGGAACTGTTGGTTCTTTGCATCTTTGGGCTAGTAACATCCTTGCAGCTGTTGTTGCATACATAAACAGTCTTTTCTGGTCTTTTGGGATATCGGAACTTGTAATTCCCAACAGTTCTGAAAGCCCAGTCAAAATGACTGAGAATCTTCCAGTTGTCTGCAGGACTCTGACCAGCTGAAAGACCCACACCTTAGAGGTGTAAACTCTCTGGAAGTTTTGAAGCCATGGATTGCGGGGTGAGGATCAATTTTATATTGCAAACAGAAATTTGTGGCTAATGGAAAGATATGCAATACTTGCTTATTTTTAGCACCCTTCACTTTATTTTGTCATTTATTTATTTTCTGTATTTGTCAAATTTCTATACCGCCCTTTGTCCTAGGATCACAGGGTGGTTAAACAAAATAAAAACAAAAATATGACTGATAGCCACATTGTTACTTTAGGAACACAAAATGTATAAGTTTGCCCACAAAATTATAATGTTTGGTATATCAATGGTACCTTTTTATTCAGTCGATAATTGCAAATTGAAATTACCTTTTGAATGCTTTGTTACAAATGGAGCAACGAGCAATTGCACTGCAAGGAACTACCTTCTCTTTGGTTTTGCCAACTTATGAGGATCAGGCAAAAAACAATAATAAAAAAGATCCTATCAATATTATACTAAAGCAAAGAAAACTAATATGCATTTTGAAAATCATTATCTCTCCTTCAGCGTTAAGCAACCACAAAGCACCTATTTTTTTTTTTAATGCTGGGAAAGACTACATGAAACTTGGATCAGTCTCAGGGCATCACTATCAGTTTCTGTTTCTTCATATTTGTTACTGTATTTACCATGGACTTCTAAAAATTGAAGGTTTACCTGGATTGAAAAAAGCTTCTCTACCTTTTCCCATGTCAGTTCATTTCTTGATTTGAGCATTTCCAAACATAGGCCAGTTTCTTTTATATCCTTCAGAAGATGGAAGACCGTAAAGTAGATGAGAAGCAGAAGGAATCAGAGGCTGTGTTGTGTTATATTAAAAAATATAATTATTTTTATGTTTTCACTTTTATGTGTAAGCCACCTTGAGTCCCATGACAGAAAAAGGGGTGTAAATAAATACAGCAACAACATCGTCTGAAGCAGACTTGGTGGGGTGGGCAGTTAGTCCTATCGGGCAACACTGGATATCACCAGTGGGTTTTTTCTGGGGGTGGGACGCGGGGGGGACTCATACCCCTAAACATTTTGTGAATCGAAGTTTGGCCCCATTGAGGGGCAGTATTTCAATATGAGTAGGAAAATGAGAGTATCCCTTAGCATTTTTTTAGGGAGAGAAAGCGCTGGATATCACCCATATACTTTTTGTTGAGAGAGAGAGAGTTTTGGTATCTCAAAAATTTGATTGACAGTGCACTGTCCAGATTTAGAAAGTTTATGCTTCAAAGCTGATCTAGGGTTGCCATATTTCAAAAAGTAAAAACCAGGACACCACAAAATTGTTGAGTTTTTGGTTTGGTTTGGTTTTTTTAAAACAAAATGCTTCCTTTCCCCTCAGACGTCAATTGAAATCTCGGTAATGTCCGGGAAGATCAGGACGTATCACAGCCCTAAGCTGATCAGGAATTATTTCACTGTGCCTGTCTTCTAAGATGGAAGTGAAATTCACAAAGGGAAATAATTGTCTGGAAATATTTTTTTCTGAAGGGTGTGTGTGTGTGTCATTAATATTCTTTTCTCAAGGGGGGCAATTAGTAGGGAAAATCACTGAGTTTGGGATTCTAATCTTGAGATTATCATTGTAATTTTCATTGTGTTTAAGGGGCGGTGGAGTGGTTAGGTCTTGGATGCAATAATTGCAGAAATATGTGGTTGGTGGTGGTAGCAATAAATAACAACAATAATAATTAATAGTTATTTACTAGTAGTGATAAATAATAACTGTGGGGGGATATTTTGTTTGTTTGCTACTATGTTATATATTTTTGTGTTTTTATATTGTATAATCGCCCTGTGACCCTCGGGATGAAGGGCACTATAGAAATTTAATAAATAAAAATAAATAATAGTACTTACGATGCTGATAACACCATTTAAAGTGTTATTACAGTGTTAGTGCAGTGCTTATTCTAGTGTGATTTTTACATTATTCGGTGGCTGATTATTTATAAATATAAAATAAATATATAAAAATAAATATACTATTTATTTTTAAAGCATTTTTAAAATAAAAAAATGACTTAGCAACCTTAGGAACAGATTGTGGGGACAAAGTGATATGATAGAATTGGTGGTGTGAGGTAATTTTTGTGGAAACGGCAGCCAAGGTTGACCACTTGTCAGACAGTGTTTACAATCCTGGGCAAAACACTATGTGACCAGGCTTAGCCAAAAATTAAGCCAAACCTTGAGTTGAGGGTTGCCAAAAATTGGTTGAGTTTGTGTCTTAAATTGTGTTTTGATTTAATGCAGAATCGCTGTTTTACGGAAGGTGCTTATTTCTATACATTTGCAAATGAGATTCTTCTTTTCATTACCCAGCCATACTGAATCACTTACTAGTTTTTCATAATTTTCCTTCGCTGAGAATATATTTTAAAAAGAAAGTGCACTTGAAGGGGGAAAAAGAAGGCAAATTACAACTGATTTCTTTCTGTTAAAAGAATGATTTCTTCCCTCATAGGACAGTGACAACCTCTGGTGGGATGCCTTTGCAACGGAGTTTTTTGAAGATGATGCAACCTTAACTCTTTCATTTTGTTTGGAAGATGGACCAAAGCGATACAGTAAGAGGCAAATGCATTATAATATTCACTTTTGCTTCGTTGTATTTATGCAGTCTCAGAGGGCAGCTGAAGCATGGCACTGTCATGACACTCGTTCAGTGTGTATTGAGTTGCAAATAATAGCTTGCCGTGGAGAAGAGCATTAGACTTCAACTTTAGAGCATTAGACTTCAACTTTAGACTTCAACTTTTTTTGCTCAGCTACGAAGCTAACTTGGGAAAGTCACTTGCTCTTAAACGGTGTCACAGGTTTGAGAATAAAATGAAACAATCCCTTGGAGGATCGGTGGGATACAGACGAAACTTTTTGCTCAGAAAAATAGGCATTTTGATATACATACTCATGCTCTGATCGTCATCTGGGGCCTTGTGCTAAATCCTCTGGATTGCCTTGCTAACCACAGCCTATTGCTATGCTGATAAAAACCTGGTAGTTGTTTTTTTACATCTTTAGTTAGTTTTAAGATTTTGCTGTCTCAGTCCTTTGTTAGTTTTGTGCTGCTGAATTTTCTTAAATGGGTATTGTCAATTTGTTAATTTGAATATTTACTGAATTTCATTTTGAGTCTCTTCAGAGAAATGGGTATGATAGGAAATTTTAAAATTAGCCTTCTCTCTTTTTTGGGGTGTGTGTGTGGGCACTGTGCTAGGGAGATGTTTGATTAAACGGTACCTGGGAATGATTGAGCATAGAATACCATACCCTCCAACGTTCCTCAGGTGAAAATAGGGACATTTCTCACTCTCCTGCAACTGACCCTCCTCAATCACCCATTTTTTGCCCCCCCCAGCACAGCTTACATAGGTGCCTCCTGTTGTTCTCCCCTCATGTGATTCTGACCCTGAATCCATCTCTCCTGCCAGCCCCCTTCCCAGCCACCCACATATTGGGTGTGCCTGCTATATGGGTGGAGGCTCCCCGTGCAAATTAAAAGCCTGTGCAACTAGGATTCTGGATTGTATGGGCACACAGCAGACACCCTGCTTTGGGCATTTATCCTGAACATCCATAGCGTGAGCGCACAATGGTGGGGCAGGATCAGCAGACACAACACAGTTGCAGTTGTGCGAGGAGGAGAGAACAACTGAAGAGGACTCTGGGCCTGTTGGGCTCTGGGGGTCAAATCCTGTTAGGCTAACGCTTGACTGACTAATAAACTTTTGGACTTGTTAAAGCTCCAAGCTATGCAGAAAGAATTGGTTCATTGCTAGTACTGACACAAATGGAAGAAATGGAAGGACCCAATATTATGGCAGCGAAGAAGCAAACATGTTACTGATGGAACAAGAAGGTAGAACCCCTGAGTGAGGAGTGGCGAACCTGTGACCACCTTGGATGTTGTTTGACTACAACTCCCATCATCCATGACCACTGACTGTGCTAGATGGAGATGATGGTGGGTTGAAGGGCATTTGAAGAGCACCTTGTTGACTACCCCTGCTCTAAATTCTGGTCAACAGATGCCCCCACCATCAACAGATGTTGCTTGAATAACTGACCTCAAAGCAGGGAATTATGGGATATAATAATAATGAATAAATGTAACTGATATAAGTAGTTATGGAAGGGAAGGATACAATTAGTAGCTCTTGTAAGGAATAATTGGTTAACATTTTTGTTGCATTTGAATCACCAAACAAACAGCCATAATTATGGGCATATTAAATACGATTTGCGTAACTATACATTTGTATATAACACACACAAACATAAGTAAAAGATTATTTCTTTTTTTTAAAAAAAAAAAAGAACAAGAACACGGAACCATCCATTGCCATTGTCGGTCCTCGTATGAATTGAGCTTCCCCAGTTAAGGAGAAAACAAAAGCTGTACAAATCACAGCAACAATTTGTTCTTAGATCACCAGCTCTCAAGGGGGTCTTGCAATTATTTCATCTTTCAGTCAGGGCTTCGGTTTACAGGCTTGCTCTGTTTTGAACTCTCCACATTTAGCAGACAGCACAGTCATTAGAAATTAGTTGTGGCGACAGGAATCTTTTTTACTCTTTGACAAATTCTTTCGTATGTAGCGGCCCTGTTTTGCAGAAGCACAGCCCTGTCCAATCTAACTGGACATTAATTGCTTTTTTACTGATATATCTTTGCCTCTTAGACTGATAATACAACTAGCAAATTTGATATCTGACAAGTTGACTCAACCTAATTGGGACAGATCAGCCACTACCAGTTTTGCTGGAGGCTGTAATTTGAAGGTCTGTACAGTTATCACTTGCTTTGAAACGCGAGAAATAGTAATTCTGTCAACAATAATCCTTTAAATGGTGTTCATAGTAGCTTTTCCTTTGGCTCCTCCGGAAAGAGGCAGCACTTGTCAAATAAACACCCAGAGATAACTGATAAAATGAATTAAATGTGTGTGGGTGATGCAGTGACAGCCAGTCACTACAAGAAATATAAGAATCTTCCAAGATGTTGAACTCAAAACATGAAGGTGTTGCAGGTGGGAGAGAGGGAGAGAAAAGAAACGAGGATTGTTCCGACTGAATGTGTTGGAAAGTATTTGCTGCATGGCTTTGTAAGTTTTTAATCTGCCTTGTTTCATGAGGATGTGAATCAGTGAAATACTTAAGTCATAGCAACAGAGCGACTCTGCCACTGCTGCCCAGACTTACTGCACAGAAGGGACCATGCTCAAGCAGCCTTTCCTAGCACTTGGGGGCCAGGCACCCCTCTACCCCTTAACGCACCTGCCCTAGATGCATGCAGGCACAAGTGACCACTTGTAGTAGCTATCACAAATCTCTGATATGGGGAAAGGAGGGAGAGCTTCACTGGATCCAGCGGTGGAGCAAGCTGATTGGGAGCCAACCGGGGCAGGACGCTCTGCGGGGCCTCCGAGGAGTCTGCCTGCCTCCTCCCACTCAGCCACCCTACAGCTGAGAGGGAGGCAGCGGGCAGACCGTTTGGGGCAGCGTGAAGCCTGCAGGTGCCCAAGCCACTATGTCACTCCCAGGAGAGACACATGGCTCGGGCGTGCTGCAGGCCCCGTGGTGAGTGTCGCCTGGCATTTGGTAACCCCCCCCCCGTGGGGACTGCCCCCACCGCCCCCCTTCCTCCGCCCCTGACTGGATCCTAAGCTGGACCTGCTCCTAATAATAATAATAATAATAATAATAATAATAATAATAATGTGGTACCTCGGGTTAAGTACTTAATTCGTTCCGGAGGTCTGTTCTTAACCTGAAGCACCACTTTAGCTAATGGGGCCTCCTGCTGCTGCCACGCCTCCGGAGCACGATTTCTGTTCTCATCCTGAAGCAAAGTTCTTAACCTGAGGTAATATTTCTGGGTTAGTGGAGACTGTAACCTGAAGCGTATGTAATCTCGGTTAGTATCCTTGTATAAATACAGGGAGAGCGAGATATGGCCGTTTCTAAGCATACCACACAAACATACCTTCTACACAAACATACACCATTCATGGCCCCTGAAGGACCAGGTGCACGGCTTGGGAGTTATTTTGGACTCACAGCTGTCCATGGAGGTGCAGATCATATCTGTGTCCAGGGCAGCCATCTACCAGCTCCATCTGGTACGCAGGCTGAGACCCTACCTGCCCGCAGACTGTCTCACCAGAGTTGTGCAATTTCTGGTTATCTCCCGCTTGGAGTACTGCAGTGCACTCTATGTGGAGCTTCCTTTGAAGGTGACTTGGAAACTACAACTAATCTAGAATGCAGCAGATAGACTGGTAACTGGAAGTGGACACCAGTGGCTCCCGGTACATTTCCGAGCACAATTCAAAGTGTTGGTGCTGACCTTTAAAGCCCTAAATGGCCACGGCCCAGTATACCTGAAGGAGCGTCTCCACCCCTATCATTCGGCCCAGACACTGAGGTCCAGCTCCGAGAGCCTTCTGGCGAGAAGTGAGGTTACAGGGTACCAGGCAGAGGGCCTTCTCGGTAGTGGCGCCTGCCCTGTGGAATGCCCTCCCACCAAATGTCAAGGAAATAAATAACTATCTGGCTTTTAGAAGACATCTAAAGGCAACCCTGTTTAGGGAAGTTTTTAATGTCTAATGTTTTACACTTTTTTATGTGCTATAAGCTGCCTAGAGTGGCTGGGGAATCCTAGCCAGATGTGCGGGGTATAAACATCATCATCATCATTACATCTCTCTCTCTCTCTCTCTCTCTCTCTCTCTCTCTCTCTCTCTCTCACACACACACACACACACACACACACACACAGCACCAACTTGAGCAAAACAAAACCTTCAGAAAAGCTCCTCCATAGGTGAAGGGAGTGCCTGTCATCTCCCCACTCCCCCATTAAAAAAAAAATTACAAGGCCAACCCAACTGATGCCTGCCTTCAAGAAAATCTGAGACTCTGAGACTCAAATCTTGGGCATTGAATGTTGCACTTCGCTCTGCCATATATGTTCATTTAGGTAAAGGTAAAGGGACCCCTGACCATTAGGTCCAGTCATGGCCGACTCTGGGGTTGTGGTGCTCATCTTGCTTTATTGGCCGAGGGAGCCGGTGTACAGCTTCCGGGTCATGTGGCCAGCATGACTAAGCCGCTTCTGGCGAACCAGAGCAGCGCAACGAAACGCTGTTTACCTTCCCGCTGGAGCGGGACCTATTTATCTACTTGCACTTTGACGTGCTTTCGAACTGCTAGGTGGGCAGGAGCAGGGACCGAGCAACGGGAGCTCACCCCGTCGCAGGGATTCAAACCGCCGACCTTCTGATCTGCAAGTCCTAGGCTCTGTGGTTTAACCCACAGCATCACCCGCGTTCCATATGTTTATTTAGATAGCTGATTAAAGGTGCAAGGCAAATCCTTTTTTGAGCTGGCATCAAGACCTTGGGCTGACCACTGTGCCAGCTGCCGTTTGGCGCAATGGGTTGCCTCTCTCCCCCTCCCACCCTTTCCATGCAGGGTTCGGATTGTGCCCAAACCCATCTCACCAATTCTTTTACCGACTTGCCTTCCCATGTGGACCTCCGTAAGTTGTCTCATTTGTATCCCATTGCAGATGACTACAAGGAATAAATTATCTTCCAATTTACCACCGTCTGGCACTGTGGGTTAAACCACAGAGCCTAGGACTTGCCGATAAGAAGGTTGGCAGTTTGAATCCCCGCAACGGGGTGAGCTCCCATTGCTCGGTCCCTGCTCCTGCCAACCTGGCAGTTCCGCTCTGGCAGGAAGGTAAACGCCGTTTATGTGCGCTGCTCTGGTTCACCAGAAGCGGCTTAGTCATGCTGGCCACATGACCCGGAAGCTGTACGCCGGCTCCCTCGGCCAATAAAGCGAGATGAGTGCTGCAACCCCAGAGTCAGCCACGACTTGGGTCCCTTTAACCTTTACCTTTTACATCAAATCCCTTGGAGTTAATTTTTACTGCAAGCCACTGGAAAAGTGACTATTTCAATGTCTCGATTTATCCAAAAAATTATTAGAAACAGAAGCCCCTCAGCAATGGATACCCATATTAGCTTTCGGCAAAGCACTTCCTTCACAACTCCAGATTCTCCATGGTTAAATGGAAATAATAGCGATCCATTTTGGTGGATTGCTGGGATAAATGAGAAATTATCCCATGGCTTAGGCAATGTTTTCCTAAACAATAGATCTTAAATGTTAAATCATTGCCTAAATGCAATTTTACTTCATTTGTTGCACTCTGGTGGTTCAAAGAAATAATTATGTATGCAAAAAAGGACCAACAATAAGGTACGGAGAAGAAATCTGCAGTTATCCCAATAATAAAACATGATTTTTCTTGGAAGAAAAACATGTTAAGAGTTTCCTAATCATTGTACAAGAGTAAATGCTAGACTCTGATCCACTGTTGACCAGGTCCTTTGTTTCTCAGAGACAAAATATTTCCAGAACAGATAAAAGAAGCAAGCTTGATTGACAGTCCTTAGCAGAGTCTCATCAGCTGCTGTGCTGACAGTGTATTGGTGTTCATTTTGCTGATGTGGTGAGGGCTGACAGGTGATTGACAGCCCAAGACTGTGGAGACGGGAAAAGATGAAGCATGCTCAGTAAGAATAATCTGCAGTGTTTGTGCAGCACTGCAGAGAAGGAGAACTGGGAAGGTAGCAATTTCAGAGCCAGTTGGCAGAACACAACACATGCCCACAAGTGCTGAGAATGAGAGTTTGCAAAGAATTTCCCCCCACCTCCCCCCGCAGTTGTGTTTTGTGATTTATATTATATTGTAGGAACTATAGGTTATGTAACACTCTCAGCGAAACACAAACAAGATTAATAAATTGCTAACAATGATCTCCATAACAATTGCTCAGACATTTCTGATGCTGCTTCAACACCACCACTGCAAACGTAGCATCATTTTTTGAGATTGTTTTGACTGCGCTATTAATCCGTTTTCAGATTTCTGCCACATAAGCTTGAAATTGAAACTAGCCAGTAATTGGAATCAAAATTTGGCTGTGATTTCCTTGTAAAGATGAGAATCCTGTTAAACAGATACGTGTCACACATGAGCGCTAAGAATGTAATGTTTCTTAAAGCACAGAGATGCTAGTCTCGATGTTTTTCATGTCACGTTTTCATTGGTACTTAGAAAATTTATAGAGCGACACCCCCTCAAAAAAATCCACCCACCCATCTACAGGTAGTTAATTGGAAGGTACATTCTATCAGTTTTCAGGGTGGAATTGAAATTCTTAGGATGATTTCAGAGAGACGTGCTTCCCATGGCAGCACATGGCAGCAGTTTCCTCTCTCTTTCTTCACTTTAAGCTGCTTTTAGAAGAAAAGAAAGAAAATCAAGTATTTTTGCCGCTGCCTGTTCTGCCTTTGGCAGCAGCCGGGTGTTTCTCGTCTGCCATTTCTGCCCTCAGATTGCCCCTGGGATGACACTATGTGATGTAGGGTTATTCTAGGGGCAGTCTGGCAAAGGGCCACTGGGCAGCCACCGCCATAAATAGCGGTAAAAATACTTTTCTTTTCTTTTCACAGTTTAAAGTGGGGGAAAAGAGACAGAGGAAACAACTGCTATGGTAAGTGCACCTCCCCAAGCCATTCAGGGAATTCCCGCACCCTAAGAATTCCACCAAGATTTCGAATAGTTACATTTGCAGAAACAAATGCTTTGTTTTATAGTGGAGAGCTGTAAAATTCATGATAAGAGGGAGTGTAATATACTTTACATAGTATACCCAATCATTTAGCTACAAGTCGATCAGGGCATTCAAGTGAAATATATTTTCCAGTCTTATCCCATTATTATTATTATTATTATTATTATTATTATTATTATTATGTGTGTGGCAAGACACAGGAGCAGTTTAATGTATTCGGGTCTCAAAGCACATTCTCAGTAGTACCAAAACAGCATGCCTGCTCTTTTCTCCTGCCATGAATGTGCAGATTGTGGTCGTGTCCAAGGGAAGGGTATTTTGAAGTTTCCCTACACAAGCTCCATATGTAAATGGCTAGGAGAAGCAACTGCACCTTTGCATTGCTCCCATTCATTTCAAAATCGTGTCTTTCATTAGTTTTTGTTTTCATAGGAATGTGTGAAACCTCCCGTTTTATTTCCTTGACTAATGACTGCATCATCACAAAGATTTCTATTGGCTCCCAGTACGTTTCTGAGCACAATTCAAAGTGTTGGTGCTGACCTTTAAAGCCCTAAACGGCCTCAGTCCAGTATACCTGAAGGAGCATCTCCACCACCATCATTCTGCCCGGACACTGAGGTCCAGCGCCGAGGGCCTTCTGGCAATTCCCTCACTGTTGAGTATCCAAGTTACAGGGAACCAGGCAGAGGGCCTTCTCGGTGGTGGCGCCCACCCTGTAGAACGCCCTCCCACCAGATGTCAAAGAGAAGAACAACTACCAGATTTTTAGAAGACATCTGAAGGCAGCCCTATTTAGGGCAGCTTTTAATGTTTAACAGACCACTGTATTTTAATATTTTGTTGGAAGCCACCCAGAGTGGCTGGGGAAACCTAGCCAGATAGGCAGGGTATAAATAATAAATTATTATTATTATAAAGAGGCCATGCTTTTTTCATGAGGAAGAAGCAGATGTTACACTTCCATTAGGGTGGGATTTCCCCCAGTTCCTCAAATGATCATTAGTGCCCATTCTTCCCATTTCATGGAAAGACACTTATTTTATTCCCCCCCTCAAAAAAACACCTCTGTACATATGCCCCTCCAAATAAACATAAAATAAAAACAGCTGTGGGGGGAAACAGCTTAATTGTGAGTAGTTTCTTATTTAAGGCACTGACACTCACAGGTTAGCTATTGCACCAAAGAATCAACTACTAACTGGGGTACTGCATACAATTATCACCCATGTTTGTTCCCATGGTAGTGCTTAAACTCAAATCTTTTCCACACCTGCAACCAGGCACCTTGCTGCTGTTTGAAATTGTCTGCTCACAGACTTCTTCTACATCCAAATCCAATTTTTCTTAATGTATAAAGGTAAAGGTAAAGGTACCCCTGCCCGTACGAGCAGTCATGTCCGACTCTAGGGTTGTGCGCCCATCTCACTTAAGAGGCTGGGGGCCAGCGCTGTCCGGAGACACTTCCGGGTCACGTGGCCAGCGTGACAAAGCTGCTCTGGCGAGCCAGCACCAGCGCAGCACACGGAAACTCCGTTTACCTTCCCGCTATAAAGCGGTACCTATTTATCTACTTGCACTTAGAGCTGCTTTCGAACTGCTAGGTGGGCAGGAGCTGGGACCGAAAGACGGGAGCTCACCCCGCCGCGGGGATTCGAACCGCCGACCTTAACGATCGGCAAGTCCTAGGCACTGAGGTTTTACCCACAGCGCCAGCCGCGTCTCCTCTTAATGTATACATGCATCTTAATCCTGGGGAATGCAGATGGTTGCCTTCAGCGCAAAGACTGGGACTCCCCTGGCAAGGCATATTCTGGGATTTCCAAAGATCGCATACCAACAGCCATCCTTCTTGCTTTTTGTACCTGCTTCCATTGTTGGACAAAACCATTGCAAGTCTCTGCCACTCATTTTCTGTCCCTGTCACATGACAAAACTGTTATCTGACATTCCTTGCATAATTTTCTAGACAAAAATTGCATTTGCCAGAAGTAATAAATTGCTACTGTTTCCAGGGATAGGCTTGTGCCTATTCCTTTTCATTTCAGCAAAGTCCCAATAATTAAACATCACTCAATAATTACTACATGGCAGAATAATTCCTCCTTTTCTACTTTTTGAGGCTATTTTCTTTGTGTTCCTACTTATCCTCACCCCCCATTTTTTTTGCCATGTTTTGAGATAATTGCTGTGCAGTCTGTGTTATGTGCTGCATGCATAAAGCTGGAGTCTTTGAAAGCCATAAAAAAGAAAAGCTGAGTTTTCTTGACCCCTTGCTGTTTTAGCAGTTGCCTCTTGTAGTAATCATATCACAAATCCATCTATAGTGTTTATTTGTTTGAAACATACTGCTAGATCCTTCCAGCCAACAGAATCTAAGTGTGCCAGGGCATTAGGAAAGAATTACGGGTGATTGCCTAGCTGTTCCGATTCCCACATTGGCTCCTGGTATCGTGTTTTCTAGCTGGCAGCGTACCCCATCATTTGCCCTTGAATGGGTACACAGTGCCTGCCCAACTCCTTCCCCTTAAGGCAGTCTCTAGGTTATACATGAATTAGTTAGCCTGAAGTTGCTGTATGCTGTGAGTGCACATGTTCAGAGGGATTGGTTGAATGATGGGCAAGACCATGAACTTAATGGAAGAAGTAGCTAGGCTGCCACTTTTCCAATCAAATTATGCTAATAGGACTCAGCAAGGACTGATGTCTTGGGATGGGGAGGGCTGGAGCTGGGAACAAGCTGCCTGCTTTGTATACCCAAGGCAATAGTCCCCTTGATCCCTTCTGGCTACGGAAGGAATCTTGCTGCTTAAGGAGCTAAAACTGGGCATTTCTTGGCTTGAAGAAGCTGGGCTCATAGTCACCAGTTGTGTGTAGGGAGTAAGAGCAAAATGGCAAATTAAAAGTCCCCACTTCCCTTAGCGGGTGGCACTGAGCCTAGGGCTTGCCAATCGGAAGGTCGGCGGTTCGAATCCCTGCGACAGGGTGAGCTCCCATTGCTCGGTCCCTGCTCCTGCCAACCTAGCAGTTCAAAAGCACATCAAAGTGCAAGTAGATAAATAGGTACCACTCCAGCGGGAAGGTAAATGGCATTTCCGTGCGCTGCTCTGGTTCGCCAGAAGCAGCTTAGTCATGCTGGCCACACGACCCGGAAGCTCCCTCAGCAAGTAAAGCAAGATGAGCACCGCAACCCCAGAGTCGTCCGTGACTGGACCTAATGGTCAGGGGACCCTTTACCTTTACCTTACTTCCCTCTTACAGGAGCAGCTTATGGCCTACACTGGTCATATACATGTGTGTATGTGTGTGTACTCATACACAAATGTTGTACACACACAAATATCCTAAAATATACATACTTATTATTATTATTATTATTATTATTATTATTATTAATTGAATTTATTTATTGCCCTTCATCTGTAGATCTCAGGGCAGTGCACAACATAAAAATACAAGATAAAAACACAAAATAAACAACAGCAACAATAACAAAACAAAGCAATATCTCCACCTTCCCACCCTCATACATACATATGGATTGTATATTTATTTTAGTAAAGGAAATAATGTGTGTTCCAGTTTTTTGGAAGCAATATATATTGAAACTATTCAAGAGAGGAGGGTGGTACATTACCAACTTGTTTCTGTCTCCAACACATCTTTTCCCTCACTCGGTTCACTATAATACCACAACTACACACACCCTTATCTCTGAAATACCACAGTATGTCATTGCAGCGACCAAGTGTCAAGAGTCTAGTACTTGGATCAATTTCAGAGTTTAAATTTCAAGCTAGGGTTGAATCAAGCCTAATGATAAAACAAAACAAAAACAAAAAAACCACCTGACACAGTTTTCTCCACATCAAAAAGATGCTTGTCATTGCATTGAGCAAATATCCTTTGTTGAGCTTTATAGTTCTTTGGGGGAAAACAACTGTCTCAGTTTCCAATATTCTAATATTCTAATATTCCTGGATCTTCAGGCGCACTTGCTTAACACCCAGGCTCCTCACTGCGAGAAGCAAAGTTACAGGGAACCAGGCAGAGGGCCTTCTCAGTGGTGGCACCCGCCCTGTGGAATGCCCTCCCATCAGATGTCAAAGAAATAAACAACTATCTGACGTTTAGAAGACATCTGAAGGCAGCCCTGTTTAATGTATTTTTAATCTTTTGTTGGAAGACGCCCAGAGTGGCTGGGGAAACCCAGCCAGATGGGCGGGGTATAAATAAATTTTATTATTATTATTATTATTATTATTATTATTATTATTATTATAGTCATGATCTGAGCTTCAGGACACCTTGAAATTCTCTCCTAACTGGCGAAAATAAAGGTCTGCACTACCAATGATAAATTATTGTTATTTCTGTTGTTACAGTTAATTTATTAATTGCATTCTAAACCACCACCTCAAGGTGATTTACACATAAGGTTATTAAAAACAGTTTTAAAACACCAAAACACCAAATAAATTTAAAATAATCCTGAAACTGTAACAAGTGGACACTCGTGGTAAAGACTCATATATCCAGTTGGGAAAGCTTGGAAAGACAAAAATGTCTTCAACTGTTTCCAGAAGCTGCAGATAGTGGGTGCCTGTTGTAGCTCATAAATGTTTTTTAAGAAAAACGAAACACTAAAGAACTGTTTATTTAATCTCACACATTTAAAGCAAATTATATTTGCACTTGCAACCAGATGCCCCGGGGATTTGTTGCAATGCATCACACATTTTGGTTTCATTTATTTACATCTAAAGCAGTTGACGAACAGATCAATATTTTGGCTATGCGTGACTTTTCCACATTTCAAATACCTCTTTTTAGATGTATTTCTCTTTCAAATACAAAATAAATACATCAGTTTTACAAGTGTGGCTTCTTAGGTTCCTTCAAAGTGGCCATGCAATATATTTTTTTACCTCATCAAAAGGTAAAACTCCCTAAAGAACGACAGCTATTTGTTGGGCTCGTTTATGATTTTTACTGCACACCCAAGGTGTGTAGCTGCTATACAAATAACAACAAAAATAGGTCCCCAAGACCAGATAAAATGCAAACAGATATTACAAGAATAACAGGAGGATTAGAGTGAAGTTATTCAGAGGACAGGAAGCAAACAGTGGAACAGTGCTAGTTATTTAATAGGCTGTGGACTTTTTAGAAAGCTGCTTATTAGAAGTGTTTTTATAGCCATTGCAGCAGAGCAAAGTTGTAAAGAGGGAGCTTTCTGAAGAATATCAAAGTGGCGCTGTGGATGTTTAAAGGGAATGCCTCCCGTTACAGGATGCTGTTCATTGGATTTCTTAATTGCTCTAATCATCCATGTGGATTCTGCAGAGACACAGAAGCCCTGGACAGACATTGGAAATGGGAATGCCAGGGAAATGAGGGTTGCCTGCTAGTGTACCCCACGCATAGGACACTTTCTGTGTACAGCCTCTTGTACAATGTCTCTGCACACAGAACTTGAACATGTCAGTTTTGCTGGGTACAGATTCTTTGCTAACATGGCCTACGCCCTCTGAGCTGTATATTCAGGGGTCCTCAGATGCATGGAAGTAAGGGTTAGAAGTGCAAACTCATTCCACTCCCCACCCTTCTGCATTTATTTGCACCATGTTTAAACATCTTCACAGATCAGATGAAAACATCCTGAAGTTTCAGATTCCTGACCTTGCAGGCTTCTAGCTCCTCAGGGTAGATGACTAGTTAGGCTGATCTTCTATTTCTAAAGACAAACCTGCCTATCAGTGACCTTTTCGGGGCTTTTGTGGCTGTGAAAAGATGAACGAACCGCCCAACTGAAACACAGAGCACCTCGAACTCCAGAAAAACAATTTACAAACAAGTCAAGTAATATTGATAGGATGTGTCATAATTTTGAGATAGGTGTTGATGCACAGACTTGAGTCTCTTAATGGCTCCCTGCAAAGCTCACACAAATCCTTTCCAGTTTCACTCCTGGAATGTGTGACAGGTATACAAACCATAGGTTTGGGGAAAGGGGCCATATCTCTATGAAAGACTACAAGCACCGTATGTAGAAAGTTCAATGTACAGTCCAGAGTATCTCCAGCTTAAAGGATTTCAGATGACTGAACTGAGAAAGTCCCTTCTCAGCTTGAGACCCAAGCGAGCTGCTTCTAATCAGAACAGAAATGACTGAGCTTGGTGTAACAAGTGTTTGGCTTAGGAAAAGTTAGCTTCATGTGTTGATAAATGATCTGTCTATTCATCCATCTATCTATATGGAAATTTTGCTCTTCATTTGTTTTTACCCACCCCAATCCATAGTTACCGGCTCCATTTCCTTGGAAGTGGGCAGGATAGAAAGAAATAGGTGCTTAAATGAAGACTATTTAAAAGAATCACTCAGTTGTCTCATTTTGGTCCTAGATGGCACCATCTGTGAAGGAAACCAAGACCAGGAGGGAAGGGAAATTTGCTAGTGAAACAAAACCAGGATTAGCCATATTCTCAAAATGTTATGCTGATGGAATCACACTAGACCTTCAATCAGCTGGGCAAGATGAGAATTGATGTGTAAGCAAGTAGACAATGGTGACAAAAAAAAGTACAGTCATACCTCGGGTTGAAGTAGCTTCGGTTGAGCATTTTCAGGTTGCGCTCCACGGCGACCTGGAAGTAACAGAGCACGTTACTTCTGGGTTTCGCTGCTTGCGCATGCGCAGACGCTCAAAATGACGTCACACGCATGTGCGGAAGTGGCAAATTGTGACCCGCGGATGCGCAGACACGGGTTGCATTCACTTCAGGATGCGAACAGGGCTCCGGAACGGATCCTGTTCGCATCAGAGGTACCACTGTACTCTTGCACTATAAATCTGTTTCCAAACATGGTGTCAGGGCAGAATGTCAACAGAGTTTAATGCATTTCCTTTCCTTTATTACAGCAGAAGGAGAGATGGATTGATTGCATGAAATACATCCTAGTACATGATGTAACTGGTAGTAAAACAAAGCTATGCAAAAATAATCATATTACTAGGGATGGAAGTTCATGCCATTATTTATCTCTAGTTATAATCACAGTATCCTGAGTTGAAGGTTTCACTGACCTTGGTGGTAACAGTTCTAAAGAGAAAGACTTGCCTGTGGCTACTTCCATTGACTTCTTCAAAGGACTGCCTGCCTTGACGTGTGTTCTGGATCTCAGCTGTCTGTCTCACATATATTTCACCCTTACCACCTTCTCTATAAAATAAAGGTTATTGTAATTATGTAGCATTTATCATCTTGTATTAAAGTGATGTCCTCCCCTTCACACCATGGCATGCTCCCCAGATTGCATTTTATAAAGAAGTGCATTGTGTAGGCATGAAATTGTAAATGAGAATTACTGAGTTTTGGAGAGCATAGCAATTCAAATTATGTCAATTTTTTCCTTTCATGCAGTTTTGAACAATACATTCTAAGGTTATACAAGAAAAAGAGTTAGAAGCCTGGGGTGGGGAAAGGTGTCTCATGAAAGGCTGTTTTCCGTGCACTAATAACAGGACATAATATAACATGTATAGCAAGAAACATTACCTTTTATCACATATTCAGCAAAAGTACATATCTTTCTTTCTTTTGTATTTCCACCTATTTGAGAAATCATTTCTGAGCATTGGTTGTTTGGCGTTGTTGCATTTTGGAAATGACACCGTTTGATATGTAAAGCTAGAATAACAGAACTGAGAATAGGAAAGAAAGAAAAGAAAAGAAAAGAAAAGAAAGAAGGAAGGAAGGAAGGAAGGAAGGAAGGAAGGAAGGAAGGAAGAAAGAACCAGTTTCTCCATGAACTAATAATAGCGCAAGATGAGTCAATAATGCTGGGGAAAAAATATCTTATATGATCTGTAGTGTGAAAGAGCAGTATCAACTATAGGGTTGTGTATAAAGGAGAGAGGTTATTGCAAACTAGGAAAAACCCAGGATAGTTTTGTGAGAAGTGCTTCTGAAATGTTCTTTTTGCAAAGTACCAAATGAATGAATTAGAATTGTATACAATACTATCAAAAAGAAACAATCTACTTCCACAAATTGCTCTTTGAAACGATCCTGGATACCTTGGTGTTACCATCAAGTGCTTCTGTTAGTTTTTTGTGCTGGAATTTTTTTAAAGAAGCTTAAATGTCTGTGGTTACTGGTCTTCTTCACACCAATGTGGGAGGCTCAAGGCTTTTCTGTTGACCTGAAAACACAATATTAAAAGAGAGCCTGTTTGGTATAATGCGTAGAGCTGGATTTGAGGCTGGAGTGGGGGTTGAGGAGCAGTGAGGCTTACTGGGTGTCCCTGGTCCAATTGCTGCCTTTCAGCCTGCGAGGATAAAGTGGGGGAAATGTCCTGAGGTCCTCAGAAGAAGGCTGGCAATCAATAAATATTCTTAGATTTACAAATAGTTGCTTTTGCTTTGACAGATACTATTAAGGAAGGCTTTTATGGAGTGAGGGAGGCTTTCGGAATAATATCTCTCATACATTTCACTTTTGCCTCCTGTAGGTGAGTCAATTGTCCTAGCACCAATTTTTTAAGAAGGGATTACACAGTGTGTTGCCTTACACTCAGTGAAAGCGTGAGGTGGAGTGCCCCTCTGAAATCAGTGTGTCCATTGGCCATGTCCATTGGTCAGTGGCGGTGCATATTTTATTTTATTTTATTTATTTATTATTTTAATTTCTAGCCTACCCTTCATTGTAATCAATCCTAGGATGGGTTAGAACCACATAAAATTACCAGTAAAAGCACTCATGACATCCAGTCCACAGAAGGACACAGCTGTTGAAATATCAAAATAGAACAACACTGATAAAAAATATTTTAAAATGCATGATGGCTCTGTCCTTGCTGCATGAGGCTGACTGAATTTATAACCTTCAAAAGGCTGAGTAAATAAATAAGTTGTAAGTTGGCTCCAAAATGAAAACAGAGTTGGTACCAGCTGTAAAGGGCAAAGGACCCCTGGACGGTTAAGGAGGATACAAGGCCGGGCTTGCTCCGTAGTGGAATGCTGGCCCTGGCACCAGAACCCTCACTATAGATTCATTGTCCCTTAAAAATCAGTAATTTTTTTACATAATTCTACCTTGCTAAATTTCTCCTGGGATTTTAGGGCTCCAAATTTAGCAGTGGCCATGATCATCTTGGGATTCTGTTTGCCAGTAAGTGTATTTACAGAAATTGTGCTACAAGTAGTCATACGTGGATTCACACAGGACGGGAAGATGTTAGTTCATAGAGCTAAGTTCTCTGGGCAAGCGCCTTCTGGAGCACTGGAACAGAAATGCAAAATTTGAAAAAGTACAAAGACTGGAGTTTGTCTTCTGTGGAAGTACGGACTTTCAAATGTCTTAAAACAAATATATTTTCTAGGGTTGAAGCAATGTTGCACTGCACACTTGCAGAAATATTTTTGTGTGTGTGTGTGTTTATCTCTAGATAGGTAGTTATGTATTAGTTTACCAGGAAGTTCTCTAAAAAAAGGCTGTAGGGGGGAAATAGTAATGCAATATAAATTAATTATTTAATTTTAAAAGCCCTGCTTCCCCAGAAGATAATACACATTCTGTAATTTATTTATTTATTTTTTAAAAATTGTTTCTGCCACACTATATCAGGGAAGGGAAAGCTTTTTAAAAAAACAACATTCTGGACTGCAGGTGTAGTGTAGAAAAAGAATTGAAGGAAACTTCAAAAGGAGAAAATGTGCTGCAAGCAAATTGTGTGGGTACATGTGCAAATCCATTATCTGCAGTCCAAAATTCTCTTTTCTTGCTTGGGGGGGGGAACCAGAGTGAAACCTGAGGCATAATGGAACGGTGGACTAATAATAAGGTAGGACTGGGGGAATTCATTCATCATTAGTAAAATCCTGTTTCCAGAAAGCTTTGTCTGTAAGCTGATTCGTTTGGATTTTTGAAGGACCGCAGTTGTCCTTTATGCAGGCGGTGCCTCGCTCTTTGTTGATAAACTTGAAATTAGAGTACTTTTACCATGCAATACTATGTACATTTATTCTGAAGTAGGGGAGAGACTAGTCCTCTTCACATGTTACTGGAGCAAAGCTGCTCCAGAGCCATGAATTCAACCCAGCCCAGAAGTTCACGTAATTCCTCTTGGCCTCTGATGTGGAAAATGAGGGTTCTTCCTTGCAAGGGGAGCCTACATGGGCAGAGTTATCCCTTCAGAAGTTATCCCTCAACATTTGAGGGGCTGAAGGAGCCACATAACTTTGGGAGGCAGAGCTCAAAATAATAATAGACTGCTGGATCAGGCCAGTGGCCCATTCTGTTCTCACAGGGACAACCCTTCAGCTTGCCGATCAGAAGGTCGGCGGTTCGAATCCCCGCAATGGGGTGAGCTCCCGTTGTTCAGTCCCTGCTCCTGCCAACCTAGTAGTCTGAAAGCATGCCAAAAAAGTGCAAGTAGATAAATAGGTATCGCTCCAGCGGGAAAGTAAATGGTGTTTCCGTGCACTGCTCTGGTTTTGCCAGAAGTGGCTTAGTCATGCTGGCCACATGACCTGGAAAAACTGTCTGCGGAAAAACATCAGCTCCCTCGGCCAGTAAAGCGAGATGAGCGCCACAACCCCAGAGTTGTCTGCGACTGGACTTAACTGTCAGTGGTCCTTTACCTTTTAATGTTGGACTGCTGTTGTAACGATGCATTCATGTTCATTTTTGCTGCCGTGTTGTGAGACACTTTGGGCACATTTATGTGGAATAGCAGGTTACCAATTAAAAAATAAATAGCTAAACGTCTGTGAGTGACCTGGGGGTGGCCAGGCGGTCTTTTCGGCCAAAAGGTGCCTTCGAAATCAATTGCAGCTAACTGTGCATAGGACTCCTTTCGTCATCTCTCTTGATTAATAGGACAAAATCAGAACCAATTTCTTTGGGAATAAATACCCCACTACCCTTCTCTGTATTCTAGCTAGAAATTTAAGGGGTGGTGTCCCAATGGGAGGTTATCTCCTAGGCATAATAGATTTTTGCCTGGCCATGAAAGAGTAGGAAATTATTCCCGCTCTCTATGATATCTCCTGCTGCACCGGCTGCTTAGAGGTTTAGAAGATTCACCAAGCTTGAAGTGACACATTTAGCATTGCATCTAATCAGGCCCTGATTTAAAATGATTGCCCTTGTTGGATTGTTCCACTGGGTGGCAGGGGACACTGTTCTCAATTTCACATATAAAGAGTGAGGAATAGAAAGCCAGTGTGGGGTAATGGTTAGGGTGTTGGACTATGATCAAGGAGACCAGGGTTCAAATCCCCCCTTTGTCATAAAGCTCATTGGGTGACCTTGGGCCAATGATGATAATAATAATAATAATAATAATAATAATAATAATAATAATAATAATTTTATTATTTATACCCCGCCCATTTGGCTGGGTTTCTCCAGCCACTGTGGGCAACTTACAGCATATATAAGGTAAAGGTAAAGGACCCCTGACAGTTAAGTCCAGTCGCAGACGACTCTGGGGTTGCGGTGCTCATCTCGTTTGACTGGCTGAGGGAGCCGACGTTTGTCCGCAGACAGATTTTCCGGGCGATGTGGCCACCATGACTGAGCCGCTTCTGGTGAATACAGAGCAGCACACGGAAATGCCGTTTACCTTCCTGCCGGAGCAATACCTATTTATCTACTTGCACTTTGACGTGCTTTTGAACTGCTAGGTTGGCAGGAGCTGGGAGCGAGCAACAGGAGCTCTCCCCGTCGCAGGGATTCGAACCGCCGACCTTCTGATCAGCAAGCCCTAGGCTCTATGGTCTAGACCACAGTGCCACCCGCGTCCCACAGCATTTCTAAAACATAGTAAAACATCAAGCAATTAAAACTTCCTGATACAGGGCTGCCTTCAGATGTCTTCTAAAAGTTATGTAGTTCTTTATCTCCAATTCTTCGCCTAACCTACTTCCCAGAGTTATCGCGAGGATGAACTGAGGAGAAGAACAACGTATAGCACCTTGAGCTCCTTGGAGATGAAAGAGATGAAAGAAATAATTTTACTTCGAATATTTCTACCTTGAAATAATTTTTCAAGATTTGCTCTTGCTCTGCCCCTCCTTTCAAACCAGATAGGTAAAGGACACATTCAAATGGGTGGCTAACAGTTTTATTATAGCTTATTTGTGAAACATCTCTCTTTTTGGCCCAATATAATGTCACCTTTCATAGAGCAGGAGCCGGGATGAGAATCACTTCTGTGGTGGAAGCAGAGAGCAAATATAAGGCATTATATGAGCTGTGGGGCTGGGGTAACCGAGTCAGATAGGCGGGGTACAAATAATAAAAAAACATTATTATTACTGAGTGCTTCAGACATAGGCCCACACATAGGTTTCACTTTCATGATCTTTCCAGTGGAGCAACCAAGACACACTGAAGGGCCAACCACATCTGATATTGGGTCCCCGGAGCACAGATTCACACAAAGCGGCAAAACGTCCTTGCAGGTTATTAACAGGATTTTATTTGAAGTGCATATATGCAAAACAAAGGTTGGCAACCTGCACACCCAGTCAGGGTGCGCCCCCTTTATATAGATTTGCAGAATAGAATACCACCTGATTTCTTGTAAACCACCTGATTTCTGGGAAATCGAAACTTATAATAAGTTCCTATTACCATGTAAGGTCTTGGTCTCCCCTCCCTCCTTCCTGGGGTCACAATAAATCCATTCAACCTTATTCTATATCTCTACCCACCCAAGCTAGACATTCCAACGAGAGGCCCATTTGCACTGTAACATTTAAGCAACAGAAAAAACCCTGTCCTTCTGGTTGGTGTAGAAACCTCCCCCCTTTGGGATAATAATAGAACAATATTGTAATATGCCCCTTCAACACCATGATAAAGCAATTTTGCACATGCTGGTTTTATTTTATTTTTATACACACACACCTTTTAAAGGGCTAGGTTCAGCATGCAGGATGTGCTAAATTGGAGACTCCCAAGTCAGCTCCCAGGTAACCATTTTGGTATCCAGACCCAGCAATTTGGGTTTCAAATCAGGGGTGGCTTATACAGTTAAAAGGCAAGATAAGACACAAACTAATGAACACTAAGTTTTATACAGCTTCGCATCAACTTTTCTACTGGTAATTAAGGTACTGTAACATACAGGTGGTTGTGAATTTCAAATGGGACCTGTGCTTTTTTTCAATGCTTTTCAGACAGGAGCGTTCCTACCTGTCAAGCGTAGCTTCATACCAGGAAAGCGGAAGACGAGTTTGTCATTCAGGCTAATTGGACTTGTGTACCATTATCCTTTTCCTCATGTCATGCAAGATGTTCTAGAAGACAGAAGTCTATTGGAAATTAACCTAACAAGTGTGAATTACCTTGCCAAGATTCTAGTCTTCCCCTTGCAGTGGCTGATACAGACTGAATCTAATTCACCTCTGTTACCACATCATATTAAGCCGATGTCACTTTTATTTTACCTAGTTATTCATTTATTTGAAGTGACTGCATAAAAATAACAGAGCGCCCAATTCATCTGTGGACAATAATTTTGGAATTGTGTATTTAATCTTGCCATGGTTTAAGTTTCACACACACACACACACCCCCCTGCTGTAATTTAAATGTTTGCATCTATGTTATAACTTTGAACTCTTTCAGCAGGTGGAATCTTCTTGGGAGGAATGAAATGTTTGTTTTGCTTTTTTTCATCTATGCTGGATGGCCTGCAGAAAAAAAAAACGTTTTAGAATAACTGAAGATGTAAAACTGTATATAGTTGAATGGATAGGCAGACAGATATTTAAGTGAGCTGCACTGAGTCTTTAAAATATAAAGCTGCACTCAAGGTTTTGCAACAGCGATAAAAATGCAAATTTAAAAGGGCCAAACTAGATGAGACAGTGTGAGATCAATAATTGCCTCTCTATTTAAAGATCTATAAAACTACCATTATATCAAATGATCAAAACAATTCATTAAGTATTCATTACTAACTGGAAGAGAGCGAAAAACCGTTTGGCTAGGAGTTGACAACAGTGAATTGAGCCCTTTGGAGGAGCCATGGAAGGAGATGAGGCTGGTCCTCAGTCCCAGGTATTAGCTAGACCAAAGTGAAACACCCTCTGGCCAAGATGATAAGGGGCAAGTAGCAAAGCTCGCTAATTAAGCAATTGTAGTCAAATCTGAAGCAGCAGTTCAAAATGCAGTGAAAGGTGGGGCCCATCTTTAGGATCAGGTGTTACCAGGAATGGAATAAAACCTTCTGGCCAAGGTGGTGAATGACAGCTATAAAAGCTCTTTCCGCTGGCACAAAGGGGATGGTGTCCAAACTTTTTTCAAAGAGGGCTAGATTTGATGAAGTGAAGGGCCGTGAGGGCCAACCAAAGGGCCAACCAAAGTTGTTAACCTTTCTTTTAGGACTTTACCTCAGGAAATAAACTGACACAGGGGCCGGATTAAACCGACCGCTGGAGTGGATTAGGCCCCTGAAACGGACTTTGGACATGCCTGGCATTGATCACGAACATGGCATTGATTTGAATCAATGGAAACGATGCCTTATGAGGAACGGCTAAGGGAGCTGGGCATGTTTAGCCTGGAGAAGAGGAGGTTAAGGGGTGATATGATAGCCATGTTCAAATATATAAAAGGATGTCACATAGAGGAGGGAGAAAGGTTGTTTTCTGCTGCTCCAGAGAAGCGGACACGGAGCAATGGATCCAAACTGCAGGAAAGAAGATTCCACCTAAACATTAGGAAGAACTTCCTGACAGTAAGAGCTGTTCGACAGTGGAATTTGCTGCCAAGGAGTGTGGTGGAGTCTCCTTCTTTGGAGGTCTTTAAGCAGAGGCTTGACAACCATATGTCAGGAGTGCTCTGATGGTGTTTCCTGCTTGGCAGGGGGTTGGACTCGATGGCCCTTGTGGTCTCTTCCAACTCTATGATTCTATGATTCTATTCTATGAATTGTACCCGTGAAGCTGTTTTCTGCCCCATGGATGAAAATATGTATTCCTTTCAACCATTTATACACCCCTTAACTGTAGTTTCTAAGCAGCGAACACTGAGGTTTGCGAAATATAAAACCGGATAAATATTAACCACTAAATCAGTACCTGCATGTGTTGCGCACTGTGTATGTCTCTGAGGCTTACTGCTGATTTCTGTTTTTTATTTAAAAAGGGAGTCACCCACTGAATGTGGAAATAAGCCCTCTGCCCCACACCCAGTGGGTAACAAAGGATAGGAAGGTTTCCTGGTGCCTGGTGCTGAATTCATTGATCACAAGGCTAAGGCTTCCTCCATCCGAGGCTATCGGACAGGATGAATAAACACCCTTTTGTACATATGATAGTGGGAGACATTCATGTCTGGATTACAGTGGTACCTCGGGTTACAGGCGCTTCAGGTTACATATGCTTCAGGTTACAGACTCCGCTAACCCAGAAATAGTACCTCGGGTTAAGAACTTTGCTTCAGGATGAGAACAGAAATTGTGCGGTGGCGGCGCGGCGGCGGCTGGAGGCCCCATAAGCTAAAGTGGTACCTCAGGTTAAGAACAGTTTCAGGTTAAGAACGGACCTCCAGAATGAATTAAGTTCTTTTCTTTCAGAGGCTCACTATGTCAGGTTCCTACTGGAAGACCGGACAAATGTTAGAACATTAGCAGTGGCAAAGTTTTTATCGGTGGTTGCAAGATAAAATGAGCCCTATATTCTAAACAAAATGCTTGTTTAACCTGGAGGTAGGCTGTATGAATTGTTTTGTAATGATTTGTTGGGTCTCTGGACCGTAATAAAGATTGATGAATTAAGTTCTTAACCCGAAGTACCACTGTACTTCTGGAGCAGGACATTATGAGTTCCTGCCTCATGTCTCCATCCCAGCTTACTCAAAGGTTGTTTGGTACCTTTAATAAAAGGACTGAAGATAATATTCTAATGCCGTCAGTACTGGACTCTCTCAAGTTTTCCTGACAAGATGGAGATGAACCCAAATATTTGCCGTGGTGATTCACTGTCTTACAAACTCCCTGAGGTGGTGCTATAAATCAGAACTGATGCCAGAGGTCTTTGCTCTTTGTTATTTTAGGAAATCCCCAAAACAAACAAGCGTAAGTTTGGGTGTGTGCTCAGCTGTGAGGTTTTGTGTGATCCTTCAGACGACGGTGCTCCCGGGAGACAGAGCAAGGCATTAGACACATTTAGCTTCTTTTTAGCTACAGCCGTGTCCTCGTGTGTGTGCACACTTGCGAATGGAGTGTGTATATTTATCAGCTCTATTGGAAAGGCTTCGTTTGATTTGTGCAGGGATAATAAGGAGAGGCCAGTGAGCTGATTTCTATAGTCTGTTCATAGCTTAAACAAAGATCTGGGATTTTGAGGATAAAGACTGACTGAAATACAGCAGATTATGCAGCTTTAGTTTTGCAAAGATTCATTAAATTTCTCTCTGCGCCGCACTGTGGCCCCTCCTCTCCGTTGCTATTCTAGATAAGAATTTTGAGCTTCTGAAATAAGGAAGTATTTCAGGACTATCAAGCAGGCCTCTGCTACCTTCCTTAACTCTTTGTGCTTCGGCAGAATATAACAATTGTGCCGTTCTGAAAAGCCCGTGAGGTGGGGGTTGGGGTTCTCCGCTGCGAATGAGGACAAGTACTAATATCTGATGTGAGCCTGAAGAGAAATCTGTCTTCTGTCTGGGAATTTAAAACTGAAGTTAGCCTCGTCCCGTTGTAAAGCCCTCCCGCATCGCAAGAACCACCTCATTGCTAGCTTGTCTCAATCACCTTTCAAGATAATTTCCAATGCAACAATTGCTCAGTTGTAACTCATTTGTAAAATGTCAATTCCCCCCCCCCCACCTTAGCCATAGTGTCATTTGTACTTATGAGCGCTCCATCTGGATTGCAGGAGTGTAAATGTCCCAAAAATGCTATCGGCAACGCTTGTGACTTACCGTATTTTTCGCTCTATAGGATGCACCCGACCATAAGACGTACCTAGTTTTAGAGGGGGGAAACAAGAAAAAAAAATTCTCTCCCTCTCTGTGCAGCGTCCCTTCAGCTAAGTGGCAGGAGAAGTGGAGCTCCTTCCATTTCTCCTCCCGCTTCGCTGAAGGGGCACTGCGCAGAGAGGGAAAGCAACGTGAAACCTCCAGAGCGCAGCGGGAGCTCCCGCTGTGCTCCAGAGGCTTCAGGCAGCTATCCCTGAAGCCAGGAGAGTCTTGGTCTCCTGGCTTCATGTTGCTTTCACTGAAGCCATGGAGCCTGCATTCACTCCATAAGACGCACACACATTTCCCCTTATTTTTTGGAGGGGAAAAAGTGTGTCTTATAGAGCTAAAAATATGGTAACTAAAAGTAAGAAACCTTTCTTCCCACCCTCCCCGACATTTTAAGAATTCTTTAGCACTTCCTCACTGGAA
Organism: Podarcis siculus; assembly: GCA_034642415.1. NCBI lineage: Eukaryota > Metazoa > Chordata > Lepidosauria > Squamata > Lacertidae > Podarcis > Podarcis siculus. Next base: position 132,466 of record JAXCMG010000210.1, on the reverse strand, counting down.
TTTAGTGTAAAAAGTCTTTCAATTTCCCCACATCTTGGTGGACTTCGTTACACAGCAAATGTGGGCTAAAATACAGGGTAGATGCTATGGTAGCTGGTGATCTGTATGGACTTTTACTTAGGGCAGATCGTATTGTGTGTAACAATGTTAAAAAGGGTCAGATAATCTGTAAACAGGGTAAAAGAGAGGTAATATGTTTGCATCTGAGCCTTGACTAGATTAAGGCAGATCCTCTGGGTGCTTTCTCAAATGACGTGGAATGCATGTTTTGTACCAGACACCATTGCAAATATTGTGTAACAGATTTGTTTTTAAAAAATCCTTTATTTGGAATACGCTTCCTGAAGCTTGACCATTTAATCCAGTTGTCCTGATGTCGTACATGAATAGCTTTACATGAATTAAAAAAAATGATGAGGGTAATATTTCTAAAAGTGCAGCTACTTGTGACACAAGAACCAGGACGGCAGTCAGGTCACCTGTCCACAGTCGACTTCACTATTGTAAGACGTTGTATATTTCTATTTAAATTATAGATGTTAAAACAATATTTGTATCTAGACAAATTTGATGGAAGACAAGACTTCACCCCCGGAGGCGCATTCCATTGTCTTTTGAAACAGATGGATGCCAAGAACAATCTAGACATGTAAATTAGCATATGCAAATCAGTGTCCTTTTTTACTTTGTGCTTTGGTGATGTGGACATGAAACTCCTACACATAAGCCAGTGTAACATGATTAGAGTACAGGAATTACATAAGTAACCATCTGCCTGAATTCCTTTTAGTTGCCCACGTGCCCAATAGCTGAAGTGTAATCACATATTCTATTCTTCTATTCTATTCTATTCTATTCTATTCTATTCTATTTAGCCTTCCTCGAAGCTTTTTAAGCAGAGGTTGGAAGGCTGCCTGTCATGAATGCTTTAGCCTTGATTCCTGCATCTCAGGGGCTTGGACTGGACAACCCTTGCGGTCCCTTCCAGCTCTACTATTCTGTGTTTCTATAACTCACTTTTCTGCATCAAGATGGGTCCAAAGTGACCCAAAAAAATAAATGAGATAAAAATATCAAAGCACAGTTCTCATCACAGGTAACAAAATACAAAAGAAGTCACAAAATACAAAGAAACGGCAACAAATAACAGCCCCTGTGAATTTTGCAGTGGACAGCATCTGTTCATATGTCATCTGAATTATCATAGTGTAGATGCGTCATACAATAAATCATCTGGATAGGAGACATAGGTACCACTGTACCACTTGAAGATGAGCACTGGTTCATGTAAATAAAACACTGATTTTCCAAAGTACAGTAACATCCACCTCGTCTAGCGGTCATTCTGGCGAATGTCTGTGGCAAACCCGGAAGTACCGGTACGGGTTACTTCCAGGTTTGCCACTCGCGCATGTGCAGAAGCTCTAAATCGTGCTTCGCGCATGCACAAAAGTGCAAACTGCTCCGTGTGTGTGCGCAGATGCAGCACTTTGCCCAGCGTCCTTTTCAGCTAGCGACTGTATACTCATGTTCCCCACTCATGTTCTCCTAACCTTGAATGGTCCTGATATACTTTGAAGGAAGCTGGTAAAATGCAGGCTGGATGAGGTAGCTGTTAGGTGGATTGGTAGCTGGTTAACTGACCGAACCCAAAGAGGGCTCACTCATGATTCCTGGTCGCACTGGGAAAAAGTTACACAAGCTGAGTGCCGCAGGATTATGTCCTGGGCCCGTTGCTGTTCAACATTTTGATAAACGACTTGGGTGAAGGTATTGAGTGGATGCTCATCAAATTTGCTGATGATGCCAAAATGGGAGAGGTAGCCAATGCTGCAGAAGGCGGAATTGGGATTCAAGATGACTTTAACAAATTGGAAGCATTGGGCCAAACTAAAAAAAATATGGAAATCAGTAGGGACAAATGTAAGTTTCTGTACTTAGGGAGGAGTAACCAGGTGTGCGCGATGACAAACCTAGACAGCATCTTAAAAAGCAGAGACATCTCCTTGCCGACAAAGGTTCATATAGTTAAAGCTATGGTTTTCCCAGTAGTGATGTATGGAAGTGAGAGCTGGACCATAAAGAAGGCTGATTGCCAAAGAATTGATGCTTTTGAATTATGGTGCTGGAGGAGACTCTTGAGAGTCCCATGGACTGCAAGAAGATCAAACCTATTCATTCTGAAGGAAATCAGCCCTGAGTGCTCACGGGAAGGACAGAAGCTGAGGCTCCAATACTTGGGCCACCTCATGAGAAGAGAAGACTCCCTGGAAAAGACCCTGATGTTGGGAAAGATTGAGGGCACAAGGAGAAGGGGACAACTGAGGACGAGATGGTTGGACAGTGTTCTGGAAGCTACCAGCATGAGTTTGACCAAACTCTGGGAGGTAGTGGAAGACAGGAGTGCCTGGCGTGCTCTGGTCCATGGGGTCACAAAGAGTCAGACACGACTAAACGACTAAACAACAACAACCACCAGGTGTGCAAATATAAGATGGAAGATGCCTGGATTGCCAGTAGTACGTGTGAAAAGGATCTAGGGGTCTTTGTAGAACTACAGCCCCCAGCCTTCCCATTAAAGGAGGGGTGGCTATTTGAATGCATATCAGTCTGTAGTATGGATGTGCCTTGTCTGTTTTCTTTGCTACCTTGCTTTTAAAATCCTGTTCATCCTTTCTTTGTTTAAAATAAAAACTACAACAATTGCAATGCTGGGTGTTTTTTGTTTTTGTTTTAATTATAATGACACTTAATTTTTAATGCACAACCCTATTAGTGAATGTTAACATGCTGAGTGTTTGCTATTATTAAATCTTTTAACACAATATTTATCCTTTCAAATGATCTCTACCATAGTAGCACAGGCTGAAATAATTCAGTCTAAAATATTGTAGAAACAAAGCACCCCTGCAAATATGAACTAATTATGCACATATTATTTGAGGGTTAAAAAGAGCAGTTTATTTACATTATACTCTTCTTAATTCTATCTACTGTTTCACAGTTCAGTTCAGAGCATCTGTGAGGAAAAACTGTCAATGCTCTGACAATATGCACTTGATTTCTGGTTGGAACACTTCAGACAGCTATCTTGTGAAATCATTGAGATGACAAGACTCTAGAAAACAGTGAGAAGATGTGTTTTTGACATTATTTTTTATTAACACTGTCATCTCAATAGTTTTGTTTTTTTTAAAAAAATGTTTTTACTGTGAATGCAGAAGATGGAGGGAAACAGAAACAGAACGATGTATGGAATGAGGGCGGGGAGGAGTATTTTTGCCTTTAGAAAAAAATCTAATATTTTGGTCAGCAACAGAAGGTAGTAAGCTTTAACAGCACCCATCTTCTGAATTTAATCAGACCCGAGGGGCCAAAAACACCACCAACCACCCATCAAGAAATTCAAGTCGTTTGCCTAACTTCCATTTATCTCCCGAATAGATTAGTTGGTTAGAGTGAGGTGCTCTTAACACAGTGGTGTCCAAACTTTTTTCAAAGAGGGTCAGATTTGATGACGTGAAGGACCGGGAGGGCCTACCAAAGGGCCAACTAAAGTTGTTAACCTTTTTTTTTTTTAGGATTGAAGTTGTTGAGGTCTTTTTAAGGATTTTACCCCAGGAAATAAAGTGCCACGGGGGCCGGATTAAACCGACTGGAGGGCCGGATTAGGCCCCTGAATCAGACTGAATCATTTTCATACCATTTTCTTTCAAAGTATAACATGCTGCAGACTGAGTCTGGTGCAAATCAAGCCTGCGCACAATCTCTTATCTTTCTTAGACTTTGCCTTGACGCAGCAATGGGAGAGTTTGTGGCCCTTGCTGCAGTAGCGCTTCTTTTAAGCCCTGCACACTTTTGCAAGTGTACATAGGTGCATGTAGGGACATCAGCGGCCACAGATACTACTACTTTCATGTTCCTGGCTGTCCTGGATTCTGCTGAACGTGCTTGCAGCAACATGTATAGCTCAACAGAAGCTATAGCATGGTTCTCACTTTGAACCCTCTCTGCTACCCTTCGCATATGTCTTCAACAGTGTGTAGACAGTGGTTGTTGTAGAAACATGTTACAAACATATTCTTACCTCCTCTGTGGCAGCTTAGAACAAATTCAGCTCTGGAGAATGGTGAGGTTAGGCATTTGCCAATGCCTGATAGCATTTGCCTTTCACATGGAGCACGCAAGAAGGAATGATGATGATGATAATTTATTATTTATACCCCGCCCATCTGGCCGGGCCTCCCCAGCCACTCTGGGTGGCTCCCAACAGAATATTAAAAACACGATAAAACATCAAACATTAAAAACTTCCCTAAACAGGGCTGCCTTCAGATGTTTTCTAAGAGTCAGGTAGTTGTTCATTTCCTTGACATCTGATGGGAGGGCGTTGCACAGGGCAGGCACCACTACCAAGAAGGCCCTCTGCCAGGTTCCTTGTAACCTCACTTCTTGCAGGGAGGGAACCGCCAGAAGGCCCTTGGTGCTGGACCTCAGTGTCCAGGCTGAATGATGGGGAAGGAGACGCTCCTTCAGGTATACTGGCATGAGGCAACATGAGTTGCACAAAATGGAGTTGCATGTCCCATTTGAGGGATCTCACTGAGGATACCTTACCAGGAGATGTGCAAAATCCTGGAATCAACAGCAGGTGAGAGAGGATATGCTTTTGTTTTACTTGCCTCATAGCACAATCCCACAAGAACAACTGGGGATGGTTAAGATCAAATTACAGCTTTTTACACAGCACTTGTCTTATATTTTCCCCGTCTTCCAGGCATTTCCAGGAGCTCAGCCACCCTATTTTCCCCTCCCCAGGGGGCGCTGAGGCAGCTCTGAAACCCCTGGCTTAAGGAAACTCACCATCAAGCTATTCAACTATCACTAATCTTAAAATGTTTAAAATAAATAAATAAGGGAGATCAGAGTGAAATAATTTAGTAACCCACAGAATTCATTTGGTTTAATTTATGCTAATCACAGCCTATTGGTGGCTCTGGCAGATAAAATAAAGCTGGTGGAGAAGATTGCATTGAATAAGCTGCAACAATTAACCCTAGAAATTATCGCTGGGAAAGTGGGTTCATCTTGTTCCTGAAAATAATATGGCCCGTAAATTCTGTTAATTGCTGGTGATTAAAGTATTGATTAAATGCTTAGAGTGGAAATTATATGTATATAATTACATCTATGTATATACTTAATCTAAGATATTATTTACTTGAGTGTGTGGATATATATATACACACCAATATTTCTATTTGTATAGAAACCATATCATAATACATAAGTGAATTAATTGCTATTGCATCTCTCTCACACACACATACGCACAACCTTGGGATAGTTAGTTGTCAAAGTGAGCCAAAAAAATGTTACTCACTACATTTCTATCCTTCCTTCAGGATGGTATACATGGGATCTTGCAACCCAGTTTTATTCTCAAGACAACACTGTGTGAGTTGGGGTAGGGTACAAATAATAAATAATAATTATATTATTATGATGATGAGCCCTAATTCATGACTGGGTTGCCCCAGCCACTCTGGGCAGCTTCCAGCATATATAAAAACATTGTACAATTTTAAACCTTAAAAACCTTCCCTATACAGGGCTGCCTTCAGATGTTTCCTGATTACTCATCTCCTTAACATCTGATGGGAGGGCATTCCACAGGGTAGGCGCCACTACTGAGAAGGCCCTCTGCTTCCACAGTTGACTGTCCTCCACTCTTTCTAGGCATGGTTTTTTCTTTCTTTTTTCTTTTGCTCCAGAGCTTCTCCCAGGAAAAAAACTGCTCTTTAAAGCTGAATTGGAGCAAACCAATTCAATTCGGGAGGAACCCCGAATTGATGTTTGCTCTGATTGAGCACAAAAGAGTGGGTTTTTGCAGTGAAATCTTGGGGCAAAACAACTACACAATTGGGCATGGAGCATTAAAGCTCAGAGCTGTGGCAGGAAAGAGCAAGGCAAAAGATAAGTGTGGATAAGCCCTTAGACTAGGTAGCCTTTTGAGCTTGAACTCATCTCATTGGCAGTCATTCACCACACTTGCTCAGGAAGTGGTCAGGTAGGGCTAATGGATGACATCTGATGTTCAGAACTGGGGGCTGATCTAAACTCCGAAGGGCTTTCTAGCCCAGGCATATAAATTGCCTCTCTACCCTACATAGTAACTCCCTAAGACCCACTGGGTCAATTATAACACAATTTAGATCTCTTGCAGGATAAGAAGTAAAATAAAGGGGAAAAGGATTTTGGGAGTAAAGAATGATGAGAAATCTAGAAAAATAATTGAAGGAGAAATTTAATTGGAGAAACAATTGATTAAAAAAATCTAGTGATTACCAATATGATGAAAACAACTACGAGTGTTTATTTACATAAATAATGTACACAACTCATATCACAATGGGGAAAAGTTACATTTGTACATTTTAGGAGGAATCTCGACAGTTACAATGATAATATTAACTGAGATAAACTTTCTGTGATTATTAACTAGAATATCAATGTAACTATTTATTTATTTATTTATTTGGTCATTTAGTCAGGGCAAACCAAAGTGACAAACAAGCAAACACACACACACACACAAACAAACAGAAAGTAAACCCCACATAAGTACGTTGAAACCAAGAGTAAAGGGAAATACATTTTAAAAACCCGACACACTGGGATGGCAACAATTAGTGCTGGAATTCATTTGGATAAATAAAAAAGGGAGAATTATGATGAAAAAGACAGAAAGAGGGGCTTAACAGTTCTACATGAAAGGTGATATTGCACTGCTAACTGCATCAATTAGCTTTTAGAATGTATGGCAGATCTGCACACATTATCTAAATTTGAGAGAAATTTGGTGAAGGTCCCATTACATAAAATATTGCAGCAAGAGAGCAAAGTTATAATGAAATATACAAAACAAAATTCATTGATTTCAAACCGGTTCAGAATTTGGGATGAATTCAAAAGGCTGTGGAGCCCCAATAACGATAAAGAGATAAGAGAATATAAGTGATTTTAACAAATGAATCTAGTGTGTTCAAAATGTAAAGGAAGTTTAAAAGAAGGAAATTCTATCATCATGAATACTTTCAAATGAGAGCCTCTGTAAATAATTATCCAAGAATTAATCAGCAGGTAAGAAACCTAACAGAATTTGAGAAAATACTAATGCAGAAGATAGATTGCTTGATGTCAGCGATATATAAGCAGCTGCTTAAATATAATACTGAACCTGAACAAGTGAAGGAATTCATGATTAATGTGTGCACGTCATGAGAAAGAATTTATATCCTTATGGTGCTAAGGGAAAACTTGTTGGGGGGAATCTTACAGGTTTCTCTAAGTATGAATGTAAGAGAAGATATCAGTATGCTGATATTAATACACCACAGGGAATAAACAGAATAAATAAGAATTATTTTAGTGATTGCTGGAAATGTCAGGAAAAGAATGGAAATTATAATGTGATTGGACTGCCAGTTGGTTAAAAAGGGGCAGGGCAGGAAAATGTTTAAGAAGTTCGGAAAGAACTATAGGATGTGAGATTGTGTTAGAACCATTGTTTTTTCTTATATGGACAGTTCAGCAATGACTGAATATAAGAAAGACATTTCATATATGTTGTTAGCAGAAAGAGCACTACATACCAGTAAGTGGAGAATGCAAATGGTACTAACAGCAAATGAATAAATTCATAAATGCTGGGATTGCATTAGTAGTAAGATTGACCATAAGAACAAAAGAAAAAAGATAGCTTTTTAAAAAGCTAGAAGCCATGTATTGATTATTATAAAGTAAATGTGTTACTTTCACAATCAAAGAGAGTTTTAAAGATTATTTTGAATTATTCTAAAAAGGACTGAGCAAATGTCTTAAATTTTAAGGATAAAGTCTTTTTATTTAAGCAGTGGATTCGATCTATATTCATGTTGAATGCTGTGTTCTTCTGTTGCACTTACAGTACGTTATGCAGTATACGCTATACAGTACGCTATACAGTGCTATTTTTCTAGAAAAATAGGTGCTGGAACTCACAATGAACACCAACCTCGTTCTCTTATAATGACAATGGTGTCCACCTGAGAGGTGCCAGAACTGAGTTCGGCTTTAAAAAAGCCCTGCTTTTGAAATGTACCATATCTTTAAAAAAAAAACTTTCTGCATACTGTAGAGAAAACTAACACCAGGAGGAAGATGGCTACACTAAATCCATCTCTTTAATGTGCTAAAATTACTAGTTTATTTTGTTCTATACTATTGCAGTAATGTAGCATTTATAATACCGTATTTTTCGCCCTATAGGACGCACTTTTCCCCCTCCCAAAATGAAGGGGAAATGTGTGTGCGTCCTATGGGGCGAATGCAGGCTTTCGCTGAAGCCTGGAGAGCGAGAGGAGTCGGTGCGCACCGACCCCTCTCGCTCTCCAGGCTTCAGGAAGCTTTGCGCGCCCGGTGGGACCTCCCGCCGGGCTCCCAAGGCTTGCGGGCAGCAGTCCGAAGCATGGGGCGCGCTGCGGATCACGCCCCGTGCTTCGGGCAGATGTCCGCAAGCCTTGCACGCCTGGCGGGAGGTCCCGCCAGGCACGCAAGGCTTGTGGGCGGCAGCCTGTTCTGGGGGCTGGGGTCGGGGGAAGCTTGGGCTTCCCCCAGCCCCACGGCTGGTGGGGGGAAAATATTTTTTTTAATTCCCCCCCCCAAAAAAACCTAGGTGCATCCTATGGGCCAGTGCGCCCTATAGGATGAAAAATACTGTAACTGCCATGGCTTCCCCCCCATTAATCCTGAAAATTTGTAATAATGTTACGAATTACAGACACCCTATTCACAGAACTACAAATTCCAGGATTCCATGGGGACAATGAGAGAATATTGAGCCAGTTTAAACCAGTGGCATAGATATCACTTTCTATTGCAATTTTTGCAATACTGCAGTGTGTATAAATTCTGTGAGCATTCTGTAAATGATCAACTCAATTCACCATTTGAAGGTTTGACAGCATTACTAATTACTATCTAGAATTTAATGTTTAGTTTAGGATATTACGTTTGTCTTAAGTTCTTGAAAATCATATGGGCAGTTCGTATGGTTGTTTCTAAGTATTTGCAAGTCAAAGGCGGAAGGCTGCAAATTCTTTCTGCTGTCGAAACCCTCCTAGCTCTGACTCCTTTCAGGTAAAAAAAAGAAATAAGGAAAGGAAAATTCCAAACTAACAAGAGCTCCACTTTCTGCAGTGATGTGCTTGGGGGAAAAACTGTACTATTTCTTTCTAAGGCAAAAACGGAAAAATTAAAGTTGTATGAATGTCATAAATATTACATGCGCCAGGGTACCAGGAGTACCTGTAGTTCTCTGGTTTCTGAGGGCATTTTTTAAATTAACCCTTTTGTACATCTCAGGATTTTGGCACAAAGTATATATAAATATTCACATGCTGGGACTCAGGGATATCCTCTTTGAAAAATGCATTCATTCATATGAGGGGGAAACAAGTACACTCTATTAAATATTCCTCGTTCGCTGCTGAATCTTGCAACTTTCAACAAATATTAATTAAGCTTCACTCTATCTGTTCTTCCCCTGTTACAGAGCCCTATGTTATTTTATTTTATTTTTTTAAAAATCTACTTGTCTTAGCTGAGCGTCGTATGTTGTTGAAAGACTACCATACCACTAGTCCCATGTTAGTATTTCCAGAATCGTAATGAGAGAACATTTCTAACTACATTTCAGAGTTACATTTTGAAATAACTTCTTGGTCTTCTTTCCTGGTAGCCAACTCCCTGTGTGGACACCATGGCAGTGAAAACAAGCCAACTACAGCTAGTAAACCATTCTGAACTAGATTTCCTTTTCTTTCTTTCTTTTGTTTGGCTTGCTACAAGTACTGGGCTTGACCTAATTTTTCCCGGAGCTTGGTTTCCTGCGGTGCACACGCTCATTTATTAAATCCCATCTTCATCCCTAGCAAATAAGTTTGACAGGTTTTAAAGTCCCGCAAAATCCTTCCACCTGGGGACGATGGTTACATATTACATGGAAAGCAGTAGAAAAACCAGGGCACTTTCAGGAGCATGGGTATGCAAACTAAGGCCCGGGGGCCGGATCCGGCCCAATCGCCTTCTAAATCCGGTCCGCGGACGGTCCCGAAATCAGCGTGTTTTTACATGAGTAGAATGTGTCCTTTAAAATGCATCTCTGGGTTATTTGTGGGGCCTGCCTGGTGTTTTTGCATGAGTAGAATGTGTGCTTTTATTTAAAATGCATCTCTGGGTTATTTGTGGGGCATAGGAATTCGTTCATTATTATTTTTTCAAAATATAGTCCGGCCCCCCACAAGGTCTGAGGGACAGTGGACCAGCCCCCTGCTGAAAAAGTTTGCTGACCCCTGTTCAGGAGTCTGAAAACAACTGTTCCCTGGGAGGGGGGCGCTTAAAATGTTACAGCAAGTGTCACTGCAGTACTCTTCATGGGTTAGCTTCCTTCTACAGTGGAACCTTGGTTCTCAAATGCCTTGGTTCTCAAACAACTTGGAACCCAAACACTGCAAACCCGGAAGTAAGTGTTCCGGTTTGCGAACTTTTTTCGGAAGCCGAATGTGCTCCCTTTTGAGTGTTACGCTTCCGATTTGAGTGTCACAATCCCAATTTGAGTGCCACACTTCTGCTTTCAGTGTTACGTTGAGGTCTGCCTGTTTTTGCTATTTATTTTCCGCTTTTGTTTTTGCGGCTTTTTTGTTTTGTTTTTGTGACTGTGTGGAACCCAGTTCAGCTACTGATTGATTGTGTGACTGCGGTACATTGTTTATTGCTTTCATTTTATGGATCAGTGGTCTCGTTAGATATTAAAATTCACGTTAAACTGCTGTTTTAGGGGTTGTTTTTAAAAGTCTAGAACGGATTAATCCATTTTACATTACTCTCTATGGGAAACGCACCTTGGTTCTGGAACGCTTTGGTTTTGGAACGGACTTCCAGAATGGATTAAGTTTGAAAACCAAGGTACCACTGTAATGGGCTGCGAAAGCATTTTAAAGCTCACAACCACATTAGCGAGGCAAACCATTCAAGGCGAAACCAAAAATCATCACCTCAAGCATGAAACTCCCAGAGTGGCTAGGCATACTCTAAGGCATACCCAAAGTACACTGGTACCTCAGGTTACATCCGCTAACCCAGAAATAGTGCTTCAGGTTAAGAACTTTGCTTCAGGATGAGAACAGAAATCGTGCTCCGGCGGCTTGGCGGCAGCAGGAGGCCCCATTAGCTAAAGTGGTGCTTCAGGTTAAGAACAGTTTCAGGATAAGAACGGACCTCCGGAACGAATTAAGTACTTAACCCGAGGTACCACTGTAATTACCCTACAGGTTTCCAGTTCCTCCCTGCCTGAAGGGAGGCAGCTCCCCTCAACACCACAGGGAGACATGGACGAAGGAAAAGAGAATGATAGGAGTTAACTCATTCTCTGAAATTCCTCCCATGGATGGGAAGAAATGGCTTCATCCAATACCTTCATCCAATACCTGGCTCTCGCTCTGGCATGGAATGCAGGGGGCAGGGAGGCACTGGGTGCAAAAAGCAATTTCAGACCACCATTGAGAGCCAGTGTGGTGTAGTGGTTAAGAGCGGTAGTCTCGTAATCTGGTGAACCGGGTTCGCTTCCCTGCTCCTCCACCTGCAGCTGCTGGGTGACCTTGGGCTAGTCACACGTCTTTGAAGTCTCTCAGCTCCACTCACCTCACAGAGTGTTTGTTGTGGGGGAGGAAGGGAAAGGAGAATGTTAGCCGCTTGGAGACTCCTTAAAGGGAGTGAAGGGACGCGGGTGGCGCTGTGCGTAAAACCTCAGCACCTAGGACTTGCCGATTGCATGGTCAGTGGTTCGAATCCCCGCGGCGGCGTGCGCTCCTGTCGTTCGGTCCCAGCGCCTGCCAACCTAGCAGTTCGAAAGCACCCCCGGGTGCAAGTAGATAAATAGGGACCGCTTACCAGCGGGAAGGTAAACGGCGTTCCGTGTGCTGCGCTGGCTCGCCAGATGCAGCTTGTCACACTGGCCACGTGACCCGGAAGTGTCTGCAGACAGCGCTGGCTCCCGGCCTATAGAGTGAGATGAGCGCACTGTTACCATAAAGCACCAATGCTGCAGCAAGCAAAGGCTCTAGCAGCTCAGTCAGCTGCTTGTGGCTGGAAAGCCAGACAGGATGTTTGTGACTGTTGCCATGGGAACAAAGGGGCAGTCCATTCTGTACTGAGCACCGGATGTTAGCTCAGTGTGTGTGTCATATGACCCGTACTGGAAGTACATGGGTGGAGTTTCTTCTTGCTGTTGTTGAGTGCAGACATGATTCTCTGTACTGATATAAGAGGCAGAAATAAAGGATGTAAATAGTTTTCTGTCTGCTTCTTTCCCCTCCCTGGGGGACACCAAAGGGGAGAGAGGAAGAACGGTGTGTTCCTCTCACACATCTGAGAAGAATCGCCGAGACCTCGCCTGCTTATCAGCAGAGTGGAGACGCGGGGAGGTCGACAGGAATATCTGCCGGTGCCTACGCTGTGGCACATTCCTCTGACCCAGGCAGAATTCCAACACGCACAACCCTAGAGTCTGTCAAGACTGGCCCGAACGGGTAGGGGTACCTTTACCTTTAAAGGGAGTGAAAGGCGGGATATCAAATCCAAACTCTTCTTCTTCTTCTTCTTCATTCAGAAGCAGAGGTTCTCCTGTTATTTGGACTTTCTTAATTGGTTTAAAGTAAGGCACGCTCTGGAGAGGATGCAATCGTCAGAACTGCAAACTGTCCAGCTGCATTGATTTGAGGTTTGAAATGGAGAAAATATTTCATTCTGTGTGGGAGGTGGTTGGCGGAGAGGGAAGCCTATGGCTATTGTTGATTCTGAGTTTTTATATTTATGATTCAGCAACCCGCTCCAAACGTGTGTTCTAAAAGATATACAAGCGAGGGTGGGTTGTTGCATTGATAACATTGACATTAGAAGAATAACTGAAGGTGTGTGTGGTTGAAAGTGATGGAACGGGGGGCGGGGGAAGCTTTATGACTCCCACCCCCACTGAGAGCCAGTGTGGTACAGTGGTTAAGAGCGGTGGACTCGTAATCTGGTGAACTGGGTTCGATTCCCCGCTCCTCCACATGCAGTTGCTGGGTGACCTTGGGCTATTCACACTTCTCTGAAGTCTCTCAGCCCCACTCACCCCACAGAGTGTTTGTTGTGGGGGAGGAAGGGAAAGGAGATTGTTAGCCACTTTGAGACTCCTTAGGGTAGTGATAAAGCAGGATATCAAATCCAAATTCCTCCTCTTTTTCTTCTTGTTTCTTAAAAACAAAAAAAAAGAAAAGAGACATAGAGGAGTTGAGATACCATCTAAGAGGAAGGACACTGACCAAAAACATAGTCATAAAGATGAAAGGAATTTGGGGCTGTGGACAAAACCGGCACTGGGGTGATGAGGATGGTGATGCATCAAAATGAAAGCGCTGGCAGATTGTCTGCGGCTGGGCTTGAGTTCCCCCTTCCCAGGCTGAGGCAGCTTTGAGCCTTTGACCTACCAGCAGGAAGGAGTGGATTATTGGATTATTGGAGTCTGTTGCTTGTCAGGAAACGTACGATGGAAGTATTATGGGATGGAGCTATTGAGAACTCTTGAGGAAGCGTTGGTTTTCTCATCTACTTCACCCCTACCGTTAAGAAGTAGCTTCGTCAGGCCGCAGCAGCGCCAGATTTAGGGCAGTGTGGGCGCCAAACAACAACAATGCCTATATTTATTTGGGTATCTACTGAGAAGATCAATTTTAAAAGCAACTGTACCAAAAAGGAATGATTGTGAAAATAAGAAATATTTAGGGGGTTCCCGGACCATCCGCAGGCCGAATTGTGGGCACCATCTTACCAAAGTTTCCTACTGGCAGCAGGTTATGGCATGGGAGAGAGGCACTGGCTCCAGATCTTTGGGCCATTCCTTTGAGCCAGCCCCAGCCTGGCACTCTCCTCTCTGTGCCATCCAGCTAGCCCTTTGCCTCTTCATCTAGTCTGCTGTCTTCAGAACTGGCAGAAGATACTGTTCCATCACCACCGTTGACTTACTTGTCAGTCCAGTTGGCTTCTGGGGAATGGAAGGGGGCCACACTGACATTGACTTCAGACCACTTAGCTTCAACTAAGTTGTCTGCCAGCTGTCACCATAAGACCACCTCAGAGCCATCTTGTCTTGTGGAAAGAGAGGTTTTGTAGTTAGCTGGTACACTATAATCTTGAAAGGTTATGTGTATATAATGGTTGTTAACAGCTTTGGTATTTTTTATGAAACAGTGGTATAGAAGTATTTCTAAAAATACAGTAAAATAAAATGGCTTGTGAGTCGCCTACCACCCAGTTCCACATGTTCCTACTGAGGTGGCATTTCCCTTAACTACCCACTCCAAGGCTACTCAAAAAAAATCTTGTTTTTAGCGGGGAAGAGATCTAGGTTAAAAAACAAAACAAAACCAGAAGACCATATAGTTTGCCTCTGTTGTTTTACTATATATTTTAAATTTATATTTATTGTATTATTGTTGCTAGTTCGGTTGTTGTAACTGATTACTGCTGCATTGCATTTTATCATTTTCTGCACGGCCCTGTACTCCGTCAGAGGAAGAGTGGCATATAAATTAAACATCTAGTACTGCTACAAATTTTATGTTAACTGTTTTGTGAGTTTTGCCTGAAAAGTGAACATCGTAAATAATAAAATAACAATTCTGAGTTAAATCCTCCATGATTTTCACATTTTAGACTGTTTTTCGAGCTGATGTGAAGGTATCTTTATTACATGTCCCAGCTATCCTTTATTTCAAAACCCCCCTAAATTGCCACCTAAAAGCAAATCCTTTTGTGGCTTCTTAGACCAACACCTCCCTGTTTGCTAATTCTGCTCTTCCTGCTCCTAATCGACCTAAGAGATGAATGCTTAATTACAAGCTGAAAACGTGGCATTTGCAGAATGATTCCCTTCCCTGCAAATGTCTCCACTGATACTGTTTGAAACTCATCTCCATATGTCTTTACTATCTACTAACAACAGAGTCCTGCAGCAGCTGCTGCCTAAGCAATTTCTGCCTTCTTTTTTTAATAAGCAGAAAGCAAGTCTTGCAGCTCATTTCCCCAGTAGTGTAGTATTAAAGAGAGAGAAGGGGGGGGAGCAGCAGCAAACAAGGGCACAGATTACATTCTTTTAACCCCTTGCTGACTTGCCTTCCTCCACCACCACCCATTTTAATTTTATAATTTGGTTTTCAGTCTTTTGAGCTGGGAGACTTTCTGCTACATTTCTCCCATCTCCCTCCCCGCACCCCAGGCCTCCAGCAAGCAAGAAGCAGCTGTCAAGAGCTTTGCATTTCTTGCCACATTTCAGCTACTGCATTTTAAACTGGATTTTCTTTTCGGAAGCATGCAGCGGCCATGGCAGGAGGATGGGATCTCTTCGAGCCCTGTTTGGGAGTTTGATCTGGGAACATTTGTTTCAGCATCTGAGATGAGTGCAGATGCATGCACACCACTGGGGAACCTTACGTTTTCGGAGGCTTTGAAATGAATGCATGTAGCTCAGGAATCGAGGCTGCCTCTCTCACTTCTCCACGGAATAATGTTCAAACAGGACTTCGGTATATTTGCATGAATGAGGGATGACACTTATTTCCACAGTAGTCTATCACACTGGTAAAGTAAAGGTAAAGGGACCCCGACCATTAGGTCCAGTCGCGGACGGCTCTGGGGTTGCGGCGCTCATCTTGCTTTGGCTGAGGGTGCCGGTGTACAGCTTCCGGGTCATGTGGCCAGCATGACTAAGCCACTTCTGGCAAACCAGAGCAGCGCACGGAAACACCGTTCACCTTCCCGCCGGAGCGGTACCTATTTATCTACTTGCACTTTGACGTGCTTTCGAACTGCTAGGTTGGCAGGAGCAGGGACCGAGCAATGGGAGACCACCCCGTCGCGGGGATTCGAACCGCGAACCTTCTGATCGGCAAGTCCTGGGCTCTGTGGTTTAACCCACAGCGCCACCCGCGTCCCTATCACACTGGTAAAAAGCAGCAAATATTTATTGATCTTGGATACTTGTCACATGGATAGCAACAGTTGACTCTGACATTCAGGTGTTTCTGAAAATGAGTTAAGTTCCTTAGCCACACTGTAGAGCATGGATAGGCAACCTAAGACCCGTGGACCGAATCAGGCCCAATCGCCTTCTCAATCCGGCCTTCAGATGATCCAGGAACCAGTGTGTTTTTACATGAGTAGAATGTGTCTCTTTATTTAAAATGCATCTCTGGGTTATTTGTGGGGCATAGGAATTCCTCCATTATTCTTTTTCAAAATATAGTCCAGCCCCCCCACAAGGTCTGATGGACAGTGGACCTGTTGAAAAAGTTTGAGGACCCCTGCTGTAGTGTGTTGTCAGAGGGCCATTTTTAGATATACTGTGCAACATCACAAGTAACCCTACAAAAGTTAATAGCCCATACATATTATTGTAAGTTATTTCTTTTATATAGACATCCTGGAGCAGGGTGTGTGTGTGAGATGTTAGGGGAAGGTTGGCACCTCTGATGGGGGGACACGTTGTGCTCTTTCTAGGTCAGTTTGTCAACCTTTGGTCAAAATAAGATTTTGAAGATTTCTACTGAGGCAGAAAGGGACCTGGGTTAAACCACAGAGCCTAGGACTTGCCGATCAGAAGGTCGGTGGTTCGAATCCCTGTAACAGGGTGAGCTCCCGTTGCTTGGTCCCTGCTCCTGCCAACCCAGCAGTTCGAAAGCACGTCAAAGTGCAAGTAGATAAATAGGTACTGCTCCAGCAGGAAGATAAGCGGCGTTTCCGTGCGCTGCTCTGGTTTGCCAGAAGCGGCTTAGTCCTGCTGGCCACATGACCCGGAAGCTGTACGCCGGCTCCCTTGGCCAATAAAGCGAGATGAGCACCGCAACCCCAGAGTTGGCCACAACTGGACCTAATGGTCAGGGGTCCCTTTACCTTTTACTGAGGCAGAACACCCAGGAGGTTTGATAGAAAACTAAAAAAAATGTGACTGGGCTAGCTAGTAACGTTTTTCAAGTGAGGCTCTTGTTTCACCCGTGCCTGTGTTATGACGTTAAAAAGAGCTTCATTAAAACTAGCAAACAAAGGGCTTTTGACTATCAAATTTGACCCACCTTTTCAGGGATGTTCTTGTTCAGGCAAAATAAGGAATTTTGGAGAAAGCTAGAAGTTTTTTGGGGGAGGTGTGGTGAGGATTGCCCCCCCATAACATTTTGTAATCTTCCAATGACACAAGGGTCACAAAGCAGACATGCCACATATGTTATATTGTCCCTGTCTGCATTGGCCTCTGTTTTCCCATTTTTCTTACATTCTTTGAAGTCTTTTGACCTGGTTCACAGTCACTTTAAGTCACAGTTAAGCTCACCTATGGCTTAAAGATGAATATGCAACATGCTGGCAAAAAAATAACAGCCAGTTTGCTTCTCTCTGCACTCCTGGTGCTTCTGCACGACCAGAAGCTAAGATGTGCTTTTGCTTAGCATTCTGTCCCATCGTGGTTTGCTTCCCCTAGACAAACCACAAGTGGTAAGCCAAGAGCAAATCTTGGTTACACCTCATGGAGATGTGTAAATTGGAGAGGTGGAGGGGAGACAGGTTCAAAAGTCCTCAGATCACATCTAACCCTTGTTGGCATCACCTGCTCCTTTGGAGCTCTCCGTGGTGCTGCCTTACTCCCTTGTGGGATCAGAGCATCCTGCTTGCTTGCCAAGCAGAATTGAGATGAACAAACAGGGGTGGCATCCATTGCTTCTCTGTCCCACCACCAGCAGCACCTCCTGAGTTTGAAAGGAATAGGCTCAAATCTAATTTGAACCTACTAATTTATTATTTCAGTCATGACCTGTTCTGAAGGGTCATGATACCAGAAACCTGTTGAACCTAAGCAACCCAGTCAGATGGGCTGCTTATTATTATTATTATTATTATTATTATTATTATTATTATTAGCCTTAAGTGTTGCAGTGCTGCGATGGGAAGCCCAGGCACACTGAGCTCCCTGAAGGAAACGCAGGACATAAAGGTTATTAATAAATAAATAGCCTTTTAACTAATTTGAAAATATAAATAAATAGCCAGAAAAAATGGTGTACTACTACCCCTTTTTAAAAAGAAAGAAAGAAAAGAAAAAGAAAGAAAAATATTGATCTTTGGGGGCCTATCTGTTTGCGCTGGCTTTCATAGACCTGTTCTTGAAAGGATGGCATAGAAATTTCATGGTACCCCCATAGTCTCTCTTCGGTGATGACTGAAAACATTGTTGTGCGGTTCCCCTTCAAGGGTCTACTTCTGCAAAACCTTTGCAGTGCCTTCTGTGCAGTCCTCAAAGAGCCCAGCCATCTGCTTTCCTCATGAAAATATGACTCCATAAGCCAGATGGATGTTTTGCTGCTGCTACTCTTATTATTCACCTGGAACCTTTAAAAACTGCTGTGCAGTTTGAATAGTTTGAGAGTCGTGAACGTTGCACACTGATGTCTGTATGTGCCTTACTTCTGCCATAATATGTGTAGTTCTTCTCTCTCCCAGAAGTGGAAATATGGCTGTTGCTGTGCTGGCATCAGAATAATCCATTGTCCTTAATCCTCAGTAACAGATTAATTGCTAACATTAGAGCCCAAAGCTATTCTGCACACACACACACACACACACACACACACACACACACACACACCTCTTCCCCTCCCCCTCCTTCAGCCAGCAAGCTGTGAGCTTTGAATAGATTTTGTGTCCTGGGTTTCTGATGGGTAGAAAACAGTTCAACTTTGCGAAAAAATAAATAAAAGGGTTGTGGGGTTTTTTTGAGATTATTGACCTGCCCATGTTTGCATGTGTCTGTTTGTCACATGGCAACTTGAGCATAAAGTGGGTCTGTTGATTACTTGCTTAAAATAAAATGAGTATAAAGAAGTTGACGGTAAGACTGAAATGATTTTGCCAGGAACTTGCAGGGCATAAGCTTCATTTATACCTTCAGGCACGGTTTTTGCCATTTTTTCATCACCCAAACCTGTGACATAGATTCAGCTGGGTAGGAGGTCTGGGCCAAGTTCAACCCGTGAGATTCATAGCTGAGTGGAAATTTAAACCCGGTCCAACTCTGGCGCTTTGCTTGCCACGTTACGCAGAACCCATTATTGCAGTCGGTATACAGTGGTACCTCAGGTCAAGAACTTAATTAGTTCTGGTGGTCTGTTTTTAACCTGAAACTGTTCTTAACCTGAGGTACCACTTTAGCTAATGGGGCCTCCCGCTGCCACCGCACCGCTGCCTCGCAATTTCTGTTCTCATCCTGAAGCAAAGTTCTTGACCCAAGGTACTATTTCTGGGTTAGCAGAATCTGTAACCTGAAGTGTCTGTAACCCGAGGTACCTCTGTGCACGTGTGGGTTGCAATTTGCTGCTTATGCGCATGCGCTTGACGTCATTTTTCGCATCTGCACATGCGCAAGTGGCAAAACCCAGAAGTAACCCTTTCTGGTACTTCCGGGTCACCGCAGGAGGCAACCTGAAAGAACGTATCATGAAGCAAACGTAACAAGAGGTATGACTGTACTGGCTTTTGGAATGAATCAACTGGGCTGACTCCATTCCTATCACCAGACATCATGGAATGCCAGCTGTCTTGTGTGTATGTGTGTGTGTGAGAGAGAGATAGACTCAAGAGGAAGGAAAACAAACACTTACCTGTATGCCTGCTCCTTGATCCAGAGAGATTGTCCCCTTCCACAATAACTTCCCTATTCTGAGAAGCTAATTCTTCTCTCTGATTTTTAAAATCAGTATTTTAAATATATATTTCCTTGGGTGTGTTTCTTTTGTATTTAGATATAAGGCGCTTTCATGTAACCATTTTTTAAAAGAAAAATATTGTTTGCTTGCCCGTGGTTAGTGATGATAACAGTAATATTCAGAGGATGATGTCCAATAGTAGCTGACAGCCAGCATAATTAACTCTTGCTAGAGCAATGGGACTTTCCCTTCTTATCCTCTCCCCTTTCCACCCCTCCAGAGGGTCCCCCAATCTTGCAACAATAAGCAGGGGAAGATTCTTTTCTCTTCCAAAAAGCTGCACCCACTCCATATTAAATTTCAGCCACTGTATCACATAAGACAAAATGCTGGTGGGGAAATAAATTCCACCTTCCTCGCAACTATTTAAGGAGAAAATTTGGATAGTTCTGAGGACAGTACTGCGTGGATATGTTTGTCAAAAGGTAGTTTATTTAGTGGAGCAGACATTCCTGCGATAAGTCCCTTGTGGCCAGTTCAGACTTGCAGACCAAGCTAGCGATGTACTTTTTTCAAAGGAAGGCCGTGGTAGGTGATGTGTCTCTCCCTACGGCTTTGTAGATGGGGTTGCAGACAACGGATTAGATCCTCAGCCTGTTTAAGTCACCATAGATCTATTGGCTCCTGTGAAGCCAACCTGACTGACACCTAAACAAGGGAGCACTCTCATTATTTCTAGGGATCAAGACAAACTGGTTTTCCTGGGCCCTGTGACAGGATGAAACTCAGGGTTCTGCCTTAGCTTGCTTTCTATGGTCCGGCACTTCTACTTCTGTACAGTGTGCACAGGAATGTTTTGGTATTTCAGGACTGGAAGAGAGGAAGTGCAAAATCAGTGGAGAGTTTTGGAATTATTTATAAGCTACCAACATAATAACAGAGCAACAATCTTTCTTATATAAGATCTGAAACTGTAGCATCGTGACTGTATTTTGTACCTCTTTCAGGAGCCATTTGGGTAGTTAACATTACACTATGCAGCCATTAAATTTTTGGTCATTGAAAACAAGAAAATGAACGAGATATCAAGGAAAGGCATGCGTGGGATTGTAGGCAAACTATATAGTTGCCTTCAGATGAGGTGTGTGAAAAACAATAATGAAGATTTTTTTTTCTACCGGGAATGATCCACCCAAATCTCCTATGATCACATGCAGGCGCTTAAGGCCCAACTGCATGTCTGTAATTAGTTTCTGTGTTTCACTTTTCAATACAAATTCTCAGCATGGCTCCCAGTACAAACTGAAAACAACCATAATCGGATTAAATGAACTAAGTGACAAATCATTACAAAGCAGAAAAGCAACATCACCAGATAAAAGCAAAGTTTAAAAAACGTAGACCAGAAAGGCGAAGGAAAATAAAAAAGGGGGTTCTAGGTGAACTTAATGGGGCAGAAAGTTTCAGAGCTGGGGTGTCTTTCTTTCTCTCTCTCTCTCTCTCTCTCTTTCTGAAAAGCAGCTTCAGGAGATGGCTGTTTGGAAGGGAGAAATGTCAATTAAGGAACAGCCCTCGCTTTGTCACTTTTTGGTCCAAATCCTGTACCTGCTTTTTCTTAAAAAACAAAACAAAACTCTATTCTATCATGAAGTTACTCCTCACTCACTTAACACACAACACAGGCTAATATTCATTCATTTATTTTATTTCATAAAATGTAGATAGTTGTGCCATTAGGACAAGACCCTGGACTTTGGACCAGAGTCCCCCTCTACAGGATGAATATTTATGCATTTCCAAAAAAGGATATTGGTTTCCATCAAATTTCCAGCTATACATATAAAATAGTGTAGACAAATTTAGAAAGAATTACTGTACAGTAATTTAAATAGGAATATAATACATCTGGCCATAGTGAGAGAGATTCTGACCCAGTGACCTGTGTGTTTCTCAGTCATTTCTCTAGATGTAACTGTTGATGGGCAGCTACAACACCTCTGTTCTCCTTTCTTATGGTTCTTCATCTTTAAACTGAACAGATCAGACAGCCATTCAGCAGATGATATTTTTTCCCATACAGAGATGCTGTCCTCTGTAAATTAGGACATATGACCACTCTAAGAATGAGCTGTCTTGCCACATTTTGAAGTGAAGTAAATGCATTCTAAGTAGTGGGACCTTCTTCAAATCCAGAGTTTATAATTACCTAACTGTGCCGCTTATAGATAATGTTCCGTTTTGCAAATTGTGACAGGGAGGCATAACAAGTTCGCATAAAAAAATGTTTACAGTGGTACCTTGGGATGCGAGCGGGATCCGTTCCAGAGCCCTGTTCGCATCTTGAATGCGACAGCACGTCTGCACGTGTCGTGTTTTGTTGCTTCCGCGCATGCGTGTGAAGTCATTTTGACTGTCTGCGCATGCGCGAGCGGCAAAACCCGGAAGTAACGCGCACCGTTACTTCCGGGTCGCCGTGGAGCGCAACCCCAAAATACTTAACCTGAAGCATATTTATCCCAAAGTACAATGAATACGTAAGAGAATGAGAAACTTGCAGAGACTTTATGGAATTGGTAGAGTTGTCCACAGGAGAGCAGTGAGTTGAGAACCATCTCTAACATTCTGATTATTAACTGTCAGGCAGCAGAGGAACCAACCCCCATGGCAGGTTGCCAGGAATGGATAAGACAAGGAAAAGTCTTTAACATCTGCTTTCATTCAATATTTACAGAGAGAGGTTTGGGAATGCAGCCTCTTGGAATAATGGTGTTGTTCTGAGTAAATCTCTTCCACTTCTTCATTCGTCAGCAGCACCACCACTCCCTATGGCTGCCACTTTGGGCCACCTGTCTCGTAGCCCTTTGCTCTCCTACTTTTAAGGCTCACCAGGTTCTGGGAGATGGTGGGTCTGAATGCTTTCCAGTGATAACGTGTCAGCCAGCTGTTCCTGCTCTGTCTCTTCCTCCTCTCCCATGATTTCCCAGCTTTCTCCCTCATCTGCCTCTGAGCTGCTACCTCCCTCAAACCACTGTTGTAAATATATACTGCCTTCCTCTTTGTGCTTGTCCCGTGGGTTACCCGAGAGGCGAGGTCCAAGTCCGGTCTGTGGACAAGGTGCAACATGGAGGCAGTTCGTAGTAGCTGAAGCTGGGTGCAGGGCAGGGAGTCGGGTGTAGTCAGGAACAGGCGTGCAAGCAGGGAGCCAGGGCAGGTCAGGAGATCTGGCAGAAAAGCAGGACAGGGTTCAGGCAGGAACTAGCAACCCGCAACTTGGGACTGGGGCTTGCTGGCTTTTATCTGCCCTGAGGCATAGGGCGGCCCTGATCCTCTGGTGACTCACCTCTCCTGGCATGGAGGCGAACACTCCTCCTGCGGGAGCTTAGTTCCCTCCGCCTCTCTGCCCTGAGCCTCTGCAGCTCAGGAGAGGCTGGAGGGTTACCAGACCCAGAGGCAACCTTAGCTTCCTCTGATGGGGCTGGGAGTGGAGCACCTGCAGTCAATGAGTCCTCCATCACCTCAGGAGCCAGAGCAGGGTTTGCTCAGTTTGCAATTCTGACGATTGCATCCTCTCCAGATGCGTGCACCTGAGAATCCAGCACAAGTGAGGACCCTTCAGGCTAATGCCCCACCCCTGGCTCAGCTGGTTCTGGAGGTGGGGAATCCTGTGTAGGCTGGGATCCCTCAGGTTCAGCATCCGAGTCTGAATCCCAGGCCATCACACTCTTCCTCCTCCCTGGAGGGATCAGGATGGGGAGGCGGTCTCACTCCACCCTTCCTGCTCTGCCCAGTCCCTGACATCAACATTGTTATGCAACTTTCATAAGAATGTTAATAGTGCCCACATTATACACGTTTACAAAGAAGCAGCACTAGGTCTTGCCGATCTTGTAGCTGAGCCACTAGGCAATCCAAGAGCAGCTAAGACAAAAGAGGCATGCCTGATTCAGCAGTGACTTGATCCATGCTGATCTGGCCATCAGCACTGGTTTTGCTGAAGTACAGCCTCCTTCCCTTTTCTCCTGGTTAATATCAGAAATGGTGAGGAGGAGGTGGCCAGGGTGGTTGACACAAGACTCACAAGTGTCCTGACCGACATCAGCCATGTGGCTTCATGGTTTATCACAGAGCTAAAAGGTAAAGGTAAAGGGACCCCTGTTGTCTTTGTCCATGGAGTCTTCTTGGCAGGGATACTGGAGTGGCTTGCCACTTCCTGCACCAGGTGGATCACGTTTGGTCAAAACTCTCCACTATGACCTGTCCATCTTGGGTGGCCCAGCACGGCATAGCTCATAGCTTCTCGTGAGTTATTCAAGCCCCTTTGCCATGGCAAGGCAGTGATCCATGAAGGGATCACTGAGCAATGACAAACCTAGACAGCATCTTAAAAAGCAGAGACATCACCTTGCCAACAAAGGTCCGTATAGTTAAAGCTAGGGTTTTCCTAGTAGTGATTTATGGAAGTGAGAGCTGGACCATTAAGAAGGCTGATCGCCGAAGAATTGATGCTTTTGAATTATGGTGCTGGAGGAGACTCTTGAGAGTCCCATGGACTGCAAAAAGATCAAACCTATCCATTCTTAAGGAAAGCAGCCCTGAGTGCTCACTGGAAAGACAGATCGTGAAGCTGAGGCTTCAATACTTTGGCCACCTCATGAGAAGAGAAGACTCCCTGGAAAAGACCCTGATGTTGAGAAAGATTGAGGGCACAAGGAGAAGGGGACAACAGAGGACGAGATGGTTGGACAGTGTTCTCGAAGCTACTAATATGAGTTTGACCAAATTGTGGGAGGCAGTGGAAGTGCCTGGCGTGCTCTGGTCCATGGGGTACTGAAGAGCCGGACACAACTAAACAACAACAAAGGGACCCCTGACCATTAGGTTCAGTCGTGGCCGACTCTGGGGTTGCGGCACTCATCTCGCTTTATTGGCCGAGGGAGCCGGATTACAGCTTCCGGGTCATGTGGCCAGCATGACTAAGCCACTACTGGCAAACCAGAGCAGCGCACGGAAACGCTGTTTACCTTCCTGCCGGGCGGTACCTATTTATCTACTTGCACTTTGATGTGCTTTCAAACTGCTAGGTTGGCAGGAGCAGGGACCGCGGGTAGCAATGGGAGCTCACCCTGTCGCGGGGATTCGAACCGCCGACCTTCTGATCGGCAAGCCCAAGAGGCTCAGTGGTTTAACCCACAGTGCCACCCGCGTCCCTCTGTCACAGAACTAGGGGCAATGAAATGGGGAGCGCTACAGTAAGACGAGGAAAATTGGTATGGAATCCAACTAAACATGGGGGGGGGACTGCTTTGGAATGTTTCCTGTGATGGTGAAGGTGGTGAAACGATCCTGTTTTTCTTCCACCGTTGTGTAGGCTCACTGTAATTCAGTACGTTTTTCTGTGTGGCAAGGAGACTAAAACCAACTGTGATTCATTGGTGAAACGCTTTGGGGATAAAATCACTAACATCCACTCTGACTTGGACTGTGCTTTTTATGTGACCTCTGTTGGATGCATTCCCCCTTACTGGATTTCTTTGGCTATTTTTGTTACACCCAAGGATGTGGGAAGGATTCTTGGACAGGTGAGGCCTGCCAACTTGACTAAAATATTGGGGGGAGGGATCAGATAAGCCACCCCTAGAATCAATCACATGATGCGGGGCACGCACACCATTTGAATGGCAATACCCATTAACCTTAGGGGGGGTCAGCCCCCTCACATATTTTAATGGGGGGGGGCAAAGGGACCTTGGACCCTAGGAGTTGGCTCCTGTGCTGTATACATTTCAGCCTTGCTCTTCCTGGCTATTTAAGGCAGCATAGTTGAGTTTTGCTAATTAAACAGCAACCGCCACTAATGCCTTAATGAGAGACAGTGTCATGCCAACTGTTGTGAAGAAGGCATTACCGAAGTGCCCATTACTGAAGAAACCAGCTCTGATGTAATTAAGTAATGTTTGGCCTCAAAGGTGTCTGAGCATTTCATGATGGCATAGATCCATGTTTTCCTGGAGGAATCTGAATATCTTGATCCCATTCAGTCTGGCTCCTGGCCAGGTTATGGGATACCTTTCTCCAAGTTGGACAGGGAAGTGCAAACCTATTGGTTTTACTGAACCTATGTTTTTGTTCAGGCAGTGCTTTAAAACTTATTGGTTCTGGTAGGCCAGGACCAGTGGTCAGTGGTCCAGTCCCAAAACATCTGGAGGGCCAAGTTTGCCCATGCCTATTGTAGTCCTTTGAAACATAAAGGAAGTGGTAAAACCCTCTGTACTCTCCCCAGCAAACTGTTATCAGATACGATATTTCGTATTGTCATTTAAATATTGTTTTAATTTTTTTATTGTTAGCTGCCTTGAGCAGTCACAAGAAGAAGAATTGGGAATCATGTATGGTGGTGGGAAAGAATGAGTTGATTTTATTTTGCTTCATTGCGAATCAGTTGTTTTTTTAAAAGGTGAAATTTATACTTTTTAGCTCAATTTCATTTTTAGTTATTTTGCTGCTTGGATTTAGTGGATTTAATGGATTTTCCTTGCATTTTTTGCAGCTGATTTTTATTTGGCAATGTTTATTTTGATGCTGATAAGGATGCTCTATTTAGTTACGTTATATAGAACGTAGAAATTCTCTCCTTTTTGTTTTGGAATTTGCTGTTTATTTAAGATTTTTTTTTAACCTATGTTGTAAATGGCTTAAGAGTTTTGCTTAACTATGAGCAGTATATAAATGGTCCAAATAATTTTATTTTATTTTAAAAATCATCATCGTCAACCCATTTTTTCAGCTGAGGAATATTTCCCTTCTAAATTATATACAATTTTGGTATCTTCTACTTTTGAAGTATGGGTACTTAATTTTTCTGTAGAATTTTTCTGAATAGTGATTACAAACAGTATATTTTAGAACGAGTAAATAAATCTATTATTTATTATTTGATTGGGATTATCAGGTGTTGCCTAAAGAGTACTTTTAAGATCACATCATTTTGTCCATGGAAATCCATATTTCACTGGATGCCGGGCTGCTGATGAATCTGGCATCCCTTGTTAGAATTGCCTCCTCTCCTGTGTAATATAAAGAATAATGTATACCTTATATTATAGCAATATTGCATTATTTCTGTACCTCCCCTTTGCCACTTCCTTAGCTGCAGATGGCATGTGTGGAAGAATTTGTAATGTGGAATAGGAGAATGATACCACAACGTGGGGTAGTCAACTCCTCCCCATTATAGATGACAGGAAGAAAATAGGGTTTACCTTATTAGGCTCTTAAGGCAATCTAAATATGGTATCACAGTACAAATATGAGAATGTTTTCACTTCATATTCTTACCAGAGCTTTATTGGAATATACCGTATTTTTCGCTCCATAAGACGTACCTGACAATAAGACACACCTAGTTTTTAGAGGAGGAAAACAAGAAAAAAAAATTCTGAATGAAACAGTGGATGTATGATTTTTGTGGTTCATGCTGTGGCCACAGACATGTGATTTGACGGTGAGTTTGGGGTAGCCGAATGCAAAAATCCTGAGAATCCATGTAGATCCGTGCTTTGTAACCACGGTTTTGCGCCATTGTGGCCCCACAAAACAGTGGATGTGTGATTTTTTTGGTGCAGGCTATAGCCATGGACATGCTGTGTGATCTGATGATGAATTTTTGGGGTGACCCAATGCAAAAATCCTGAGGATCCATGGGCTTTTACCTCCCCACTCCCAGGCAGCCTCCTTTATCGCTAGCCTCCCTTATCTCTCTCCCGATCGCTTTCTGATAAGCTGTTTCCTTTCAACACCCCCTTCTCTCTTGTTTGCCTTAGTGTCTTTTCCTTAACTGGAGCAGTTTTTTGCTCCTCCTTTTCTTCTAATTTCTCTCCTCATTGCTTTAGTATTCCTGTCTCCTCTCCTTGCAAGTTCGCTGTCTTTACCTCCCACCCTCCCCTGGCAGCCTCCTTTACCAGCAGCCTTATTTCCCTCCTGATTGCTTGCCAATCAGTGGCTTTGTTTCAACACCCTCTTCCCTCTTTCTAAAAAAAAAGAAAGAAAGCTTGATCTGCTTTTCACCCCTGGGCAGTTTGGCTCCAGGGACCACACATTCACTCCATAAGACGCACAGACATTTCCCCTTACTTTTCAGGAGGAAAAAAGTGCCTCTTATGGAACGAAAAATATGGTAAGCAGACATACTTTTGGATTTAGGCTAAGCTTGTTGCCCTTAGTTCCCACAGAAATCAATTGGTTTTAAGGCCAGTCATGATTTAAATTCATCTGTCTTAATCTGAATCCAAGCCATACTCTTTCAGTATTCCTTTTACTTCTTCCATCCACAGAGGGCAGTTTGCAAGAATTTGATAGGCATGCATCAATTTTTGTATCTAAGATGATCTACAATTATACATTTGTCAAAGATAGCTGAGGAAGGAAAAGAAGATAAAATGTGTGGGCGTGCTAAAGTATACTGGTTGATATAATACTGTGTTGGGTGCAATATTATTGAGGTTGTAACTGTGGGTATATGGAAGTATTAGGCTTCTGGGGGCTGTATCAGATGCAAAAGCTTCTGGCAGCTTCTAACAGGGTCTTAGTGGAAAAGAAGCCCATAATTCTAATTATGCTTAATAGTTAGCATAATTATCTGGCTGCGGAAAATCAAGACAAAATATACCTCCAGTTGTCTAGGATGAAAAGTCATGAACCTGTGTAGGGTAGTGTTATACCTGAATCAGTCAAATCTCTTCAATCTCCGGTAACTCCTCAATTCATTGGTAATCTTCAGTCAGTCACTCGCATGTTAAGCCAAACGTTGGCTTAATAAGACAGTGCAAACATGCAGTTTCCAAGAGAGAAGCTGGTCCTTTTTGCTGCTGTACTAAATCTAAATACTAAAGCAAACCTTGACTTAGCTTAGTGCAGGGCAACAGCCAAAGGGACATGCTGCCCTCACATTTCCAACATCTCACTAAACCAAGGTTTGGCTTAGCACATTGTTGGGGTGCAGCCGCTGTGTCTCAACCCTAACTTACTCCGCAGAACTTTTCTGAAGCTAAAATAAGAAAAACTCAATTTATTCAGCCGCTTGGAGTATGGGTGGAATAAAAAATGTGACAGATATAGGTAAAGTAAAGGTAAAGGGACCCCTGATCATTAGGTCCAGTCGTGGCCGACTCTGGGGTTGCGGCGCTCATCTCGCTTTATTGGCCCGAGGGAGCCAGTGTACAGCTTCCCGGTCATGTGGCCAGCAGGACTAAGCCGCTTCTGGCGAACCAGAGCAGCACACGGAAACGCCGTTTACCTTCCAGATATAGGTAGGTAGATCTAATAACCACATGAAAAGCACCGATTCTGAAATATTGCTTAACTGAAAGCACCAGTTGTCCATACAAATGAAACACTTGCAGGATTGAGATCAGTTTGTTTTGTCTGTCGTCTGTCGTCTTCCAAATAGTAAGGACACTTTTCATACAGGGGCTGGTTAAAATTGTGTGTTGCGGTCCCCAAGCCACCCCCTAAATAAATCACAATTCACTCATAATTTTTGTTTAAGGTTTTTGGCATAATTTTGGCCACAATTTTATTAAAATACATAATGTGAGTGGTTGCTTAAGCATTGGTTACGACTATCTGTCCCCGTCCAGGGACAGAACTGACTTCCAGATTCCAGTGAAAGCCAGTAAGGGAAAAAATATTGGGGAGAGAATGGGGCTGGGCACCATACCGTCACCCCTCCCCGCATGCTCCCAGGGGCTTGCACGGCCCTAGCCCCTTGCCGGGGATATGGACAAAATCATGGCAAACCCCTGGATTCCTTTAATGGAATTCCCTTTCAGCAGCAGCATTAGATGGGCTGGCACAGCCAACCCTTACCTCTCCACCAACCAAATTTTAACCAATGCCCAACCGCAACCTTACAAGTTGTGACGATTTGCTACACAGTAGGCAAGAACCAAATGGCCCCAGCCAATCTGCCAAATGGACAAAATTCCTACCAGGCCCCTGCCCCAAAAGCAGACGACTCCATGACAGGTATAGCAAGGTCAAACACAACATCCCTAAAATTAGGGAGGGTGGGCGGGTGATCTGATGCCTGCAGCAAAAGAGACTGAAAAAAGCTGCGTGCCAAGAATATATGACCTTCGGGCCAACCCTCTAAATGGTAACATCAAAATCTCCCCAAGAACCCAAATTGGCCCAACCACAGTCATGGCCATCCAAATGTTCCCGCCCTGTAGCGAAGAGGGGGTGTCCTGTTAGACCCCACCACAACACGTGCTCTCCATGAAGGAGAACACGCTTTGTCATCTTTCATCACCCATTGATTTCTTTAGCCCAGGTTGTGGTGCTTTCTTAAACCCTACTTAAATCAGATATCACCGTCAAGAGGAATAAAAGTTGTATCCAAGTAGTGACTTCTTGTGAGATAAAGCTCATGGTTTTCTTTTCTTGATACACACTGTGATGCCTTCTTTCTGCTTTCCATTCCGTTAGCAAGCCAGCCCTGAATAAGGCAACGTAATAAACAGTTGTCCCAGTATGTCCAGATGCGGAAGGAGGTTGAGCTATTTGTGCGCAATGTTTTGTGACTGGGACGCGGCATGTGCAGCATCCCTAATAGTCCACCTCCAAGACTCAGCCATCTTCAATCAGTCATTGCTGCCCCTGGGAGCTGCTGCTAAAACAGTGTGTCGCAGCCAATCGCAACACTTTACTTCAAGCAAATTTTCACAGTTCTTTGGCTCGAACTGCTGGCAGCCTTCCTAAAGACTCTGAGGAAATAATTCCACAAAGTGGCATAAATTAATGTGACTAATTAACATGATGTTAATTATTTGTAAATTGTATGTTTGGATACACATTACTTGAGAGGCATATGTTACGTTCAATGTTTACTGAAACAAGCGACTGCTAATCGCGTCTCCTGAGCGTTCTTTTCAACACGCTAAGCAAACAGAGGCCTTTTTTCCGAAAACTAAAATGGGACCCTGAGGGTGGTAGGGGTACATAATGAACTCTGGTACATAATGAAAGGAACAACTAGAAAGTTATCTTTTAGAGGTAACTGTAATCTTTACAGTTGCAGGTGTTGGTCTGCTGTAGTCGAAACAAAATAAAAAAATTCCTTCCAGTAGCACCTTAGAGACCAAGTTTGTTATTGGTATGAGTTTTCGTGTGCATGCACACTTCTTCAGATACACTGAAACAGAAGTCACCAGACCCTTATATATAGTGAGAGGGTGGGGAGGGGTATTGCTCAGAATGGTGGTGGGAATGGGTGATTGGCTGATGGGTGCGTAGCTGTCAACGTTTCCCCTTTTTAAAGGGAAATTCCCTTATTCCAAATAGGATTCCTCGCAAGAAAAGGGAAAAGTTGACAGCTATGGGTGTGGTAAACCTGTTGACGACTGTTAACGACTGCAATTGTTTTTACAAGGGGTGAGAGGGCTAAAAATAGCTTTATCATGTATAATGAAATAAGAATCCAATGTCTCTATTCAGACCAGGTCTCTCCATGGTTTTAAGTTTGGTAATAAGTTGCAATTCAGCAACTTCTCTTTCCAGTCTATTTCTGAAATAAGACAGCTACTTTGAGATCTTGTTAGATGCCCTGGGAGATTGAAGTGTTCTCCTACTGATTTCTTTGTCTTGTGAATCACAATCATACCAATCATATCAATAACAAACTTAGTTGTTCTCTAAAGTGCTACTGGAAGGATTTTTTTTATTTTATAATCTTTACAGTACAGTCATACCTCGGGTTGAAGTAGCTTCGGGATAAGTATTTTCAGGTTGCGCGCTGCGGCGACCCGGAAGTAACGGAGCGCGTTACTTCTGGGTTTCGCCACTCACGCATGCGTAGACAGTCAAAATGACGTCACGCGCATGCGCGGAAGCACCAAATTCAACGTGTGGACGCGGGTTGTGTTCGCTTCTGGATGCGAACGGGGCTCTGGAACAGAACCCGTTCGCATCCAGAGGTACCACTGTATTGGATATTGCATGGCTGCAACTTCCAGGATGAGTAGATTTCTCTGGCCTGTACATGGTTTTGTGGCTCCCTACTTACTCAAGTGAAAGAGTTTTCCAGGGACAATT
Source organism: Podarcis siculus (assembly GCA_034642415.1). NCBI lineage: Eukaryota > Metazoa > Chordata > Lepidosauria > Squamata > Lacertidae > Podarcis > Podarcis siculus. The sequence continues at coordinate 100,550 of JAXCMG010000210.1, read as the reverse complement.
GCTATAGGAAAATATTGAGGACTTACAGACTTTAGGTGCTTCCAGAAAATTTGTTTATTGAGTTTTCATCATAGGTCCCCATCTGCATTATGCATTTAAAACAGTATCATCCCTCTTTAACACTCAGGTAGTTGCAGGGGTCAGCAACCTTTTTCAGCCATGGGCCGGTCCACCGTCCCTCAGACCATGTGGTGGGCTGGACTATATTTTGGGAAAAAAATATGAATGAATTCCTATGCCCCACAAATAACCCAGAGATGCATTTTAAATAAAAGTGCACATTCTACTCATGTAAAAACACGCTGATTCCCGGACCGTCCGCAGGCCGGATTGAGAAGGCAATTGGGCCGCATCCAGCCCCTGGGCCTTAGGTTGCCTACTCCTGGTTAAGAGTGTGGGGACCTCATATTTGCCTCACAATTCCCATATTTCCCTAGGAAGAGGGATTAATCATTAAGCCACTCTGAGAATTCTCATTAATTCCACTTTAGGTGAAATCTGACCAGAAAGTGAGTGATGTAAAATCTCTTTGAAAAACTCAACTAGCTTTAGCAAAACCGTTCAGGCCTCCTTGAACATTTTTGGGATGAGTTTCCCCTTCCATAATACATATTATTTTGTGGTCTGATTTCAACATAGCTACTTTTCCATTGTGGGAGATGGGCTGGTGGAGGGGGGATGGGAATAATATATTGAATACAAGCTGAAACATCTCATAATCTATTGCCATTCATTAAAGATGAACTACCGGCCTGTGTTCTGTCTCACAAGCAGCTATTTCAAAATACAAGTTCCCAAAGAGCTTGGAAGAAATCTCAGGTGCTGTTTTTAATGGCTCTCCTAGATGTAAACAGAGCAGCTGGAAAGAATCTATCTACCATATTTAATAACATCTCCGTTGGAAGTCTACAGGCTGAACAGTGGGATGTTTACCAGAATGTGTGTACAGTTTGCATGGCGTTAGTTTCTAATATATTTTAATTATTGGCAGCTTATTTTGGTATCTGTGAAAATCCCATGCCTTCTTTTGCGAGTAATTGGAACTGGGATGAGGTCCTTTTCAGCTGACGTCAGGTCACTTCGAATCATAGAACTGTAGAGTTGGAAGGGACCCTGCAGATCATCTAGTCCAGCCCCCTGCGATACAGGAAAATGCAGCTGTCCTATATGGGATCGAACCTGCAACCTTGGCATTATCACCACCATGCTGAACTATCCAGGCTGCTACATGTTCACGGACTTGTCTCCAGCTTGCCAACACTAGTCGCTTCTCTACAGGGCCACTTCAGGCTGAAATGAGGGGAGGGAGTGTTTTGTTTTGTTTTTAAAAGATTCCCTGACACACATGTCTCCCTCACTGCAAGAATAAGAATATTTTTTTTTTATATACCCTGCCCTTCCTGGTTCAGAAAACCGGGCTCAGGGCGGCTAACAACAAATTTAAAACACTGCTGTAAAAGCAGCATAAAATACAGTATAAAAACGTGAATAACATGAATAACAATAAAATTCAAAATTCAGAAATCCATTTAGGGGAAATAAGCATTAGATAATCCCCAAGGCTAGCTGGCTGAATTGATCCTACTTGGGCCAGCGAGGAGGCCAGGGGAGAATTAGCTGTGGGGTCTCAGAGCGGGTGATCTTCATAAAAGGGGAGGGGGAGGAAAGAGAAATGAAACAGAAGTTCAGGCTGAATTCAAATTAAAGGCCAGGTGGAATAGCTCTGTCTTACAGGCCCGACGGAAGGAGGTTAAATCCTGAAGGGCCCTGGTCTCATGGGACAGAGCATTCCACCAGGTCGGAGCCATCACTAAGAAGGCCCTGGCCCTGGTGGAGGATAATCTGACTTCCTTAGGGCCCGGGACATCTAAACTATGGTTATTCATGGACCTTAAGGTCCTCTGCAGGGCATATCAGGAGAGGCATATCCGAGAAGTGAGGTTACAGGGCCTTCTTGGTGGTGGCACCCACAATGTGGAACACCCTCCTATCAGATGTCAAGGAAATAAATAGCTATCTGACTTTTAGAAGACATCTGAAGGCAACATTGGGAAATTTTTAATGTCTAAAGTTTTACAATTTTTATGTGCTGTAAGCAGCCCAGAGTGGCTGAGGAAACCCAACCAGATGGGCGGGGTGTAAATAATAAAATTATTATTGTTATTATTATAACTGAAAAGGGATAGGAGATGGAGTAGGCACAGGCTTAAAGACCAGCCTACACCAACACAGTGGCTGGAGCATACCAGGTTGTTCACTCTGGCTCTTATCACCCACCTAGCTACAAGTTACACACCCAGCAGCTTTGTGCCAGCTGTTGGAGCAGTTAATCTGTGCCACATGTATAATCTGAATTACAGGGGTACCTCAGGTTAAGTTACTTAATTCGTTCTGGAGGTCCGTTCTTAACATGAAACTGTTCTTAACCTGAAGCACCACTTTAGCTAATGGGGGCCTCCTGCTACTGCCGCACCGCCGTAGCACAATTTCTGTTCTCATCCTGAAGCAAAGTTCTTAACCTGAAGCACTATTTCTGGGTTAGCGGAGTCTGTAACCTGAAGCGTATGTAACCTGAGGTACCACTGTAGCTGAAAATCAGTCCAAAATACTGACATGGAGTAGGAAACTTTCCAGTACCGTACTATATTATGCTGGGGAAAATTTTCCGCTTTTAGAAATACATTGTGGGTTTTTTGGTAAAAATTAATAAGTAACATAATGAATAAACACAATGCAAGTTAAACTGAGCCTCTGGAATGGAGATCTAAAATCAAACTTGTAATTAACTTTTTTTTTAAGGTGACTACCCCCAGGAGGTGCATTTTTGATTGTGTGCACCTTTTCAGAAATGCTGAAATAGGTATGTTAGCAGGTTTCAGTGCCTCCATCCCCTGCCTCCAAAATCAAAACTGTAAGAAAGATATATGCTATTCAGATGTCAAACCTTTAAATATGTAACAGTATTCAAACAGAAATAATCTGAAGCTTGGAAGTGTTTGAATATGACATTTAAACCACACTAAGTGCACTTTATTGATTTTCCTCTCCATTACAGTTCAACTACTTTTGGCTGTTGGAAAAACTTCTCAGATATTTATATTGCACCTAGCATTAACATGGCATACTTTTTTTGTTTTCTTTACTCATTTTCCACATGCAAATCATGTATCTGCTGCATTTATCTTATGCCCTATGTACTCTGTGTTATGTACTGAAGTTCTCACCCTGGGCCAGCAGAGGGATACTGTAGATAGTTATGCAAATAAGGGATTGAAAGTGACGTTCAGTGATTGGATAGTTTTAGAAAGTTGTTACAGTTACGATGTACTGGAGCTCTATATAAGCAGGCTGACTGAACCCTTCAGTTCAGTTCTGTTCTGGCCTGTGAATAAACAAGAGCTGTTTGAAGAATCGCTGTGTCGTCTGATATGTTCACCCACAACTTAACACCCTGGGTATGTTCAGCCAAACATGGCTATCAAGTAAAATGTGAATTGGCCCTATCTCAGGTATTATACCTTCAGCCAGTGATGGGCTACCCTGACCCCCCACAGTTTAATTCATTAATAGACTCAGGGAATTAAAATATTCCTCCAGAATATCAGAAAATATCCCAAACCAATTACAAACTGAAATCAGACTGCTTGCACTTGAGGCTATGATCTTTAAGCCACTTACTTGAGAGTAAATGTTCTTTCTCTCTTACTTGTTACTGATGCACACCAGCGCATTTGAACATTGATTAAATATCAATATAAAAGTGAATTTTGATATGTTTGAATAAAGTTTTGTTTTGAGATTTAATCACTGTGCTCATGCTCTGGCACACATTAGTAAGCAGAAAGACAAGAAAATTGTGGCCAATTGCTCACATGCCAGCTTTGAAATTAATTGGATAAATTCTTTCAGATAAATTTAAAGACCGGTAGAGTAGGGTGTATGAAAAAGAAACAGAGAATGAGAACTGATTTGGGAAAATTTACCCATCAATTACTTGCCCTTTTTGTTTACAGTTTTGTTTACACTTTGGTAACACTTTCTAACCCTGTATATTTATATTCTAAAAGCTTTATTGAAACAAGCATTTCTCAGTTCAGGATAAAGTTCACAAAGGATATATTTGGACCTATTAAAATCAAATGCATATCATCTGGGGGTAAGAAACTGTTTGTTGAAATCAAAGTTGAGTAATCTTTGCAAACTGCTGTGTTTGGCTGTGGGAACAAAGTGTGTGTGCGCGTCTGTTTGTAATCCTTCTGTTTCGATTTTCCACATCATAGGCAAAACCATCTCTGCAACATCAGTGAAAACAATTAACTGCCGACTGATGAATTATTGCACCCATTTTGCTTCACACCACAGGACATTATAGGAAACATCATCAGCACTTTGAAATTCATTCTCACATTTCTCAAAGGAAGATGATGACAAATGTAGTAACACTTCAGGGAATATCAAAACCTTGCTATTTCGCTTTAGAATCTGGCTTATCAGTGAAATGAAACATTGACACAATGATATGGTCCAATGATATACCTTTCATTCATATTGAAATATGTTCATCCTATTTTCCTTTTCATTATTTAAAACCCCATCCACAATAAATTAGATAAGAACTGCAGTGCTTTGTATGCTCAGAAGTGGTAAAAAATTATTATTATAGTAATTAACCACAATAAGGCTGCTACCGCTTAGCATTCATTGTGTCACTCTCGAATGATCAAAGCAGGTTGCATTCATGATATTATTTAAAAATACTGTAAGGTAGCCCAGAATTATATGGGTAAAATGCTGTCCAGCAGAGTTCTTTCAGGTATTTCTGAGGTTTGCCGACTCCTGCTGTAGGGGAAGGACTTGCTGTAACCAACTAGCTGTACATTTTGAGGATAAACTTGCTCAACTTCCGAGAAACCTTAATTCTACAGTTGCAGCAGTTCCTCTTGAAGTGCCCAGTGTCACAGTCTGTGATGTGTTGTTGAACACTTTATTCAGTTTATTCAAACTGATGATGTGGACAAGGTGTTTGCAGATCTGTGACTGACCACATGACCCCCTTGATCCCTGCCCCGCTTGTCTGGGGGATTTGACTGGATTACTGCTAATGCATGCTAGGTCTGTCATGGGCTGCTTGATTCAGTCAGGATCAGGCATGGTTCGGTGGCCAGGAGGCAGAAGAAGCAGGAGGGGACAGCTTGAAGGGGGGGGTAGTCAGAAATGGAGGGTGGTAGTTCTCCTGTTGCAACACTATCCTGACAAGAGGTACTGTTTTGGGGGGACAGGAGGCGGGCAGGTGTGGAGGACTCCCTGGTCCTGAATGGGGTAACTGTGCCCCTGAAGGACCAGGTGCACAGCCTGGGAGTCATTTTGGACTCACAGCTGTCCATGGAGGCACAGGTCAATTCTGTGTCCAGGTCAGCTGTCTACCAGCTCCATCTGGTACGCAGGCTGAGACCCTATCTGCCCACGGACTGTCTTGCCAGAGTGGTGCATGCTCTGGTTATCTCCCGCTTGGACTACTGCAATGCACTCTACGTGGGGCTACCTTTGTCATAATTATATTTTTTATTAGTTTTCCATACAATCATACCACATTACAATTTCTGTTGAACTTTCCAATTTTTGACTTCCTTCGGCTTTCCTGCCAATCATTCGAATTTATTTTTTTTTAAATACACATTTCCAAATTTTGATATTGCCTTTATGTCTTCCCCCCTCTTATATTTTACTTTTTTACAATATTTCTTATTTATATTTTACTTTTTTACAATATTTCTATTTTATCACAGAGCTTCTCTAAATGCCACTAACGTTATTTCATTATCACTTATACATTCCCAATAATCTGTTAATTTTCCCCAGTCCTCGATGAATTTTTGATCTCGTTGATATGTGGGGCTACCTTTGAAGGTGACCCGGAAACTACAACTAATCCAGAACGCAGCAGCTAGACTGGTGGAATCCTGCCAGCATATTACACCTTTGCTGAAAGAACTGCATTAGCTCGTTACTGGCCAAGTTCAAGGTTTTACAATTAGCATATTAAAAACAGCCTTGTACTAGTTTATTTGAAGGATTGCCTTGTCCCATGTGTGCCTACTCAAGCTCTTCAAACTTTTACAAGTGCCACATCAAGTTTGCTCCACTTTGGTTAGGAGTCAATTAAGATTTAGGCACTCTTGCTGCAGTTTTAGACACCTGTTAAAAACTTCTAAAAAATTTACATCAAGCCTATCCAGATATATGTGGTGGTATTGAACTAAGTTTTACGCAGACTAAGTCCATTGAGATTAATGTTAGGTTAATTAATGTCAATAGATCTACTCTGAGTAAAACTTAGCTAAATCAAATCAAATCAAATCTGATTTGATTTGTAGTTGAATACCACATATAATTTAGTATATGCTTTTACATCTGTTATTGATATAATTATTTTATATTGTTTCGTGTATACCACCTAGAGTTTTTTACGAAGTAGTTTATGCATTTTTCTAAATAAAATCTGCTTTTTTTATTATTTTCCAATATAAACCCAATTACACAAATTAATTTCAAATTAATGCAATTTCGTTAAAAGGCTTCCCACGCACCGTTCTTGATGAGTCTTTATTCTTATTCATTTCTGTTACATTCCATTTTTCAAAATTATCACATAATTAACAGCTGCACTCTTAATGATTTCTATTTGTGTTTTTATATTATTTAACTTTCAAAAAAAAGGCTCCAAGTGAGGAACAATAGCTTTTTCCTTTTCATCTTGCCTGCGCCACATCCAAAAGTCAGTTGTTGGTCTCTTGGCCTTATATGGCTCCCTGATGTTTTCCTTTTTCCTGCAGCATTTGGGGCTGTCTCCTTACTCCCACTGTTGTGTTCCAGCCTGGTTGGGGCAGAGCTGCAACTTCAAGGTTAAACCCTCTTCTTTCTCCAACTCAGCTCCTTCCCATAATACTCAAGCCATTCCAAATCGACAACAGCAGATCCCTCCCTTCAACTGGCACCGAGTCAACAAGTTCCAGAGATTCACTATTTATTCCTCCGGCTGAGAAGGGACATGCAAAGCGAGATATGTTTGCCTTGATTTGTTATCATTGTGATGGTCATGGCATACAGCTGATGAAAACCCCAAATTAACAATCTCAGAAAATTAGAATATTCATGGAAATCAGCAAAACAAAGATTGCAAATGGAGCAAGATTGGACCTCTGAGAAGTGGAAGCACATCTCGCTTTGCATGTCATGAGTCAATCTCATATATTAGTTTCACCTTGGAAGTTGAATTCCTGAAATCAATGAACTTTTCCACGATATTCTAATTTTTCGAGTTTCATGTGTGTGTGTGTGTGTGTGTGTGTGTGTGTGTGTGTGTATTCCATTTAATATTATACATTCACGCCATCCTTATCCACTTTGGCTCTCTAGAGCCTTCAATAAGTGAAGATTCATTATGCATTCCCTGCGGACACTGTTGTAGCGATGGCAAAACTTGCCCAGTCTTTACTTACAGAGGTGAGGTGTGATTTTGAGTTAATTGTCTCCTGGCACTCAGGGCCAGAGCCTATGAGCTAAAGAGTGATGGTCAGTGGATCAGGGGGTGGAGTTTGGTAGATTAGGGAGCCTAGTGACGGCAAAAGATAGTACCTGGTCGATCAAGGGAAAAAATCCACTTGTGTTCCTGTCTTCCTCCACTACCTCATCAGCGACTCTCACCTTGAGAGATCTGGTACCCTGTGTTATGCTGTTGTTACAAAGAAGGTGTTTCTTTGATTTGGTCTCCTGCGCATCTCAGCAAATGAAAGTCGATACCAAATGACAGGGCGGAAAATATTTTTCCTATATGTAGGAAAATTTGAAGACAATTTGATGATGTCTCTACAGGTTATAGGTGAATTCAGTGAAATGGCACCTGATCCTTTTTCTATACCTTTGCAGGCAAAATGTACTCCGTAGCAATGGGGTGCCAATATTCCAGGCCTTTTTTAAAAAAAGATTACACCAATACAGAACTAGTATTATTTCTTATGCTGTATTGTTTCTGATGGATGTAAGGAGATAGAGGGACAGTATTCTTTTACTTCCTGAGATCAACTATCATAAACTGTATGCTTTTTCTTTTTATAAGCCACACAAATGTATTTAATTCTATCAAAACAAATTCAAGGTTTTCTGTCACATGTTAGCTGTACAAGATGATTAGCATGAAATTTAATTTGTGCTGATTAGCCTTAGGGGAGCAAGGAATTAACTTGATGGGTTAATTTCATGTTTGTTGTATATCGCAAAAAAAGCAATGTATGAATCTTTTAACACTTTTGAAAAACAAATGCGTGTACACTGGACTTCTAGTTTCTCTCCTCTCATTAAATTATACACTATAGAGGGCACACACAGAAGTTTTAATGAGGATTGCAAGGAACTGTATTTGTTTGAAATGTACAATGCTTAACGAACCATATCCTAGTTCTTCAGTCTGCCTGCCTAGTATGCAAACATTTATTTCGGCTTTTGCTTCTTTGAAATATTTACACCCCTCTTACGAACTGAAGTTCTCAAGGTGCATCGCAATATATTTAAAATGCTATAAAAAAAAGGACAATCAGGGTTTCTCACTGAGCGAAGCTTCCTTACACAGACTGTTTCAGGTCCTACCTTCCAGCAGCCTATAGAAGGTTTACTGGGGTTGGGGCAAAGGCGTATACCAGTGGTGGCCAAACTTGACCCTCCAGATGTTTTGGGACTACAATTCCCATCATCCCTGACCACTGGTCCTGTTAGCTAGGGGTGATGGGAGTTGTAGTCCCAAAACAGCTGGAGGGCCAAGTTTGGCCATCACTGGTGTATACAAACCTCCCCCCATCACCATTCTCACATTTTCCAGCTGCTGTTGTGCTGCTGAATCTCCCCCACACTCCATGGCTTAATCCTCACTGAGGCAGATGTTAGAATACCAGATGTTAGAATACCTCAGAGGTGGAACTTTTTCACCTGGGCTGCTGCTCTTGCCGTCTCATCAGACATGCACCTGATTGGGCATGCACAGAAGTGCACTTTATCTATGAACTCTCTCTAGCTGTGGTAGGACTGAAAAGTAACCTGAGTCTGAGAGCCAGCATGGTGTAGTGGTTAAGAGTGATAGACTCGTAATCTGGTGAACTGGGCTCACCAGACCTTGGGCCAGTCACACTTCTCTGAAGTCTCTCAGCCCCACTCACCTCACAGAGTGTTTGTTGTGGGGGAGGAAGGGAAAGGAGAATGTTAGCCGCTTTGAGACTCCTTCGGGTAGTGATAAAGCGGGATATCAAATCCAAACTCTTCTTCTTCTCTATAGTAAAGTCTGGTGAAATATTACATCAAGCCCTGCATTCAATGATGTTAGATTATGTCCACCTGCTTGTGCAGTGGAAATCTGCTTCCAGAGCAGGACATGTGGTTCCTCATCTCCCACCAGGGTGGATAAAAAAAATCAATGTGTTTTTTTATTTTTTAAAAAAATTAAAAATTGGTGTTTTTTTAAAAAAATTAAACCGGATTTTTAAAAATTTTTAATTGGATTTTTAAAATAAAATGCTTTTGGAGGAAAAATCTTTCTAAAGGTAGTTTTCTATTTAAGTTACATTATAGTCCAAGGGCTATTCATCAGGAAATAAGGATTTGTTTAAGTTTTTCATGTATACTAAAACTCAGACTAAGGTTTTTTGGTTTGTTTTTTAAAATCGTTTAACCACATCAGTTAACAAACATGGAGACATATGCTATAATGTTATTGTTTTAGTTAAATAAATTGCTAAAATTGTTATTAAGGAAATGATTGTTTTTCTCCTTCCAATAAAGTACAGCAGAAAAGTTGTCCAAATATAAACCATAATTTCACAATTACCTGTCTTTGTATTTCTGATAGTATAACCAAATCAGTAATTTTTGATATAACTGTAAAAACTACTCTGAAAATTTATTATTCCAAAGATGAAACCTTCATCTGGTTGTAAATATTAAGATTATACCAGCAAGAATGAGTCTTTCTGTGAGAAAATGATTTAAATCAAGACTTACTGACTAGTGATTTAAATCGAGTCTTACTGACTAGTGATTTAAATCATGTTTTAAATTGATTTGATTTAAATCAAATCCACCCTGTCTCCCATCACCACCATCATCTGCTCCAGAAGATCCCCAACCCATCACAAAAGTGTCCACAGATAGCAACAAGTACAGTAATTTTACAAGGGACAATAAGGGATAGCAGAATGGAGATTGAGATTTAAGTCAATAGCAAAACCTCCACCAATACTATCCTCATTGAGGTAGTATCAAACTATGGTGGTTTTTTGCCTAAATAAAGTGATCCTCTAACAGATGGAATAAACCCATTTGTGGCCATGGGGAAAAATTTTATCTGACAGGCAATGCATACCAGTCACAACATGTGGAATGGTTAAACTGGCTTTGCTACACAGACTGGACGATGGAGGCCAGAAAATCCAGCTCTACAATTTTCTAATTTTACCTAAATTATTTAGCCACATTATTTGTTTTCATGCTAAAATGCATTGTCAATTGCAAATTCTCTCTCAAAAAATATATAAGGGCCGAAGGAGTATTTTAAACAAAATAAAAATATAAATAAGTAAAATCTTAAATATTCTAAAAACTATTCCATTCTAAAATTCTACAGATTGTCTATTACTACTTAATGTTTCTCACTTAATTTTAAGAATAAGACATATTTTGGGACACCCAGACAGATATCTACATAGATGCCTGACTCTGCCCCAAGACCACAAATCCTCCTTCTGCAGCTTATATTTATTTCTTCACCTATAGCTACTGCTGTTACTAGGTATTTGACTGCCTTTTAGGTATGCCAATATTTGAAAATTTGAAAATCCGATATACCTGTTCTGGGCCCAGTGAAAGTCTAGACTGTTCTATTTCATTTGGAATGGATTTACTTTTAATTTTTTACTTTTACTTTTTACTATTATTGAAACGAATTTATTTATTTAGGTAGGTAGGTAGGAAGGAAGGTGAAGGTGTAGGAACAATTTTTAGCAAACCCAGAGCCAAAACCCAGCAATTGGGGTGCATCTAGTGGGGGGAGCTGATCAGCTCTGAGCAGATTCTGGGGTTGAGCCTGGCTTCTGTTCTGGATTTGGTCACCATGGTGAATGACCTGTGCTGGGAAAATGGCGGGTGGAGCCAACCCTACTAATTTTTCTGGACCTCTTCTGGACCTCCATCATAATATCCTTTTGGACCACATGTCAATATGTGAAGGTCTCCAGTTTGTTGTTGTTGCAGGTCTCACTCTCCACAGGGAACAGCGTAGTCTATTTCTTACTGGTTTGATTGGAATCTGCATTAAGTTTTGATCAGATTTTGCCATTGTTCTAGTAAATGAACAGCAGTAAACGACTTAAAAGTGTTCTGTCTAGTGCCCTTTGCTCATGTGCTTTGTATTTTCCCAACAGCCATTGGAAGGACTCTCATTCCTCGTTATTTTAGCACTGTCTTTGAAGGAGGTGTGACAGACCTGTATTACGTCCTAAAGCACTCAAAAGAATCATACCACAACTCCTCCATCACAGTGGACTGTGATCAATGCACCATGGTCACTCAACATGGAAAACCAATGTTTACAAAGGTAATAGGAAAGATTAATATGAAACATGAAATTGTTGTTCGGTTTTCAGTGTCCCTTTTCAGATTACATTAGAGATTAATAACTGGTGGTTTGGTGGGGTTTTTTTTATCTGTGGGTGGCGGAAGTGATTCCAGATATCTTGAATTTTAATTTGCTAAAACTGAAACACCATTGCGGCGGAAGTTCTGTTAAATAATACCAGAAAAAGAACTTACATGAAAATTCACAATATTGTACACAAACTTCAATCTTCAGTTCATTTCTGATTTATTGCTTATAACCATAGGTCATTGGCATATAAAGAAAAGATGGGCATTATATAACTATTAAGATAAGAAACTATTGGGCATTATATAACTATTAAGATAAGAAATAAAATAAAATTAAGTGCAAATCAGTAAAAACCAAAACCTGGCAGTCAAGCCAATGAATGAAATCACAAGTCCAACTCAACCCATTATATAATACAGTTATATAATTCATATTTATATCTATCCAGACAGTTATAAATAAATAGTACTTAGTCATTAACTTCAGGTAGAATTCAATCTTTGAACATTTTTTTTTTTTTTTACTGCATGACTAGATCCTTGGTCATGAATCACAAACTGGGAGAAAGCACAAGTACTTTTTATATTCCAAAAGAAACACAACACTGGGCAACTCATATATAACAAGAAAGCCAGTGCTCCAATGGTGTATGAAAGAGCAGCCATACATAAAAGGTGTGTTCATACAGACACCAGATTTTCATGATCTACTTCTTTTTTTATTTATTTTAAAGAGGGAAGAGTCACATTAATTGGGCCACCACACATAGCGTGTGTTCATATTACTGCCTTGTAGACTTTTCACAGACACATTGTTTACCAGTGTAAGAGCAGGATGCTGGACTAAATGGGCCTTTGGCCTGATCCAGCCATGCTGTTCCTATGCTGGATTCCAGTTCCCATCAGCACCAGCCAGCATGACCAATGGTCAGGGATGGTGGCTTAAAGTTTGGAGGGCCTCTGCTACAGCAGCAAAGTAACGTAGGTAGGCTTTTGCCCCCAGGCAATGTGAGAGGTGAAGCTATGACATCTCTCATCACATACCACCAGCATTCTCCAGCGCATGTCCCTTGCGCCTCCTTTCAAATTAAGGATGTGCTACAGGTGTTGCAGCCAATACAATTTTCTCTGAGGTTATGTTCCAAAGCCAAAATGATGTATAATCCAAACACATTGGGTTCAGTGGCAGGTGGGATTGCCCTCCCTCTTTCCGCCCCCTTTTTACATGTTTAAATTTTTGGTCACTCGCATAAAACTGAATGTACACAAGTTAAATGCACATAAGTTGCGAGTTACCTGTAGCTGTCTTTTCTCAGGACTCTGGAATTTGGTTTGCGTGCTGGTAATTCACTGCTAGCAATCTGACATTGCTAGATCATTGGGCTTACAGTCTTCCCATTGCAACCATCAAATTTTAGGATTATGCCTATGACCCACTCCATCTAGCTCTGACCTATGGCATGGTTCTTGAATCATCCTTATTACTTCCATGTTTAGCCTCCAGACTGAGTAGCACTAGCCTCAAGATTATGGCCCAGTTGACTTAATGCAATATTTCATAGGAAATTGGTTCTCTGGGATGTTTAACCCTCGATTAATAGACTAGTTGAATAGATATTATCCTTCAATGGCCAGGCTCTGAAGTTTCTCAGGAAGCATATAGATTTCCCTGTCCCCGCAGATCAGAAGGTAACACCCTGTTTTATGGTCCTTTTTTCCAATGTGAGACCAGTTTCAGCAGGGCCTCTGCTTTAGAACATTTTTTCCAGGGGGCAGACCTATCAAGCCATGTTCTGCTGGCTGAAAAGATTCCCATTCTTAAACATTCTTCTTTGTTTCCGATATGGTGCCACCCAAAATTTCTTAAATTATTTTCTTGTTTATTTGCACCTATGAAGCTTCTATATAGACAGCAGTTTTTAGCATTCTTAATTTTTTAGCATGTTAATTTCCGTGTTCCCTTCGGGAGTGAAAAAGCACCAAATAAAATAAAGTAAGATAAAACAATAATAATGAACTTCTGCTGCATCAGTCAGCATGTTGTCTTCTCTTTAGTAAATAACTACCCAACTGATTGAAGCAAAACTAAACTGGACTTTGGTTGGGTGGGGGAAGAATCTTTCCGAAACAAAGTGTTTAGAAAATTGCAGTGGTTTATCTCAGCACCTGAAATGTAGCCTAATTTTCCCCATAGAGAAGGGCATCATGTTAGATTTCGTAGCATTCAGGGAAGCAATATTGTTTCAACCTGAAAAATTGCATATTTAGCCTATAGCAGCCCCAGTAATGAAAGATGGAGGTCACATTTATGGGAAAGTTCTCCTGTTCCAATAGCATTGAATTGAATAGGGACCACCAAGTCCAGCATTCTTAGCAGTTATGCTGGAGACAGGCAAAGGGTATAAAAAATCAAACCAAACGAAAGTGGGTTGGAGAAGAAGCATTGCTTCGGCAACTGTGCTGAATTTTCACGTTCCAGCATTTTCAAGGCGAAAACTGCCTACCGTTAGCACAGACAGCAACAAAACTAGTTCTGGAATTATAGAATTGTAGAGTTGGAGGTTCATCTAGTCCAGCCCCTTGCAGTGCAGGAATCTTTTGCCCAATATGGGTCTCAAACCCACGACCCTAAGATTAAAGGTCCCATACTCTACTGACTGAGCCATCTTGCCCCTCAGTTCTCAGTTTTGTGTGTGTGTGTGTGATTTGCAACCCCCAAATAATGGGGTGCCTTTTTAATGCCTTTTTTCTTAGCTATGTAATTCCAGCTAATAGATAATGTAAACCTTATTGCCATGCTCCTCTCAATATATGTCGGGCTGCAGGATTCCGATCTCTGCCCCAGCCTCCAACCACTACAGATAGACTGAAAGGTCAAAAGAGTCCATACACACCTACAGTTGTACAAGTATAGGAGTCATTCTCACCTTCTGGAGAAATATCCAGAAACTGGTGGCAGACCCTGTGAGCCTTCCAGGTCTTCAGTTTAGTGATGGTGTTATGGCACCACATGCCAAGGCCCCTGGCAGGGGTGGAATCTACCAAATAAGGAGAAAGTCCAGGGTTGCAAAAATAGGGCTGCCATATGCCCAGAATTTTCCACACATAGCCAGGATTCGTCCTTCGAAAACGGCGTCCAGGCAGAATTTTCGGGAACCAGTTAAAATGTCTGAGGAAACCCTGGGCGTATGGCAGCCCATATCAGAAGTATTGATTTTTTGGTGAATTTCTGGGGAAATCGCTTTGTCCGTCCACCCAAAAGAAAGCTCAACAACTTTTGTGTCCGGATTTTCTCTTCTTGAAATATGGCAACCCTATGCAAATACATTTTTTCAAAATGAATTCCCTCATTCCCATCCACCTCTAATTGCTTTCCACCATGTATACAACACTTCTTTTGTCTCACTGTCATTTTTGGTCAAAAGGGTTCACAGGCTTCTGATTTTATTTCATTTTTAACCCTGCATAGCCTTTTTACTAGAATCAATGGTAAGATGAGTTTCCACAGCGTGAAGTGTAACGCCTGCCTTCATGTTTAAAACGACTGTCTCTTTCCAGCCCTATCTGGCTTTGATGGCATGGTAGAAATGTTTTTTATTTAAGGCTAGTAATGCTTGTGCTTCCTTATAACACCACATAAATGCATAAAAGAACAGCATTGTTAAAATTGTAATAACGGCCCGTGTGCATAGCTGAAATATACTTTTCCCTCCTGCGCATTTGAATCAGCAGTCTGTGTCTCAGTCCAGTGATCAATTTATGTTCCTTTACCTTATAAAAAGTAAAGGAGCACGTTACTTTTATGAATTTACACAAACCATCTATCAAATAAGGATTTGGGGCAGCTATAAGAAACTCCGAACAATAAAAACTGAAGGTCAGGGAAGAATTTATTACTTTGTAAAATTTACATTTTGTGCAATAATAATAATAAAAATAATAAAGCGAAAGTGATGCTGTTCTCCCTCCTGGTGGTGGAAGTTGCAGAATCCTTGACAATTAAGCAAGACAAAGAAGGGGTTAAAAAGCTACTGGTTAGTTTGAGAAATGTTCTTTTTTAGTTTTTCTTTCTTTTTTCCCCTGGCCTAGTCTGGAGTTGCCACGTGATCTCCTGAATGCCTGCCAGCCCCTTTCTTGTTGATCCTCCAGAGACCATCTGTGCTGGGGGCATTGATTAGAGTGTGTCTGCCGGGATTACATCTTTTCTGTTGCCATGCCAACTAATCAGCTGATTTTCGTTACCACAGAAACAAAATGTCAGAGCTCACAGCACGGTAACATGAATGCAGCACAACAGAGAATGTTTTCTTAATTGGAGACCTTTTCATTTTGGATTTTATAGGAAAGGCAGCTTTGGGGGCAGGGAAGGAAGGCAGCTCCGAGTGAGATTTTGGCTTAATTGATTAGAGAGAAATAGTTTGGTTTAGAATTAGAAAATTAGAAAGTTAAATATCGTCACATAGTGTGTTTGTTAGATGTTAAGATCTGTGAGTGTATGTGGTCTCTTTAAAAATGGTCATACTTGAAATCATACACATGGGCATGATCCATTGATTTTTAATGTAGGTTTGCCACAACCCAGAGCTTGTATTTCTTTTAAATCTGTGAGTAACTGTTGGGACAGGAGGCAGAACTAGGTCTCATCACCTGGTGGGTACAAAGGAAGAGCCAGAAAAACAATATCCACATTCACTATTGTGGCTCACAGCCTTTACCAGAACCTATCTTTAATGAATTTCTGGTCCTTTCAAAAACCAACCTAAACTAGCAGGCACCGCCACATTTAACAAATTCTGGCAAGTTAATAACATGTGACTATATGAGCCTGAAATTTATTTCTTACTAAATACAGCAAGAGAAACTCATTGAATGGGCTTGTAGGGTATCCACTACAGAGGGAAAAGCTTATAACGTTTTCAGAAAATTGCATTTTATACTTTCCTAGATAATGTCTCGTTAAACGAAAGTCCCTGAACACATGAGCTCTAGGTTTTAAGCAGTATGTTAATGGTATTCAAACTACAGAGAGATCAGCCATTGCACTGAAACTTTAGACACTAAACAAATGTACCATTAAAAAAAACAAACCATGGAGAAATTGTGGATCATTTTCTAACAGTGGCTTTGTGCAAAATGCAAGTGTTGCTTCTTACACAGGGCCAAGCCAGTTTCTCCTTAGCTATCACAGCTCCCTGTGCAAAATCCTATACTATTCCAAAGGCTCCTCAACTGTCAGGGAGGACCAGGGTCAGAGGAAGGGGGGGGGATGAATTTCCTGCCATGTCCTGTATAATATTTGTAGATATAAATAAAATTCACTTCATTTCCAATGATTGTCCCTGTTAAGCAACTAACATCTATCAGAATTACGAGCAAAAGCGATGGGAGTAAATTTTCCATCTAAGTATTTGATGTGAAACTATGTAAAGTACATTTGTTCTGCTGCATTATCTAGTCCAATATCACCCAATGGCCAGCCAGTAAGCCCATGAACGATGTTCATGAAGGCTACATCCTTGTCCCCCTCGGTTGCCCACCAGGAAATGTATACTCAAAGGCATGCCTATGCCTCTAAACCTGGAAATCCCGTTCAGCTGTCATGGCATATAGCTGTTGATAGACCTATCCTCCGATACAAAGCCAACAGATCTTGTGGCAGTGAATTCTGTAAGTTAATTATGCACAATATGAAGAAGTACTTTGTCTATTGAATCTACTGCCAATCAATTCCGTAGCGTGTTCCTGAGTCCTAGAAGGTTAATCAAAGCTCAGATCTTTTGTCCAGTGTCCACCACTCATTTATAAATACCCTCTGCTCTTGTGTATTTTATTACTATTCACTTACAGTATTCATAGCTTGCTCTTGATAGAATATTTACAGTCCCAGGGCAGGGGACAAAGTAATAAAAAAATAAACAGAGAAACATAACAATATACAATAATTAGGTAAAGGTAACGTGACCCCTGACCATTAGGTCCAGTCGTGGCCGACTCTGGGGTTGCGGCGCTCATCTCGATTGGCCTAGGGAGCCGGCGTACAGGTTCCGGGTCATGTGGCCAGCATGACTAAGCCACTTCTGGCGAACCAGAGCAGCGCACAGAAATGCCGTTTACCTTCCCGCCGGAATGGTACCTATTTATCTACTTGCACTTGATGTGCTTTCGAACTGCTAGGTTGGCAGGAGCAGGGACCGAGCAACGGGAGCTCACCCCGTCACGGGGATTCAAACCGTTGACCTTCTGATCGGCAAGCCCTAGGCTCAGTGGTTTAACCCACGGCGCCACCCGGGTCCCAGCTCATATAAACAGGTCCAATAAATAATAAATTGGCAATTCTGTCACAGGGTAAGCAAGCAAACCTATGATGACAAGAATTAGATTTTCAATTCAAGCAAATACCTAGGTAAAAAAAAAACACAAGATGGACAAACAGATTAAACAGCCTACGGTCTTGGCAACAGTTCCCTCTCCATGTTTCATGTATGGTAGCCCACCCCTCTGTCCCTCGCACGTAGAAGGCCCCACTCTGAGCCAGTGGACTCTCCCTCTGTGGCTTTTGAGAAACATAAAACTTTCACCACACTCTGCAGCTTATCCAGGCCTCATCCTGAGAGGTCTGAATGGTTGCCCACAAGCATCCACAGCAAGAAACTCCCATCTCTTGTCCATAGCAGGAACAGAACAAAAACAGGCACACATACACAAGAAAAAATTGCAAACAATTGTGGCACGTTTTCCCACCCTGGGCCCTGTTAGAAAAACTTTGGTAGCAAAGTTTCCGTGCTTTAACAACTCATAAATATATGAGAGCCCTGTGCTCACACTAGCCAACATACAAAGTTGCTAGTTCCCCTGGACATTCAAGGGACAGGAAACTAAGGGGTGCTGCCTCCTGGGTCAAGAAGTGGATCCTGGTGATCAGGAGACAGAATGAACATGGGATTTCAGATAATTCTGCTTAGCCTGGTATTTAATCATATCTTAATTTGGGGTGTTGTATGCATCCCGGCTCTTCTGCAGATGGATGGTTTTTATTTGTTAAATAATTAAAATAAAAACAGCACTAGTATACAACAGTAGAGGAGAATTGCTTTGGGAACAAGCAAAATAAAAGCTCTGGGAAATACCTGAAGCCAAGCGAGCCCTGGTTTTGCTGTCAGGATCTGTCAGTGGAAGAACGCTTCCTCCTGTCCAAAGAGAACGCTTTTATTCTTCCAAGGTAGCCATAATAAGCAGAGCTGTGCTTTTGGGTACAGCACAGAGAGCTACTTACTGTATGAGCAGCAGCTACAGATTCCTTCCTGTTATAACATGCATAAAAGTCACTTCTGTTTTTATTTTAATTTATATATTATATTTGTATACAGCCCTTCATCCAAGCATCTCAGGGCGGTTCACAGAATACAAATACACAGTAAAAACATAAAAACAAGGACTGAAATGAAACAAAGCAGTTCAAATTTCTTGGGGTTGCATTCACACTGTTATTCTTGTGGTTCTTTCTTCTCTTGCTCAAGGAGGGCATGTAACTTCAAGGAAGAAGACCCAATGCCTGTCAGTGGATGCCCTCCTGAGGCACAGGCCATAGCAGACATCAGCCCTAGAACAGGGGTTAGCAAACATTTTCAGTAGGGTGCCGGTCCACTGTCCCTCAGACCTTGTGGGGGGCCAGACTGTATTTTGAAGGGTGGGGGTGAACGAATTCCTATGCCCCACAAATAACCCAGAGATGCATTTTAAATAAAAAACACACATTCTACTCATGTAAAAACACCAGGCAGGCCCCACAAATAACCCAGAGATGCATTTTAAATAAAAGCACACATTCTACTCATGTAAAAACATGCAGATTCCCAGACCGTCTGCGGGCCGGATTGAGAAGGCGATTGGGCCGGATCCGGCCCCCGGGCCTTAGGTTGCCAGCCATGTTCTAGAGGCCTCCAGTCAAAGACTTGGAGGGACTGGTTTAAATTTTTGCAAATAAGTATGTGAAATTTCATCCCACCTCATCTCTGCAGCTCTTAGACCTGTGTGGCTCTCTCTCTGTGTCCTCCTCTCATGCTGCTCTCACTAGTCTCACCCATATCCCTCTGGACCGCAGTCTCTTCCAGTCCCCAGCTCTCTCTTTTCCTATGTCAAGCAGTTTCCCTTGCCTGGTTGTCTTCCCAGGCTCCTAACCTAGGGCTAAGGTGCTTTTCTCCCCCTTCTTATGCTGACCAGCATAACCCTCTGTGGAGCTCAGCCAACAGTAACCAGAAACCCTTCTGCCTGCCCTACTGCTTTGTGCTATTAGGGCAAGTCGCTCCCAGAAACTTTACCAACATCATTACTACTACAGCTTTTAATGCAGATTTTTAAAAATAATAATAATAATAATAATAATAATAATCACACACACCGTAATGGCCAGATTGGTTTACACCAGGCCTGTCCAAGTGGTCGATCATGATCTACCGGCCGGTTGCGGTCTGTCCCTCATTGATCCTGGTCTCTCTCCCCAATAAAAGCTCAACAACTCTGTTCTCTCCCCCTAAAAGAAGCTCAACAACTCTGGTCAATCCACTGGGTAGATCATTCCCAGTTTATTTATAGTGGGAGTAGATCACAGTCCCTTGGAAGTTGGAGACCCCTGGTTTACACTAATTAAGAATATGTTTTAAAATATTGTCATAAACAACAGAGGTGCTTCTGTAAGATATGCCATTCTTAAATTACCAAATCAGGTTCCAAAATTTGTCAGGGCACCAAAGTAAATAAATGTTCCCTTTGATTATGTCCTCCTCTGAAATTACCCACTTCCTGTTTCTGATCAGCCACTGGTTCTGCCCTAGAGCCTGTTTGAAAAGCCAGCCCAGGACACAGAGCGAAAATGTGCCATCATTCCTTTCCTATATCCACAGGTCCCTCCAGACTCTTCTTTCGCCCCTCATTAGTTCCATGGTTCGCCCGTCTTACAATATCCCTCGCTATGAGGCATCTGACCTATAAAAGGATTATCTGTCGGGTATGCTATAAATTCTCCTCTGGCTCCGATTGTAACATGGGAGAAGAATTCAGGGGCTCCACATTATTCCTTTTTATGTGAATTAAGCATTGTGGTTTCCCGGTGCTCAAAGGAAGCCCAAGCCTAGAGAGCTTTGAATGCAACTGCGAATACAAATCAGGCGGACAGAAATGTTTAAACAAAAAGAATCAGTGAAGAAATTTGGGGGCAAAACTTTTTCAAAATTGAGAAGTGATTGGTGTGCAATACATTATATAAGCCCTGGGGCACCAGGAGAAGATGAGGAGGAACCCCCAAAAGGACAAAAAAAGGATTGAAAGATGAAACGGAAAGCAAAAAATAGATAATGGGAAGGATGAAAATAACTATCAGAAGAATGACTACCGAATGTGACACATACCAGAGTAAACCTAACAACCACTAGGAACATGTAGAACTTTTATAGCTCAGCCTATTACACAAGATTGTTTAATGTCTATTACATAAAGAATGCAGGACCCTCTGGTTCAGCAGCTAGATATTATATTTGCACAATTGCAGCTGTTATCTAGAGTGAAAGGTGAAAAGAGCAAAACAGATCCCTAGTTGGGAGTGATGGAAACAAACCCACCACCACATCTGAAGCCTTGCCACCCAGGTCAGCCAAGGCAGAAGGTGGGGTGGCTTTCATACATGGGTTTGCTGTGGCCAATTGGCCCAAGAATCCAGCTCCATAGGGGAATCCATTCTCTGAAACAGCCTCTTTGGGGGCTGTCTGCTAGCCGCCACCAGTGGCAGAACCGCAGGCAGCAGCTTCCCACCTGCCATGGTGAAGTCCCCACTTCTCCTGTGGCAATCACACAGGGACCCCAGACATTTCGCCATCCATTGATCCCTGTGCCACCACTTTATTTCTCGCTGCCACCACCCAGGCCCTACCTGGTACAATACTGAGTCCAGCCAGGGTTAATTGGAACATAAACTTCTGTTTGTTTATTTATTGCAGTTTAACAAGCGTGTGGTTTCATAAACGGTATCGGTCAATTACATTCATGGGGTGCCTATTCAGACTTATAACTTCCGCTACCTGCTCTCCCTCACTAAACCACCTCTCAGATATTTACTTGTCTTCCTAGCTCCTAACTGTTCCTGACTCAGCTTATTTCGCTACACTAACTCAACCTACCCACAGACTCTATCCCAATTCACTCCCACTCCAACCAACCTCCCAACAAACTCCTCCCTTCGCCCTCCCAGAGCTGGTTTTATAGTCCCTCTGACTCCACCCCCTGGGTTCCGATTGGGTAACCTGTTTAACTATTTCACCTCCAGCATCTCCTCACCCCATGATGCTCCTCTCCACCAGCAGAGAGGAACCTGCACATCATGCTATCCCACCACCCACCATCAGCGCCAGGGGGTTAGAATTGTGCCCTTTCTGCCATTAATCAGCACCAGCCATTTTGGAGGGAAACAAAAAAATAGTATTTAGATTGCACAGAGCTATAAAATCCACAGCCTGCTTATTTAATTGTTCATTCTTAATTCCTCTTTTTTTTCCAGAGGGGATACAATTTCCCCAATAAAGCTGAATAACAAAGTATATTGGCATTTATTTAGCCTGCTTAGGACTGTATTTTGTTTGGTTTCTTTTAGTTTTATAGAGGCTTCTCAAAGAAGTGTGTGTGTGTGTTTATTTTCCTTCCTTTTTCTTTATTTCTCCTAGGTGTGCACAGAAGGACGTCTTATCTTGGAATTTACATTTGATGACCTTATGAGAATAAAAACATGGCACTTTACAATTAGACAATACAGAGAGTTAGTCCCTCGCAGTATTTTAGCCATGCATGTAAGTAATTGGCCAGAATTGCTCTTTTTTTTTAATCCATTATATTTTGACTAACAATCCAAACCCACCATTTGCTGTCACAGCCAGTTATCTTAGAGTTGTGCGCATTGTAAACAAGGATGTTATGTTGGTGTGTCACAAGCATTTGTGGATGTAAATAAGTAGACAGACTAGTGTCTCCCCTACTTAAGCTGATGCACTCTTTCTTTCTGAATTAAATTCAGAGGCACATTTCATTCTTATATCCATAAAAGTTATTTTTAAAGAGTAAAAATACGCCACCTTGTATTTTATTTATTTATTTATTTTACATTTTTGGGGCCTCCATCTGCACCATACCTTTAAAGTGTACCACTTTAAACGGTTCCCTCAAAGAATCATGGGTACTGTAGTTTTTTAAGGGTGCTGAGACTGTTAGGACAACCCCTATTTGCCCCAGAGAGCTGCAACCCCCATATTTCCCTGGGAAGGGGGGGTTGATTGTCAAACCACTGGGAGCATTGTGAGAATAGTTAACAGACTACAGCCCCCAGAATTCTTTGGGGAAGCCACGGCTATTTAAAGTATGGTTACCAGATTTTTTTTCAATGAATCTGGGGACACTTTTTTTTTTAGCTGAGTAGCAACAGGGAGTCAGTAGTGGGGATGGTGAGGCAAAAGAACCTGGGCCCAAGCACACATGCATGTTGTATAAAGCCCTTCTTTCGCATCCTGTGAAACATAAATGCGCAGTGTTTTTAAAAAACTGGGCAACAGTCCTGAACCTTCCTCAATCTCCTGTCCCCTTTCTCTGCCACATTTGCCCAGTTTTTTAAATAATGTGCATTTAAGTTTCACAGGGTACGAAAGAAGAGCTTTGCACCTTGCCTGGTAGAGAAACCGTGCGCCTTGCGCCCCTCCTGGGCCTCCACTGATCTGTCACAACAAAGGGGGAAAGGGGCAGGAGATCTGTACTGCTGGACGTTCCCAGTTCCCCTTAGGCAGTGGCGGCGGCAGCGAGCAGCGAGCAGCTCATGAAGCCAGCCAGAGCCAACTGCACTACCAGGCTGGCTCTGGGCTGCTGCCCCTGCCACGTTTCCCGGGGACAGATTTGCAAATCCAGGGACTGTCCCGGGGAAACGGGGACGTCTGGTAACCCTAATTTAAAGTGGTACGATAGAAATGTGTTGTGCAGATGGGACCTTATTTGCTTGTTACACAGATGTCGGCAATCTCTGCATGAGTTACCTTTTGCCCAGCTGGGCTCCAAGGGTACATCAGCACATGTCAGAAACAGTTTTGAAGTGCATTGGTTAATTGCATCCTTCTGCGGTCTGCAGCACCCATATAGGGTATCACCAGCATTGTCCCAGCTGTTGCTCCAGGCCCAGGTTACTCCTCTGTACAAAAAAAGGATTAGTCTTAGTAGGCGTCCTGCTTTCTCTTCCTGCGCATTTCACATGCTTTCCGTTGGCGATACCATAGTAAAGTAAAGGGACCCCTGACCATTAGGTCCAGTCGTGACCGACTCTGGGGTTGCGGAGCTCATCTCGCTTTAGTGGCCGAGGGAGCCGGCATACAGCTTCCGGGTCATGTGGCCAGCATGACTAAGCTGCTTCTGGAGAACCAGAGCAGTGCACAGAAACGCCGTTTACCTTCCCGCCGGAGCGGTACCTATTTATCTACTTGGACTTTGAAGTGCTTTCGATCTGCTAGGTTGGCAGGAGCAGAGACCGAGCAACGGGAGCTCACCCCGTCACGGGGATTCGAACCGCCAACCTTCTGATCGACAAGTCCTAGGCTCTGTTATTTAACCCACAGTGCCACCCGCGTCTGGTGATACCATACTACACCAGTAGATGAAATCTAGCATCCCGACATTGTCTGCATGTTTGCTTTTGCTCTCGAGCATATTAATTAGGGAGTTTCTTTTTTCCATTGGTAATTTGTAGGCTGTGACTATGTTTATAGTAGGGTCCCCCCCCCCGATTTGTTTCACTAACACTTAGTTGCTATGCTACTGTGAGGTAATGTGTATAAGAAACCCTTGAGGAGAATGGGAATTATTCCCGCAGTGGAATTCAAATCCTTGCTCTCGTGCAGCAGAGTAAGCTGTGATCCAAGAAAGTCCTAGTTCAAACCTTGCCCGTACCATAAAAGAACTAGATGACCTCAAAACAAGACACTACTCTCATTTTTAGCCCCTTTACTTCATCATGGAGACAACAATGTTAGTCTTCCTTACCCTGTTGTAAGGTTTCCTGATATAATGACTAGTCTAAAGTATGATTTTCAAAAAGCTTAGCAGTACCATTGCTAGTAATCCATTGTTTGGAACGAAATGGGCACTGCACTCTCCTTCCCTCAGTCTGATGTTCAGTATAAAATCTTGGGTGCTTTTTATAAATTGGCTTTCAGATAGGCTTTCAGATAGGATTGCCAATTTTTTAAGTATGTCCTTGATTTATAATTTCACTGTTGCATTTCTTCCTCACATGAGCATGAGAGACTGTCTCTTTGTTTTCCGTTACAGGCACAAGACCCTCAGGTGCTGGAACAGCTGTCCAAAAACATCACCCGCATGGGTCTCACTAACTTCACCCTCAACTACCTCAGGGTAAGCTTACCATGAGCAATTTTTGAAAAGGTTACTGTCACAACCCTCAGAAGCTCTTCTGTAGCCTAAAGACCATGTGAGTTTTGTCATGGCCTGCCCCCTAATTTCCCTTCATTTTCAAACCAGTTTCCTGGGGAACCTGGGAATCTGTTCTGCTCAGCAACTCTTCCAGGGTTGTGTCTAGCCAGGTAAATATGGAACAGAAGTGAACAGAAAGAAGGCAGTCCCTTGAAGGTTGGGATTAATGAAAACACTAGTTAACTTTGCCTGAGAAAGCATCTCCTTGGCGAACACAGCAGTATTTCAAAACGATAAGTCTAAAGAGACCTGCAGCTCAACATCTGGCTGATGATTTCAGATCAATATTTAGCACATCCACCCACACACCAGCTCTTGACCTCCTGCCCCTCTATTATTTTATCAGCCACGTATGGGAAGCGGTTTGCTATGAGTGCTGTCAGCCAGCAATGCAGTGCAGTTGTGGATGGAGGAAAATTCAGCAAGAATTTCTTGGGTCTTGAAATCCATCAGGAAACAGCAGCGGAGGTAGGGGATGCTTCAGTTAGCACTGCGACAGTGTGCTGCTGCTGACTAGCTACCATCAATGCTATCCACAGGTGCAGCAAGCCATTTGTCGACCTCATCCCCTGCCCACAACAGTGAGCAACGTCATTGTATGCAGCTGATTTTTTAAAAAATATAAAAGTATCTTAAGCCAGCCCTTGATTCCCAAAGCAATTCTGCACAGAGCACTTTAAAATTAGCAACAAAAGAGCTTAAAAACAAGGCAGGAGATATTAAAACACACCACCAATTGTTAGAGCAATTGTGAACAGCCTCAGGCACTAAGACCTGAATCTTCAGATGGTGCTGAAAATTCATAAGAGACCATTCCAGTTATATCTCAGAAGGGAGGGGTTTCATCCATGCTGTGCCCCATGCTTTCTAGACGCAGGTCCACACTTTCACAATCCATATCTGAGCAATGGTTCTTCGCCTCATTGCTTTCCCCAGGAAAACCCACTCTTTAATGTCGAATTGAAACAAGCAAAACAATTTGGGTTTTCCATGGATCATAGAGAGCTTTTCACCAGGATTTGCCTTCCTTGTGACTGGCCTATCATATAAGCAATGAATGGCCACCACAGATATCATAGAATTGGAAGAGACTCTGAGGATCATCTCGTCCAACCCCCTGCAATGCAGAAATATTTAAAAGAGGTTTTTGTGAGGAAAGCTGTAGGGCACCCCCCCTCCCCCAGTGCCGGATTTATGTATAAGCTAAACAAGCTATAGCTTAGGATCCCACTCTCTTGGGGGGACCCAAAAAAATTTAAAGGAAGAAAACCTGGATGTACATTTCTAAAATATAAGATAAAAAAACAAATAAAATAAAACCTTCATACAGAAACAGTGTTGTGTAGGCTCCTATTTGTTATGTGCAAATGGCTTTAGATACCTATGAGGTCCATAAATTACCATATGGCATATATTCAACACAAAAAACAGCGACAATTGGTTGTTGACAAAAGACAAGTGGATTTATAAAGGGCCCCATTACCTTCACTAGCTTAGGGCCTCATCAAACCTAAATCTGTCCCTGCCTCCACACACACACACACACACACACACACACACACACACCAAAAATCTTCAGGCATGGACTGGGAAAGTGCAGACTTGTGCCTAGAAAACTGTGAGGAAAATTAGTGTAGATGAGCCCCAAGAAAACCCTCCCCAGTGCTTCCACCTAGCAACGTTCAGCTGGGCTTTATGTCTGGGTTAGACCCGCTTTCTCAGTTACTCAGATGCTAAGCTTGGTTATGTCTAAAGAGGGCCATGGTGGCAGGAGCACCATTCCAAAACCATTTCTCCTTTCTGGTCCCTTCCCTAAGTTTGTGCTGCATTGGCTGTAATGTGTTTATGTTGGGGGGGGGAATGAATTTTCTCCCATTGCAGTTTGATCCTTGCAGAACATCTGAAGTTTCCTCTTTTACACGCTAAGGGTGTTCCCTTCTCTGGTCTCGCCATGTACATACCGAAGTGTCAATGTTGGGTTCGTGTGTCAAGGTTTAAAATGCAAATTGTCTGCAGGTGCAGAATACTGTGAAGCAAATGCAAAGTGGCAGATTAGCTAAAGTCTTAAGATATGCCAAATAGATTGTAAAAAAAAAGAAGGTACAGTAGACAAGTCATAATTTTAGCAGCACATGCAGCTCCTCAAGTATTAACAATCCATGTCCCTATTAAAACTGGAAAGCAAGAATTAGAGAAGGGTGGGATTAGCAACTTTAAGGCATCTTTAATCCTAACTTTCCCCAGTTGAGGACTGAACTAGGTTTTCATTCTAGGTGTAGACTTGGAACATAGTAGGGGGCAAGACCTTATGCAATGTGGGTGTGTATCTAGGGTAGGCATAGGCAAACTCCAGATGTTTTGGGACTACAACTCCCATCATCCCTGACCACTGGTCCTGTTAGCTAGGGATGATGGGAGTTGTAGTCCTAAAACATCTGGAGGGCCGAGTTTGCCTATGCCTGATCTAGGGGATGACCTATCTAGGGGAGAAGCAGATGATGGACCTCAGTGTTGAAGTAGTCTCCGTGTCTCACAAGGACCTCACATGCTGAGTAATCAGAAACTTAGATAAATGCAATACTGTTTATATAACGGCAGGGGTGGACAACTTCTGGGCTTCTAGCAACTTCCATCAGACCTACCCATCACGATCATTGATCAGGGATGATGGAAGTCTTTGTTCAGCAACAGCTGGAGATCCTCTGGTTTCCTGACACAGGGCTACATAAACATGGAGGGGAATTCAGATAGTGAATTTGGAGGACTGGGGTTAAGGTAATTGTATATATTTTGGGGCAGGGGAGCCAGCAATTTCACTTTATGTACTTGGAAGCAAACATTCTCCTCACTTGACATACACAAAGCTATATCCTACAAAGAAACGATTTTTAAAGTCAGCACTTCACATTATTTTAGTCAAATATTTTTGACTTGTTAACATTGTTAATATGCTTTTAAATAGGTTTTTAAATTTATGCAAATAAAAGGCATCAAATTTTCTTTCACTGCATATTGCAAATGTTGGTCATAATCCTTAAGAAAAATTCCACTGATGGCCAGAACAAATCATTTTTATTCTCCAAGCCTAAAGTAGTTAACTATGCAGAAGCAGAAGCAGCCAACCGCAAAAGCAATAGGAGATAAACTTTGGTTGCCATAGGGAACTGTTAAGCAAGTGTAGACTATAGCCTTCATTCTGTATCTACAATACAGTTGTGTACACTATATCTGAGACAATTATATCTGGGAGCATTAAATTTTTTATTTGGGGTTGTGCATAATTTCTAAAATATGAGGTGCTCCATGGACATCATAGGGACGCGGATGGCGCTGTGGGTAAAACCGCAGTGCCCAGGACTTGCCAATCGTATGGTCGGCGGTTCGAATCCCCACGCCGGGGTGAGCTCCTGTCTTTCGGTCCCAGCTCCTGCCCACCTAGCAGTTCGAAAGCACCCCTAAGTGCAAGTAGATAAATAGGTACCGCTTTATAGCGGGAAGGTAAACGGCATTTCTGTGTGCTGCGCTGGTGCTGGCTCGCCAGAGCAGCTTTGTCATGCTGGCCATGACTGGCCCGTATGGGCAGGGGTACCTTTACCTTTTACCATGGACATCATATTCTTTTAACTGGGAGCCCCATTCACCTAATCATAGGATGCAGAAATAAGTGGAAAAGCATTATTTACAGAAAGGGGGGGCACACAAATTTTTAAGCCCCTCAAACCATTTTGAAAGTCATCAGAACCACCTGCCACCCCATAAACAAAAAACTAACCACCCCGTTTTGCCATTTGCACAATGAGTGGTGGTGAATTGGGGGTGGCCATTTGAGCCCACCCCTAGGGGAAAGCAATGGTCCTAGTGTGTAGCCCCTGATTGTTTTGGCAATATTCCTTCAGAGCCCCAAGGTCTTCTTAAGATTCTTCTTTGTTAAGGAGGTCTGAGGCTCTTGTCATTGTAAGGTTCCTGAGAAGCTTAATTGTACAGATTTTATCTCTATCAGAAGTTTTCTGGACAAGGTTCCATCTCCTCAGGGTTTCTTCAGTGTCCAGAACTATGTGGTTGTTCTACTTCCAGTCCTCTATTTTAACCGTCCTCACTTTAAATCTGCCTCTTCGTGTTCTTTGCTGCTCTGAAGTTGTGTTGATGTTATTGCTAAAGCTCCCTTCTTCGTTGTTCCAGAGTTTGCAGCTGCTGCTTCTTGCTTCTCCTCCAGCACCCCACCCCTTGCCTTCTGTGCAGGTGAAGGCTGTGTTGTCCTCTTCAGGCTGCTTTTGCAGCCCAGTTGTGTTTACATCCAGCTGGGTCTGATCTAGTTAGGTGCAGTCGGGGCTTGTGACAGTCTGTTGCTTAGGCAGGGTGTGACTGAACAGATCCATCTAAGATGGGTTACCTAGGTCGTAGATGGTACCCCCAAAAAATGCAGAGCCCAAAACTTAAGAAAGTTAATTCATATATATTTCTAATGGATAACCTGAGCTAGAGGGAGAATGAGATTGTTGTTGTTGTTTAGTCGCGTCCTACTCTTCGTGACCCCATGGACCAGAGCACGCCAGGCACTCCTGTCTTCCACTGCCTCCCGCAGTTGGGTCAAACTCATGCTGGGAGCTTTGAGAACACTATCCAACCATCTTGTCCTCTGTCATCCCCTTCTCCTTGGGCCCTCCATCTTTCCCAACATCAGGGTCTTTTCCAGGGAGTCTTCTCTTCTCATGAGGTGGCCAAAGTATTGGAGCTTCAGCTTCAGGATCTGTCCTTCCAGTGAGCACTCAGGGCTGATTTCCTTCAGAATGGAGAGGTTTGATCTTCTTGCAGTCCATAGGAATGAGATAGCTTGGAGCAAATCAATGGAAAGGGTTTGGAAATTGATAGGATTTGAGTTTGGGGTTTTTACAGTGATGACTCTACGAATGATTTTTCCTGCTTTTTTGACCCCAGTGTAGTTGGGAAGCTATTGCTGGCAAGTAATAAAATTCTGAGAGGTAGAATTGCTACAGCAGAAATAAAGCTGTTTGTTAAGGGCATTAAGGATACACAACACAAGCAGGAATGAAATCTATTGCCATTTCTGAGGCAGGCTTTGATAGGCAGGATATTGTGAAGGGTGCAGAGGTCTTGGTTTAAGTTGGCCCCCAAGACAAGGTATATTGTGTAGGAGGACCCAAGCTGATTATAGGTGAACTCTGGAGCTCAAAATTAAAGAGGATGACACTGAAACTACAGATGAAAAGAATCTCTGAAGCATTCTGTAGAAGCAACCAAGAGAATAAGAAGGTGCAATTTCTGTCCCCACACACGCCATTAAAAAAAAAATCAAAGGCAACAAAATTGTGAGAAAGGTCTGCTTTACTGTTACTATGGATCCATGTTTAAGATAGCCCCGAATTTATTTTAGAGAAGAGCATAAATCAGAACAACAAACTCTTAGGTTTCAAGAAAGTGGAACTTTCTTCATAGGATTGCACTGTTAGAATATTTTATGTAAGGCTCAGTTTATCTAGGACTGGCACAAATCCCACTGAAATATACTCTTAGTCGAGTGTGAATTTCATGCTCTTTATTCAGCTCGTAGTAGCAATGAATGAAACTTTCCCCAAAACGTCTAGCTATATATACATTATTTACACAATGGGCCCTGTGTGATTGGCTAATTCTAGGAGCCTGATTGGCTGCTCCTGCAGGCCAATCAGATCGCTGATTCACTTCTACCTGGAGCTGGATTGGGTGGCTCCTGTGGACCAATCAGACTGCTGCATTCTGGATCCTATTGTTCTAGGATTCAGCTCAGTACATAAACCCATGTTTTTCTCTAGGTTCAGGGCAGTATGATTGAAATAATTCCTCATTTTATTTTCATGTTTATGGTAATCAGGTGAAGTTTGGACTTCCTGGTGCAGGAAGGTTAGGGTGGTGAAGTTTGAGCCAGGAAGTCTCCTACTTCAAATCTTACTTCAACCTCAAACTCATTAGGTACCCTTAGGTAGGCCGTTACTCTCTCCGCCGATTAACATATTTAATGTTTCAAATCTTACTTCCAACTGTTTAAGGAGGCAGGGTCTATGTAGCAGAGACTGGACCAGTGCAAACAGGAATTGAGCAGGAAGAACCAGCAGTGCATTGTGGGATTTTGATGGGATGTTTAATGAGACTTTTTCCCCAGCTGCCATCTTGGTGTTGGCAACCCCTGTGTTACGCCGTGTCTTATTCTCACTGAGGAGTTAAATCAGTTCTGCAGGTGGACAGATGAACATGACTGAATGTATCTAGATATAATTACTATTTTTAAAAGCCCTGTATGCAACACTAGATACCCAGGAGAAGGTTCTGTCTCAGCCATTCCCCACAGATGCATGTTTGCTGTGCACACCATCCTCCACAAACACACTCGCTCCACGATCCATCCACCTTTAGCCTATAGAGGTACATTTCAAGCTTAAGTTTGCATTTACACTGGAGAATTAGACCCCCTTTTAAGCGTCTTGATAAATTACTTTGAAATCATGGGTGTCTGAGTCCCACTAGTTCTGCCTCTATACCAGGGTTCTGCAAGGCTTACCGGCCATGGGCCGGATCACTCCCGCAGAGATCGTCCGTGAGCCGGACTGGCACAGTATGACGCCAGAAATCACATCTGCACATGTCCGCGGTGTCGGAAATCGCTTCTGCGTATGCCCAGACACCGAAAATAGCACCTGTGCAGAAGCGATTTTGGGTGTCTGGACATGCGCAGAAGCGATTTCTGGTATCTGTGTGTGCACAGACACAATTTCTGGCGATGCTTGGCGTGTCCCTGCACCGTGCAATGCCGGTTTAGCGCAGCGCGTGGGGGACTTGCTGAGTGGGCGGCTCGGTTCTGGGGCAGCTCGTGGGCTGGTAAAACGGTCTTCACGGGCCAGATCTGGCCCATGGGCCGCACGTTGCCGACCCCTGCTCTATAAAGGTAAAGGGACCCCTGACCATTAGGTCCAGTCATGACCGACTCTGGGGTTGCGGCGCTCATCTCGCTCTATAGGCTGAGGGAGCCAGCGTTTGTCCACAGACAGCTTCCGGGTCATGTGGCCAGCATGACTAAGCCGCTTCTGGCGAACCAGAGCGGCACACGGAAACACCGTTTACCTTCCTGCCGGAGTGGTACCTATTTATCTACTTGCACTTTGACGTGCTTTCGAACTGCTAGGTTGGCAGGAGCAGGGACCGAGCAATGGGAGCTCACCCTGTCACGGGGATTCGAACCGCCGACCTTCTGATCAGCAAGTCCTAGGCTCTGTGGTTTAAGCCACAATGCCACCCGCGTCCCTGCTCTATACATTACATTAAATTTGTTTTCGCTGGTTATAATTTGATTATAATTAGAACTGGTCATGTCTCTTTTCTTTAAAAAATAAGGGGGGTGGGAGGGCTATCTGAGCTAGGACTATAGTGGAGTAGAAGGGGGAATTCAACCTCCCTCCCCCCAGTACAGATAGGGAGAGGTTCAGCACACAAGAGGTAGCCAGAACAGTTTTGTCCCCTTGTGCCGTATGTAAGGGATTGCTTTCACTCTGAGCTGGAGAAATTCCCACACGAACATTGCTGGCGGTTTATGCAAATTAAATTGATTTTGGAGTTTGGTATTCAAGGCTGTGCTTCCACCTTCTGCAGCAGTGAAACATTTACCTGCCCCAGCAGCCCAACTGGCAGGGGCCTAGACTCCGTCTGCAGTATGTATCGCCAAATGAGGAGACACACAGAATCCTGAGGAGGAGAGAAAGAGGACTGTAGCGCTTCAGACTGCATGCTTAAATCTCCACTTGCATTGTAAACTTTGTAAGAAGTCCTGAATAGCTCAATTTTGCACCCGAAACCTAATATGGAAACAATCAAGATTTAAATATATTTTACCAAAGAATTGGGTCGTGTGTTTTTTCTGGTGTGCTAACTAGAGTAGCATATTGATTAAAAAACTAAAGCTAGACAAAAACACGGGACTGAATCCTATAAAGTAAAGGTAAAGGGACCCCTGACCATTAGGTCCAGTCGTGACCGACTCTGGGGTTGCGGCACTCCTCTCGCTTTATTGGCCGAGGGAGCCGGCGTTCAGCTTCCGGGTCATGTGGCCAGCATGACTAAGCCGCTTCTGGCGAACCAGAGCAGCGCACGGAAACGCCGTTTACCTTCCCGCCGGAGTGGTACCTATTTATCTACTTGCACTTTTGACGTGCTTTCGAACTGCTAAGTTGGCAGGAGCAGGGACCAAACAATAGGAGCTCACCCCATCACGGGGATTCGAACTGCTGACCTTCTGATCAGCAAGTCCTAGGCTCTGTTGTTTAACCCACAGCGCCACCCACGTCCCTAAAGAATCCTAAAGTAGTGGCATCAACTGCCCCTCTTCAAGTAGCTGGTTGGGTTGCTGCTTTTGAATTCTTTACTGCATTTTTTGGGGGGGGACCTCATTGCCAATAAAAAAAAATCCCTGTCATATGAATAAGAGTGCTTCCACCCAAGGCTGCTCCCTGATGTGCTGGTTTTCCACTTATAGATCCATGATGATTCACCAACAGTCTAAAGTGGGACACTCCATTCTAGCAGCTCAGGATTCTTAGCAACTTATTGCATCCTCAGTTCGGCAGCACCAGCAGTCTCACATGTGGAGTAGATCAACCTAGAACAGGGGTAGGCAACCTAAGGCCCGTGGGCTGGATAAGGCCCAATCGCCTTCTCAATCTGGCCGGCGGACGGTCCAGGAATCAGCGTGTTTTTACATGAGTAGAATGTGTCCTTTTATTTAAAATGCACCTCTGGGTTATTTGTGGGGCACAGGAATTTGTTCATTTCCCCCCCCCAAAAAAAAATATAGTCTGGCCCACCACATGGTCTGAGGGACGGTGGACCGGCCCACGGCTGAAAAAGGTTGCTAACCCTTGACTTAGAATGTTGTCCAAATAGTATTAGGCGCAAAGCACTGGAAGTACAGTCGTGCCTTGGTTCTCAAACTTAATCCGTTCTGGAAGACCGTTCCAAAACCAAAGCGTTCCAAAACCAAGGGGCACTTTCCCATAGAAAGTAATGCAAAATGGGTTAATCCATTCCAGACTTTGAAAAACAACCCCTAAAACAGCAATTTAACATGAATTTTACTATCTAATGAGACCATTGATCCATAAAATGAAAGCAATAAATAATGTACTGCAATCACACAATCAATCAATCATTAGCTGAACTTGGTTTCACACAGACACAAAAAGAAAACAAAAAAGCTGCAAAAACGAAAACACAAAATAAATAGCAAAAACAGACAGACCTCAGCATAACACTCAAAATGGAAGTGTGGCACTCAAAACAGACACTTTCGGCTTCTGACAAAAAGTTTGCAAACTGGAACTCACTTCCTGGTTTGCAGTGTTTGAGTTCCAAGTTGTTTGAGTACCAAGGCGTTTGAGAACCAAGGTACCACT
Organism: Podarcis siculus; assembly: GCA_034642415.1. Lineage (NCBI taxonomy): Eukaryota > Metazoa > Chordata > Lepidosauria > Squamata > Lacertidae > Podarcis > Podarcis siculus. The sequence continues at coordinate 65,925 of JAXCMG010000210.1, read as the reverse complement.
GTATATTTGAAACTGGCCCTCTGAAATTCTTCAATTTCCCTCTTTATCTGAGGCTATGACTGCTTCAGTATTGCAACATTTGAAGTTAAATTTTATTAATAGAGTTCAGCCCGGCTTCTGTTGAAGTCAATGAGAATATTTCCTCTTATCCCAATGTCCCCACAGTTAGTCATTCACTCTGAAGTCTTTTGTACCCACAAAAATCCAATTTCTTGAAATTAATTTCACCACTCCCTTGAGCTATTTTCTCACTGTGGAAATGCCATACCGCATGCAGGCAAAAGAAAAGTTGTTTTTATTATGTGTTTTATTTTATTTTTTGTAGCAAGGTAAACATTATTTCAATTTAGTCATAGATTCTGGCTCTGTGGTGAGCCCAAAGCAATGAATAGGAGCTTTCAGGATCCAAGAAGAAGAAAACAGAATTGTTACTGCAAGTGGGGTGGGAGGGAAATGTAACTCATCTAGACCAAGAAAACAGATTTAAGAGCAGAAAGGGAGTGTAGAGGGCTGCTTTAATTAACGGTCCACAGCCTCTTTTTCTGTTGCAGATCAGACTGTTTCACATAAAATATGTATGAGGGACATTAAGTAACTCCTAAAGCCATCCCATCTTAGACTTTGATTTTATTGTATCTTAAAAACAAGGGATGGTTATTCCTGATCAGTAGTTGTGTGGAAAAATCTTTAATAAAGCACTCAAGCAGACATGTAAAACCTAGGTCTGCCAGGTCTGGGGGTTTCTCCGATGTGTCCAGGTTTTAGCCTTCTCCAGGACTGGTGAGAGCTTTTGTTCTCAGCTCTTCTCCCATGCCTGCTGCATCCATTCTTCAGCTTCCAGTTATAGCCGGGCTATGCTGCTGCTGCTGCTGATCCATCAGGTACCATTCCCTGTGTCCACCGAGTGGCTCTAGTTTCCACCCAGTCTGCTAGGGGAGACACCCCCTCTCTCCATTTTCTTTCTCCCATAAATCTCAGAGATTGGCAACCTAAGCTGATGTAAGGCTCTGGGTCATTTCTGATGTCTGACCCATACCACCCTACTGAATTCCACATAATTCAGCTCTTTTCAGAGCCAAGAAGCCACAAATGTCAAGCCAGCTTCTTATCATTTCAATCACCCTAGGGATCATTTTAGTTTTTAATGTATGTAATTATTTATTTATTTATTTATTTATTTATACCCCGCCCATCTGCCTGGGTTTCCCCAGCCTCTCTGGGCGGCTTCCAACAAAGTATTAAAATGCAATAGTCTGTTAAACATTAAAAGCTTCCCTAAAGAGGGCTGCCTTCAGATGTCTTCTAAAAGTCTGGTAGTTGTTCTTTTTGACATCTGGTGGGAGGGTGTTCCATAGGGCGGGTGCCACTACCGAGAAGGCCCTCTGCCTGGTTCCCTGTAACTTGGCTTCTTGCAGCAAGGAAACGCCAGAAGGTCCTCAGCACTAGACCTCAGTGCCCGGGCAGAACGATGGGGGTGGAGACGCTCCTTCAGGTATACAGGACCGAGGTCGTTTAGGGCTTTAAACGTCAACACCAACAGTTTGAATTGTGCTCAGAAACGTACTGGGAGCCAATGTTGGTCTTTCAAGACCGGTGTTATGTGGTCTCAGCGGCCGCTCCCAGTCACCAGTCTTCAAAAGTAGCATTGCAGTAGTCCAAGCGGGAGATAACCAGAGCATGCACCAGTCTTGCGAGACAGTCCGCAGGCAGGTAGGGTCTCAGCCTGCGTACCAGATAGAGCTGGTAAACAGCTGTCCTGGACACAGAATTGACCTGCGCCTCCATGGACACCTGTGACTCCCAGGCTGCGCACCTGGTCCTTTATTTATTTATTTGGGATATGCAAGGGTAACCTGCATCAAAATGTTGCAGCACGGAGTGCTCCTTCGACTATTCCATGATGCTCCATCCCATTCCATCTCTGTGTGGTCCTCCGCCCCCCGTAGACATATAGCATAGCCCCTACGGAAAGGAGCTGCAGCTCATGGTTAGTGAGGAGGGAGCTTAACCCAAATTCTGAGTTTGGACAACACACTAAGCCCTACCTTAGCTTAGTTCAGTATGGCACAAGAGTCAACAGGACCACAAAGCAGCTGTGAGCTGCAGTCTTGGTAAACCATAGTTTGGCCCACCAACTTGTTAGAATTCCTGCTCCGTGATTGCGGTCATGGGATTGTTGTCTTTCACATGACAGTGCATGTTTTGATTCCACATAGTGGGAAGTGACGGAAACAGGATGTTTGTGTTACTGTGTTCCGTGAAGTGGGACTATTGTCCTTTGTTCTTTTTCTCTTTCCTGTCTGATGCTAGAGAGATAGGGAGCCATGTTGCAGTGCTCTGTGTGTGTTTATATGTAAATAAAGTAGATTAGCCAAAATGCTGGGTTGCTGAGGCCTGCCACACAATGCTGTGCAAACTCTGCGGATCCCTAAGTGTGCCGGTGTCGGTTGGCATCGGTCGCTGTGATGTTCGGGCTGAAAGAAGCTTATGAAGCTCCCGAACGATCAACCAGGAGATAGAGAACATGCCAGTCGGGCATGTGTCTCTGCCAGGGTCCTACTCGAGTGTAGGCTGAACTCCTGTATGAATCTGGCTTTGAGAAAAGCAAGACATGATGGTGCCTCGCCAGTCATCTTAAGTCACCATTGTCCTTAATTTATATACCACCTTTCGATATTACTTTACACAAGGCAGTTCACAAGCTAAAGAAACAGCAAAGATCACACACCTTATAACAACCTGTTCCATTCCAAAAAATGTCATAATAACACTGTAACTTTTAAATAAACAGCTTATTTCAAATAAGGTAATATTCAATAACCCATTAGAATTTAATAGTACACAATAAGATTAAATATCAGCAAATAATAGTTAAACAGAAATTCACTCTTAACAGTTACAATAAATAATTTCTAGACTATAATCAATAAAAATAACAGCAAGTTACAGGGAATGAATGAATGAATCTTTATTTGCATCAGCCATCGGCCATAGCAATAAAACAACAATACAATATACAAAGAATAAAAACAAAAAGGGAATAATATAACAAAATGCAAATTGAAAAGCAAAGACGCACAATTTATATATATATATATATATATAAATTTAATACCCCTGAACCCAAGATCTCTTTCCTGTTTATTTACCTCATGTTCAGATTCTCATCATAGTGTATGTGTGAAATGCACATTTTGTTCCAGTGGCCGTCACTTTGTACATACTTACAATGAATCTCTTCTGTCACTTTCTGACTATCAGTTATTGCTGAATTCTCCCCCCTCCTTCTGTCACACACTGTATTTCACTGATAAGTCCTTTCCCCCCAGCCTGTAAGGGAGTATCAGAGAAGATAAATTGAGCTACACCTGCAGACTTGGGCTTTGCATGTTCTTCTGGTTCAACAACCAATCTTGAAGTACTTCAGGGAATTTGTCCATCTTCTCTGCTAGCTCTCTGCCCAGGGTCAGAACACAGCATTCATCAAACTAACATATCTGGACGGGGGGAAAGCAGTCTGCTAACTTAAGGGGAAACGGTCTTGTTTTTCCATGCTACAAGAACCAAACCTGATCCTCTACTTCATGTAACAATGCATCCGTGTCTTTATTGACTCATAAAAGAGAAGGAAGTTATAGTGAACTTCCTGGTGTGCCTTCCTGGTGAGTGATAATGGTGATTCGATGTGCATGGGTGTGGTTTGCGTGGCAAGGTCCTGAACCCTCCCCCATTGTAGAATAAAGACACTTGACACCAGAATTTAGGTTAATGGGCTGAAAAAGGCCACAACTTTATTGATTACAGAATGTGAGTGGTATTGGCTTAGGCATTGGAACCAATGACTATATCTGACTCCTGCCCGCCTGCCGGGAGTCTAGTAAGGGTTAACCACCGATAGGGGGAGCCCTGTTGATGCACATCAACTAGGAATTCCCCCAGGGTCACCGATAGAGGTCGTGCTATGGCCCTGGCCCCTGTCTGGGCTTCAGACAGAGGACACGCCCCCTGGATTCCTTTAATGGGATACCCTTGAAATAGGAGGGGTAGGTGATAGCCGCCACCGCCCCTCCCCTCCAACCGAATACTCCAATGCCTAACTGCCACCCAGATTCATCCACTGGAATTGAAGGAAGGAGCTGCAATTGTGGATACACTGCAAGATCTGATGCTAGACCAAAGCACTCTGGAAAGTACAGCGTCCCTATTTAAGCAGCCACAGCTGCCCAGCGGAGACAACAGAAGCAGAGGAAGCGATTAAACGCCACTGTACCGAGTTATAAACCCGGGTTATAAACCAGCAGCTCTGAATCGGATGAGGAGGAGCCGTAGTCTCACCTGCTCCTGGGCCTCTGATGCAGAAGTACCTCAAGGCTGTATTCCAGATTGACCAGGGGAGGTTGAACCAGCAGGCTTTGCTCTCCCTAACAGCACAAACCCATCACTACGAAGGGCGTTCATTAAAGATTTCCCCTGATGTACTTCCTATGGATTGAGACAAACGAAACTGGGCACGGTTATTAGACCTTCTCTACATAGCTACCAGCAAGAGTCACACACTTCTTCCATCGCTTTATGCAGCTGTGGAGACCCTATCTGCAAAAGTTGGCAGGTTGCAACAGAAGCCATGATTTGACCTCAGAAATCAGCATTTCATCATCTGGAAAAAGCTTGCCCAATGTCATGGTTGGAAAGAGGTGGAAGTCTGATGGTCAGGAGAATAAGGGGGGTGAGGAAGAATTTCATAGCTACAGGACCACACTTTCGTCTGAGCAACATGCGAGTTGTGAACCGGGGCGTTATCCTGCAGGAGGCGGACACCTTTGGTCAGTATACCACACCTCTCAATTGTGATGGCCTTCTACAATTTCTGCAGCAGTGAAGCGTAGTATGTCCTGGTAATTGTGGTACCCTTTGCCAGGAAATCCATCATCACTACTCCGCGCTGGTCCCAAAAGATTGTTATCATGACCTTGCCCACTGATGGTTGGACATGTGCCTTCTTTGGAGGTGGTGAGGCAGAGTGCTTCCATTGTTTGGACTGGGATTTAGTCTCATGATGGACCCATGTTTCCTCCTGAGTAATTAGTCTGGTGAAGAAGTCATCATGGTTTTCATGACACATGGCCAAAAGAGCCCGTGAGCATGTGACTCGTTCCTGCTTCTGGAAAGGCGTCAACAGCCAGTGAACCCATAGTGTGGACACCTTTCCCATGTGCAAATGATCATGAATGATTTTTTCTGCAGAGCCCACACTGATCTTGACATCTGCAGCTAGTTGGCAAATGGTTATGCAATGATCCTCCAAAATGGCGCCCTCCACTTGCTGTGGTTGCCCAGGAATGGGAGCCGTTCCACCAAAGTCCGACCACACTTGAACTGACGATGCCAGTGCTTGACTACGTCATACAATAAGACATCTTCCCCATAAGTTCAATGAGAGGAACGTCTCCCGTGGTGTGCGCCCTTTCAAGTACAGGAACCTGATGACCGCTCTGCATTCAACTGGTTCCATTATCAGACGTTACTCCACTTTACCATGAGTAACAGAGAAACTGTTAGGAGTGCAGAGCTACAAATTACCACGTTACCTATGGAGAGATGTAGCATTATACATGTGCAATTTCATCCTCCTACAATAACCGGAAGTGGGTCAGGGGAAATCTTTAATAAACAACCCTCGTGGTACATTTTTACTTGGGCTTCCCACCCGATCCCCTGCACTAAATCATTCTTCTTCTTCTTCTTGGGCAGGTTTTGGGTAGGCATGGAGATATGCAGGTATTGTATCGGGGGCAAGCTGTAGTCTGTATTCATATATCTGATATGATTCAGTGGAAGAGAAAGGTAGCAGGAGAGAGAGAGAGAGAGAGAGAGAGAGAGAGAGAGAGAGAGAGCGCGCGTCACGGTCACTTGGAATCCTCCCCTTTCTGTCCAGCTAATTCTTTTGCCTGCCAGTTCCCCCTGGATTTAGCAATGACGGGAGGGTGCAGAGTTCATCTAGACTGCTGTACAGGAAAATGTGGTCCAATAAAGTATTCAATAGCAGCTTCAGACTCTGCCTGAAATTCTAAGCAGAAAAATAAATGTCCATTCTGTTTGGATGTCTGTGGCTGAGTTTCCTTCTGCACTGTGCATTAAGGAAATGTCTGCATGTTAAAATAGCCTCTTCCAGGCTATAAACCAATATTTTTTAGTTCTAGATTGGCGTGTCTTTTAGAAGTGTGCAGAACCCGGCCTATTAGATTGACATTGTGCAAAACAAGCAAAAATGAAATATCCCCTGGCTTTGTTATGAGGTCATAGCAGGCCGTTAAGATGTGCAGCTCTCAGTTTTCATAGGGCAGGTTTTTTTGCAGAGACGTGTGCACCTACAAATCACACATTAATTTCTTAAAAGTAGCCTGAAATGTAAAATAAACAATCTGATGCTTGGGGAAACCCACATACTGCATTCATTGTTATGTGCATTCAAATAATAATTTCCCCCCCACACAAGGTTTTTAGTTTTGGATAGAAGAACTGTGTTAATGATATTATTGTTGTAAGCATAATATAGGACAGGGATCAGCAAATGGTGTTTCCACCAGAAGGCTTGCAAAGGTGGTCCTTGCATAGCAGAAGCATCTGAGCCATGGGGTGGGCTAACAGGTCATGGGGGGGGTAAGTTGAGGTGCATCCCACACCTGCTACCCACCATGAAGTGGCCATCCACTAAAAGGAGTTTGCGTGTTCAGACCCAGAAACCTCCCCCCTGAATAAATTCACACATGACTCAAATTTTGGTTTGGTTTTTGGCAGAATTTAGGCCACAACTTTATTGATTACAGAATGTGACTGGCTGCATAGGCTCTGGTTCGACTAGCTCCCTGCCATGCAGGTAGCGCTGACCCAGGGCACCAGCATAGGTCAGCCAAGGGTGAACACCTGGATAAGCGGAAAGCCGGGAACAGGCTATCTCTGCCACCCAAATGTCCCCCTGGACTCAGGCACGGGCACAACCCCCTCACAGGGGTTGACCAAACCATCGAGTCCCTGGATTCCTTTAACGGAATACCCTTCACATAGGGATGGCGAGAGCGGTCTCCCATCCCTATCACCTGAACCAGAGCCTATCTGCAACCTTACAAGTTGTGACGATTTGCTATGCGGCAGGCAAAACCCAAATGGCAACAGCCAGTCAGCCAAGTGGGGGAAATTCCTGCCGTGCCCCTGTCCCAATGACAGACGACACACGGCGGCATAGCAAGGTCAAGTGCAAAGCCCTAAAAGTAGGGAGAGGTGGGCTGGTGTTCCCATGCACACACCAAAAGAGGAAGCTCTGGGTCACATGCATAGGTATATATAAGTCCCTTGATCCGTTTAGCCTGCGTCCCATTGGCCTGATTGAACCCTGCATCAAGGGACCTACCAATCGGGTGTTGTGGCTATCCAAACGTACCCACCCACAACACAGGGTTAGGTTGCCAGGTCTCACCGCAACACGTGCCCTCTTTAAGGGAGGACCCGATTTCTCACTATAACCTGGAGTTTAAGGCGCAATTCAGTACAAGGAATATCAGTACTGGAAAGCACTACTGACAAACAGTAGGATTGCAGCTTTGGTGGGGATGATTCATGGCTGTAAGCATTAAATACTCTCTTGCTTTAAAATCATTAATCCCTACTTCTTTCAAATACATTTAATTAAAAAGTTCCATTTTCCAGTAATTGCTCTTTTATTTTATGTAACCTCGAAATGGACTTCTGTTGCAGTGTAACTGTGTTTATGTAAACATCCATCTGGCCACAGGGCATGAATCTAGAGGTTTGTAATGAAGTAGAGGAGATTAAGAAACTCTGAACTTACGTCCTTTTTAAAACAAAAACCAAAGAGCGTTTGTGTTTGCTCATAACTATAGAGCCAGGCCAAATTCCAGGAAAGTGAGAGAGAAAAAGCTCATGGCAGAGATAAGATTTGAACCCATGCCATCCAGGCCTGATGCCATTGGGTGATGGCAGTGAGTCTGACTCTGGATCCAGTGGATCCCAGGCAAGCTCAGCCCTGTCCTTGGAACACCTTGTGTTAGCCATTTTGTTACTCTAGGTGTTGGTGCATTCATGGTTTTAAAGATTCGTCTTTCTTTCTTTCTTTCTTTCTTTCTTTCTTTCTTTCTTTCTTTCGTCTTTCATTAAAAAAAGTCATTTTGTTTTATGAGACGTATGTCATTCTCAATTTCTATTTGAGTGAGGACTTGGGTAAACCATGGGTAGGCATGGGATCCGGCCCAATTGCCTTCTCAATCCGGCCCGCGGACAGTCCAGGAATCAGCATGTTTTTACATGAGTAGAATGTGTCCTTTTATTTAAAATGCATCTCTGGATTATTCGTGGGGCCTGCCTGGTGTTTTTACATGAGTAGAATGTGTGCTTTTATTGAAAACGCATCTCTGGGCTATTTGTGGGGTATAGGAATTTGTTCATTATTCTTTTTCCAAAATATAGTCCGGCCCCCCACAAGGTCTGAGGGACAGTGGACCGGCCCCCTGCTGAAAAAGTTTGCTGACCCTGTTTACATTGTAAACAGATTTGGTGAAGCTGAAAAATGCCAAATCACTTAAAAAAACAACAACCACATTTATCAAGGGTTTGGCAGCTTATTAATCATTCATTTAGAAAATCTGTTTTTACTTGCAGTGCTTTGACGGCAAACAGTACTTTATTGGTTAAAGGCCAGGGCTACATTTCACTACCACATTACTAGCCAGTGTAGTCCTGTGCTTTTCTGCCATTTATTAATACAGCAAGTTTCCTACAATTCAGTCTAAAAATAGAACCGGTTATGTGAATTACATGACATTTGTGCCTGAGCTGAAGTGAAGAAATGAGATTATTTCATATGGACCTAGAAGGAGCAGTTTGTTGAGCTTCACCTTACATTGTTACTTCTTCTTTTTTTACATGATTGCAGGCATGTATATTATACTTTAAGTTGCAAGCTTTAATCAGTTTAACTGATAGATGAATCAACTAAACTTCAGTTGATTAATTGACAAGGCCCAGTTTCATCCATTGAGCACATAATTTCATCAGAGGGCTATCATTTAAGGACACATTCATGATAAATGTTAGAGACTGTTTTGTTTTGGTGCATTACTGTTAATGTGAGATGAAAAGGAAAATATTCAAGATAGATGTGACTTATTCCTACTGTGCAGTAGTTTTTTTAAAGTTATCTTACATTTCATATGTATAACATTTACATGATTTTATTTATGTATTTATTTTCTTATTTAAGTATTTGTATATCACTTTTCTTTTTTAAAAAAGAAAAGATCAGAAAGCAGCTTCTATAAGTCCTACAGCAAAATTAAAGAATAAAAAAACAACAATGAAATGTCAGCAATAAAACAATAAAATACAGTAAAAATTCTATTATAAAAACATCATAGAAGAATTGAGCAGTATTAAAATGTAAACATACATAGATCAGAGCAGCAAACCAGTTCCATCAAAAGCTTAGTTAAGAATGAATGTCTTAAGTCAGGGGGTCAGCAAACCTTTTCAGCAGGGGCCCAGTCCACTGTCCCTCAGATCTTGTGGGGGCCGGACTATATTTTGGAAAAAGAATACTGAGCGAATTTCTATGTCCCACAAATAACCCAGAGATGCATTTTAAATAAAAGTACACATTCTACTCATGTAAAAACACGCTGATTCCCGGACTGTCTGCGGGCCGGATTGAGAAGGCGATTGGGCTGGATCCGGCAACTGGGCCTTAGTTGGCCTTCCCATGTCTTAAGTGGTAAGAGAAGTGCATCAAGGATATAGCTGTCCTTGCCACTAGAGGAAAGAAGTTCCATAACCAGGCACCACCACCAAGAAGTCCCTACCTCATTCTACACACAATGAGCAAAACTTGGTTGGGGCTTCCTCTGCGGATTTCAAGGCAGGTTGGTATTGGCAGAGGGGTTTTCTTGGACACTTGGATCCCCAGTCTTCCAGGGCTTTATATTTTTACTTCATTCCACTTTATATATGTCAGCATAAGCACCTTAAATTGGACCTGCTGACATACAGACAGCCTGCACAGATCCTGCAGATGAAATTTCATCCATTTTGAGACAACATTGTCTCTGGCAATTGGGCATGCTGATTTTTTCAGCTTTCACATTTCCAAAATGAGAGGCGCTAAAAAGTTGTAGCATGGCTTGGTAATTCAAAATATATTTTGGTTAAATTAATATAATTTAGTAAGTAAGTGCTTGGTAAGTAAAATGTGTGTAAAATTGCATAGAAATCATTAAAAACAATTGCCAAGTACTTGCAGTTATTATATTATATTATATTATATTATATTATATTATATTATATTATATTATAATATTATTATTATATTACATTATATTGCATTACCTGACTTTTTCAGAAGGTAGAATTAAAATTCTTTGGTTTCCCAAAAGCAGTTTATGTGCTTCTTCCTAAAAACATAGACTTACCAAGCTAAATGTTGCCCAATAATAATAGCAGATTTGAATTCCTCACACCCAATATTGTTAAGACTCCTCACTGAAGAAATTTGCTATATATCCTACTCTTGACAGTGCATGTGTATGAAGGTCCCAGAACTAAATCTCAGTTCTCAGGCAGGGAGAGGTCATATGAGAGAAGGTACCCTGTACTCAGGCCTTAAAGTCGAAACCAGCACCTTTAATTTAGCCCAGATATGAATTAGAAGAGGGACGCGGGTGGCGCTGTGGGTTAAGCCACAGAGCCTAGGACTTGATGATCATAAGGTCAGCGGTTCAAATCCCAGCGACAGGGTGAGCTCCCGTTGCTCGGACCCTGCTCCTGCCAACCTAGCAGTTCAAAAGCACGTCAAAGTGCAAGTAGATAAATAGGTACCGCTCCGGCGGGAAGGTAAACGGTGTTTCCGTGCACTGCTCTGGTTCACCAGAAGCGGCTTAGTCATGCTGGCCACATGACCCGGAAGCTGTATGCTGGCTCCCTCTGCCAATAAAGCGAGATGAGCGCCGCAACCCCACGACTGGACCTAATGGTCAGGGTTACCTTTACCTTTACCTTTACCTTTATGAATTAGAATTAAATGGCGCTCTTGCCAGATTGGTGCCATAAGCTTCTGGTGAGATGGCCGAGGACAGAGCTGCAGTCTGTACCCGATGAAAGCTCTGTTCTCCCCACACAGTAGCCAAAGTGAGAAGTCTTGTAATTCATTATTTGAGGAATAAAATGGTTAAAAGGTAGATTGCCTGAAAGTTTTATGTGATCAGTCGGGAGGCTTAATTGTACATTTAATTGCTTTTGCTTTTTGTCGTAGTATTTGGGGAATTCATATTAAAAAGATCACCAAGTACCTGAAATAACAGCAATGCATCTTTTTATGCCATGTGGGTGCAGAATGAGTGCATTCCACCTTTAAAGCACGGCCGTGTGTGCAGGTCCTGCCTCCGTGCTACAGATGCTCGTCTGAAGAGAGTAATTTGGATCTCCAATAATCCTTCAGATCAAATCCACAGCTTAGGGGCTGCATTTGGCTTGAGGGAGAGGTCACAATTGGGGCACACCTGTTGCATCCCCTGTCTCTCATGTGCCTGTAGAGCGAGCACATTTCATCGAAACGCTTTAAATTTGCCAAATTTCACTTTGCCTGAACGCTCTGAAGTGTGCTTGAATTATTTTATTTTTTTATGACTGTCATTTGCTTTGGATCGGTGATGACCTGAATCAGGCGAGCCGCTTTCTGGAGTCCTTCCGCAGTTCATCAGGCTGCCAAGGACACACGTCAAAAGTGACAGGGGGAGCGTTTTTATAGTCGGAGTGGAAAGCTGCAAACAGATAAAGGTCTAATTGTTGCACAAATAGGAAAAGCTGGCAGTTTGCATATCAGAAGCATCAGGTGTTCGGATTTGAGTCAGAACTGCTGAATAGCGGATTGTTTGCCTTTTGGAGAAATTGAGAGGAAGGAAATGTCACACACGGACACCATGTGACGGGAAACAGCAAGCAGGGAAACCAACCTTTTCCCCCTGCTGTTTCCTTTAGATACCGTTTGCCCGGGAATCTCTGCTAGGTCACAAAACATTTCCAAAAGGGAGTAGAAGAAAGCTTTTAAATCTGTAAAGGTAATCAGGATGCCATCGCTGAATGGCAATACTTTGAACCAGCTTCGTAGAAGAAAGGAAAGCACTGGTTGTAGCAAATTGAAAGGACCAAAGGCAAGTTTAAATAAATATTATCTGGGGACCACTTACAGTAAATAAGCTTCTGAATTTTGCATTCTGGTCAGACTTACATTGCTTGTATCAGCCAAGTCAACAGTAAGTTTCAGATTTAGGGCTTAGTTCCACGTAAGAGTCCCTATTGTTTATGCAAGTGATCTGAGGTTCAGCTCCAGATACAGTGGTGCCTCGCAAGACGAAATTAATTCGTTCTGCGAGTTTCTTCGTCTTGCGGATTTTTCGTCTTGCGAAGCACGGCTATTAACGGTATTGACGGTTTTAAGAAAAAGGAAACAAACTCGCAAGAACTCGCAAGACGTTTTCGTCTTGCGAAGCAAACCCATAGGGAAATTCGTCTTGCGAAGCAACTCAAAAAACGAAAAACGCTTTCGTCTTGCGAGTTTTTCGTCTTGCGAGGCATTCGTCTTGCGAGGTACCACTGTATCTCTAGTTAAAAGGAAGTCGGGCGGCAGAGCTAAGACATGGGCCTATTGGACCATAGGCCGTGCACAGCCTGAAGGACACTTGTGTGTCATGTTGTGATCATGTACACCATGGGTAGGCAAACTAAGGCGCGGGGGCTGGATCTAGCCCAGTCACCTTCTAAATCTGGCCCGCAGGCGGTCCGGGAATCAGCGTGTTTTTACATGAGGAGAATGTGTCCTTTTATTTAAAATGCATCTCTGGGTTATTTGTGGGGCATAGGAATTCATTCATTACCCCCCCCCCCAAAAAAAATTTAGTCCGGCCCCCTACAAGGTCTGAGGGACAGTGGACCGGCCCCCTGCTGAAAAAGTTTGCTGACCCCTGATGGACACTTAAAAATCTTACATGTACAACATCAAAGAACATAATGTGAAGAGGCCTTTATGATATGTTACTCCCATGCCTCCAAACGCTGTCTGTCTGTCTGTCTAATCTTTCCCTCTGTCTACTCTGTCTCCCAATCTATTTCAATTTATACATAAAGCACTCAAGGCAGAGTGTGTGTGTGTGTGTGAGAGAGAGAGAGAGAGAGAGAAATCATTTCCAACCATCAGTTCCATGCAGCAAAATCCAGAACTCTATAATATCATGTAATACAATTATACATATCTAATCTGGTTGTGATATTAACTGCTCTGTAAGGTAGGTCAGTATTTATATACCCAAACTGCAAATGCAGAACAGGGATGAAAGAGTGGGTAGCTGGCTATGGTCTTGTTTCTTTATATTTTATATATTTTAGGCTTTCTTACCTCACTTTTCCAACTCCCACAAGCTGTCCAATGCAGCTTACAGCTAAAATACTAAAATATAACCATACACATTTGCTTTTCCAATAGCTAAACAAGCATTTCAGCACACAGAGAGAAGGAGAGAGAGAAAAGGAAAGGATAAAAACAAATCAAGCATCAACCAGGCCTTGGGGCTTGTCAAATTGAAAAGCTTTCAGGTGGTGTTTAAAGATGGTCAGCATAAAAAGCAAAGAAACCTGGATGAGGAGTTTCACACTGTAGACTCTGCTAAAGAGAATACCTCCTCATGTTCTATCATTAAAAGTGAGCCTTGAAAGGCAGTGAAATGCAGAGAAAGGGTCTCTGCTGATGAAATATATGGATTGATTGACTGGTTCATAGTATGGAAGATGGCACTTAAGTATTCAGATCTCAACCTCACGCAAATTAAAAGATGGTAGCCAACACTTTGAATTGGGCCTGGAATTGGAAGCCAGCATTGTTGAAACAAAAACACAGAAAACCGATTCAGTCAGAATTCTCACTGCTGCATTCTGTCCTAACTGAAGTTTCTGAACAATTTCCCAAGGTACATAATGTGTGCTACACTAATTTGATGATCTGAGGCCTGCATACGTCAGGCCACCTCTATTCCAGAAACAGATACCTAAACTGTATAAGCACACCCCTGGCCACAGCTACTACCTGGCTATTTGGGAACACTCAGAAATTGCAAACCTTATCATTCAAGGGGAGCTACCACATCAAAAACAGACTGAAGCCCATCCCTGGATCAGCAGTTCTCCTGACCAGTAGAGTCTCTGTCTTGTATGGCTTAAGTTTCAGTTTGTTGCTGAACCTGACCAGAGCAAATGATTCAGGGCAAATGATTCAGAGCAAATGATATGTCTCCCAGACATATGACGAAAACAAGTGATGGTGGGGGGTATCCTCATGATACAGACGGTGCAGACCCTCTAAGTGTCCCTGTTTTCCAGGGACAGTCCCAGATTTACAGAAGCCATCCTGGTTTCTGATTTTATCTCAGAAGGTCTGTCCCCCCATTTTCATCCAAGAAATGTCAGAGGGTATGGTGTTATGTGACCCCTGAACCAAGGAGATAAGTAACTATACAACCTGTAGAAGACATCTGAAGGCAGACCTGCATAGGGAAGTTTTTAAATGTTTTATTATGTTTTTATATCTGTTGGAAGCTGCCCTGAGTGGCTGGGGCAATCCAGTCAGATGGGTGGGGTAGGAATATTATTATTATTATTATTATTATTATTATTATTATTATTATTATTAACGTCTCTGTTTTTGTTGGAGAAATGTTGGAGGATATGATGGCACTGTACTCCAAATTTCCAGATGGTCTCCCTCAGTGGTTTTCTGCAAATATTTAAGAGCAAGGAGGGCAGGACAGAATTCTGCAAGTCAAGCATGGCCAAAATGTCTGGAAATTCACCAGCACCACTTTTGAAATCTAGCCTCTAGGAACCAAGTCCCTTTGCAGCCAATTTACAGTAGGATAATATAGTCTGAGAGGTTCAGCAAATCAAAGTCCCTCTACCTACCGTATTTTTCACCCCATAGAACGCACCACCCCATAGGACGCACCTAATTTTTTGGGGGGGGGAATAAAGGAAAAAAAATATTTCCCCCCAGGCACGGGGCAGGCGCGGGGGAAGCCCGAGCTTCCCCCGACCCCAGCCCCCAGAACAGCCTGCTATCCGCAAGCCTAGGAAGCCTCCGCACCGGTCTCCCAAGGGTTGTACAGAGCTTCCTGAAGCCTGGAGAGCGAGAGGGGTCGGTGCGCACCGACCCCTCTCGCTCTCCAGGCTTCAGCGAAAGCCTGCATTTGCCCCATAGGACGCACACACATTTCCCCTTCATTTTTGGAGGGGGAAAAGTGCGTCCTATAGGGCAAAAAATACGGTACTTTCTGGCAAAGATCTCAGAGTGGCCAGTGCCATTTCAGTCAGAAAACTGCACTTGAAACTGGAGAAATGGATCTAAATTCTGTCAGAACCATCTCAAGTTGGAGTAGCCGCCACATACTTGAGCATGTTGATCTAACATGGGGTATCGGAGAGCTAGTGAGATTCATAGCAAATATTACGACAGAGGTAAGATTTTAAACTAGTGTCTTACCAGCTACAATATACAAGCTGTTTTAAAGTTTAAACTGAAGCTTTCAAAATGCAGTTTTAAGCTTAAAGTGCAGTCTGAGGATAGATGCATGTTAACTCCATACCCTCCAACATTTTTCTGATGAAAATAGGGATGACCTATTCAAATAATAATAATACTCTACCTATCTGATTGAGTTGACCCAGCCACTCTGGGCATCTTCCAACAGATCTAAAAACATAATAAAACATAGAACATTAAAAAAACTTCCCTATACAGGGCTGCCTCCAGATGTCTTCTAATGGTAATTTCGTCACTTATCTCCTTGGCTCGGTGGTTACATAATTCCATACTCTCCAACATTTCTCTGATAAAAATAGGGACAGCCTAAGGAAAAGCGGGACGCGGGTGGCGCTGTGGATTAAGCCACAGAGCCTAGGGCTTGCCAATCAGAAGGTCGGCGGTTCGAATCCCCGCAATGGGGTGAGCTCCGTCGTTCGGTCCCTGCTCCTGCCAACCTAGCAGTTCGAAAGCACGTCAAAGTGCAAGTAGATAAATAGGTACCGCTCCAGCGGAAGGGAAACCGCGTTTCCATGCACTGCTCTGGTTCGCCAGAAGCGGCTTAGTCATGCTGGCCACATGACCCAGAAGCTGTACGCCGGATCCCTTGGCCAATAAAGCGAGATGAGCGCCGCAACCCCGTGACTGGACTTAATGGTCAGGGGTCCCTTTACCCTTTACCTTTAAGGAAAAGCAGGACATTCCAGGATCAAATGAGAAACTGGAATGGTTTCTGTAAATTGGGGACTGTCCCTGGAAAATGGGGGAAATTCGGTGTGTAATGCCTATGCTAAAATTTAGAGCCTAGATGGCGTGTTAAACATCTATCTGTTTCCACATTCTGTTTGTGATGTACAGAATAGATAATCAGTGGTTTAGTCAGAGAAGATAATCTTACATATTTCTCTGAACTCTAGTTCAGAGGCTTCAACTATCTGATGTTGTGTATATGAAAATACAGTTGTTAAATTGTTTTCACATACACAACTGTTAAAACAGTTGTGTATATGAAAACAATTTAACAACTATGTTTATTTATTTATATAAACAATTATAAACAGCACGCGCACAGAACCAACTCAAGTCCAACACAGTTACCAATTGGAATGAAGATCTCCATCTTTATTCCAGATTCTGCAAAGACATTAAAGAAGATTTCTGCCTGGAAAATAGTCCTTCTTGGGGCAATTTTGGTGTAATGTAGTTTGCATCCCTTATTAGGAAAAACTTCATAGATACACAATCCATACACTCTTATTGGTATGATCCTGCCAGTAGACTGCATAGGGTTTAAGCAATATACAGAATTATGTCTTTCTGTTTTTGATGCTTTTTTAGGATTTAAGGGCTGTTTCCATTCTAAGTTTTCAATTTAACAACTTACAGTATTTTAAGGGGAAAATATACTTTCAAGAAATACGCTGAATATACTTGCCATATGGCATGCATATTACTTTTTTAAAAACCCACTGTATTCCTTGCTTAAAATGCAAAGGCCAACCAAAATGAATTAGCTCACTTGAAAGTAATTTGCATTTCGCTTCCACCATAACAAACCAAGTGAGGGTTTAGGTACCTTAGCTGAGTTAGTTCTGCCACCTGGTGCCCAGAACTGGTAGAATTACAGTAGCTCTCTCTTTGGCAATCTTGCTTGTAAAATCATGTAAAGAATGTGTCTGATGGAAATATAGGAATGATTGAAGACAACCAAAATATGAATGAATATAACCAACCGAGAATGTAAATATTAGTTGTGTACTCCAAAAATGGATCTATTCTTATATGAAATCCCAACTGACTACAGAAAAACTAGCAGACATAATACATTGCAAGATTGATCTGTTTATTAATTATAACTCCAGAGCTGGACATTTTTATTATGGCAGCAAAATGTTTCTCTCTATATATCTGTAAATAAAAGTTAGTACATAAACTTGGAGATCTGGGTTATTTTAGGACAACCTTATTATCGTGAATTTCGCTTGTGTGATATGTTTGCTAATCATAAATGTAGCATTAAAAAAAAATGTTCGGCAACAGGCAAGGTAAAAAACACACAATTGCTATACAAATACAAAAGTGCTGATCCAGCATTACAACCATACAATCTAAATTTAAAGAGAAAAGTCTGTAGCAAATACTAGGCAACATTTCTCAAGTGAATGCTCCAAAGAAGGATTGCTGTGAAGTACCAAATTGATTCTTCTGGGCAGCCCATTCCAGAAATAGGTTCCCTCAGCTCAGAGGGCCTAGGTAGTCACCACCTACCTCACCTCAGAATATGGAGGCACTCACACCTGTTGAATGGGCAGAAGACGATCTTTCGAATCCCAAGACATTAGGACTTAAGGGCAAAACAAATGCTGTAGAATGAGGATGTCAAATCCTGAAGTGGTAACAGAGATGGCACAATCATTTGATGGTTGCAGGTGGGAAACCACCTTTTCTTATTAAGAAAAGAAAAGTAGATTTCTAGATGTTTCAGAAAGGTTCAAAGCAGAACATCCCCCCTCCCCCCAATGAATGTCCAGGGGTGCTCTATTAGGCTGAAATCCTCCTCCTCATAATGGGTGAGTTAAAATCTGAGGCTGGTGAGGAATAGCTGGAATGGCTAGATAATAATAATAATAATAATAATAATAATAATAATAATAATAATAATTTATTTATATCCTGCCCTCCCCGGGCTCAGGGCGGCTAACACCGAATATAAATACAGTAAAAACGTTCAAAACAAAACAAAACAAAAAACACCAAACAGTTGATTAAAATATAAGTTGGAATACAGTTTAAAATGCAGCCTCTTTTTAGTGGTAGCCTATAGATCAAAGCCATAAGGGGAGAAAACGTCAAATATTCACCAGGGCCAACTATCCATCCTGGTCCTACATGGGCCAGCAAAAAGAGCCGAGGGAAAATTTATATACAAATCCCATATAAGGGGTTACAAAATAAATAAATAAATAAATAAATAAATAAATAAATAAATAAATAAATAAATGGATGGATGGATGGATGGATGGATGGATGTTAGACTGAGTCCAGTCCAAAGGCCAGGCGGAACGGCTCCGTCTTGCAGGCCCTGCGGAAAGACGTCAAATCCTGCAGGGCCCTAGTCTCTTGTGACAGAGCGTTCTACCAGGCCGGGGCCAGAGCTGAAAAGGCCCTGGCCCTGGTTGAGGCCAATCTAACCTCCTTGGGGCTCGGGACTTCCAAAGTGTTGTTATTTGTGGACCTTAAGGTCCTCCACGGGGCATACCAGGAGAGGCGGTCCTGTAGGTACGTGGGTCCTAGGCCGCATAGGGCTTTAAAAATGAAAGAAAAATGAAAACGAAGCCCTCTTCACTCCCTAGAACCCCCATGCTCTTTGTATGTGTGAGCCCTGAGCAGACCAGCACCTCCTCGCTTCACCCCACTTCTGGTGTCCTCACCCTTCTGACATCCATGAAGTTAGAGTGGGAAGGACGGTAAAAATGGGACAATCAGAGAAATGGAAAGAAAGAGAACTGGGAAGACGAAGGCAAGGAGTAAAAAGATGGTGGAAGCTAATTATAGAAATAGGGATGGATAGAAATGGGAGAAGGAAGAGTCCTTCAGGGTCAGAGAAGGGAGTCGCATAGCAGAATGAACGGGCAGATTACAGAGGACTAAGACTAAGGGGACAGACTGAGGAATGCAGGGTTTCTGAAAGCACAGATTGCCAACAGAAAGAGATGCATAAGCCTGTGTATTACAAAAAGTAAAATGAAAATTGTAGGTGAAGAGAAATAAGTTAGCCTTAAGATATGAAAATGTTATACAGTGGTACCTCGGGTTAAGTACTTAATTCGTTCCGGACGTCCGTTCTTAACCCGAAACTGTTCTTAACCTGAAGCACCACTTTAGCTAATGGGGCCTCCTGCTGCCGCCGTGCCTCTGTAGCACGATTTCTGTTCTCATCCTGAAGCAAAATTCTTAACCCAAGGTACTATTTCTGGGTTAGCGGAGTCTGTAACCTGAAGCGTGTGTAACCTGAAGCGTATGTAACCTGAGGTACCACTGTATTCTGTATGTTTCCTTCCATTCTTCATACACCTGTACAACAGCTTAACACAGGTTGCAGTATTCTCCAGGAGATATAAAAAGGATGCATTTTCATAAGAAAAAAACACCTCCCAAATCCACAGTTGGGCAATAAATTTATTTGAACTAACCAAAATGTCACAAAATAGGGAGCGAACATTTGAGTTTCCAACAACTCTTAATCTGTTAAGACGTTGCACAAAGCTGGAAGGGGGGGTGGGATAAAAAGCAAAAAAAGTTATGGCCATAGTGTCAGTTTTTAGATATGAAAACTGCAGACTATAGAAGTCTCCATGTGTCAGCTTGCACAGGTAGAATTCTGGGACAAAGAAGCAATGGCTACTGCCTCTTTTTGAAAGCACAAGCGCTGGCTATTGCCCCAACCTCATCTGCTCAGAATACAACTCAAGCCAGAGAAGAAATTGAGTTGTCCTGCTCACCTCATATTTGCGGCAAAGCTGAATTCTAGATTCCTGAGCCCAGAAATGTGAGATTCAACAGCGTCGCTGCTTGAAATGCATATCACATAACTCTCTGTTTAGCAGAAAGCATAGGAACCAGAGACTAGGGCGATAAGCTGAGTTTCAATTCAGACTAGAAGTATGTTTTTCAGCAAATACAATTCCTTTTAAATGTGCTTCCCTGCCTCCTTTCTTTTTGCAGTTGTGTGTAATATTGGAGCCAATGCAAGAATTGATGTCAAGGCATAAAACCTATAATTTAAGCCCTCGAGATTGCCTGAAAACATGCTTGTTTCAGAAATGGCAGAGGATGGTGGCACCTCCAGGTATGAATTTATACATTTCCCATAGGCCTTTGAGAGAGTTCTCGCCATAGAAATGTTAGCTCTGGCCACATCCCTGTCGACCCATCACTTGGTCAGCTAACACTATGCATTGCCAGATGTAGTAATTAATTGGCTGAAGGTGTCAGGATCAGGTCCCTTTGGCAGCAGAATCAGCAGCAGCCATTGTCCCAGTGGAAGATGGAGGATGACTGATGGGTGTCTATGAGGAGAATCTCCTCTGAAGAGGAGCTATGAGGTGAACGACTCCACTTCACACCACCTCAGGGAGCTATTTGGATTTGAGATCTATGAATGCTTAGAATTCTATATCGGAATCATACCCCGTAATTTAAATTTGCTTTGAGTTCTAGGCTAACGTGTCCGGTGTTTAGCAGATTCGTTCAGCAGGCGGGAATTTTAAACCAGGGGAGGAGAATGCCGTTGTTTGTCACTCTCGTTTCCCTGCCCGCACTGAGAGCTGTCACTCATTTTCTCTCCCGTGTGTCTACTGTAGCAGAGCCTACAAGGCAGCCAGCAACCAAACGGAGGAAAAGGAAAAACTCGACCAGCAGCACGTCCAACAGCAGTGCCGGGAACAACGCCAACAGCACCAACAGCAAGAAAAAGGCGGCGGCAGCTGCAAACCTGAGTCTTTCAAGTCAGGTACCTGTAAGTCTCACCTTCCTGTTAGGCCTCCATATAAGATGACAACCACACACACACACACACACAATTCACATAGGCCAAGAGCCAGGCAACCATAAAGTGGTTTCTGCAGGTGTACAGTGGTACCTCGCAAGACGAATGCCTCGCAAGACGAAAAACTCGCAAGACGAAAGAGTTTTTCGTTTTTTGAGTTGCTTCGCAAGACGAATTTCCCTATGGGCTTGCTTTGCAAGACGAAAACGTCTTGCGAGTTTGTTTCCTTTTTCTTAAAACCGCATTCCTATGGGAAACTGTGCTTCACAAGACGAAAAAATCGCAAGACGAAAAAGCTCGCAGAACGAATTAATTTCGTCTTGTGAGGCACCACTCTACTGCACTTTTTAGTCCCCCCTCTCTAAATGGCATTTCTGTATTCAGCCCAGAAATGCTTCCATTCACTTCTCTGTAAATGAGGAAAGTAATGCTAATAAATGTAAAGGCAGCTGATGACCAGTTTGTGCTAGAAAAGTGGCTAAGTCAGCTCCTGATCCTAGACAGTGCTGAGTACAGTGGTACCTCGGGTTAAGTACTTAATTCGTTCCGGAGGTCCATTCTTAACCTGAAACTGTTCTTAACCTGAAGCACCACATTAGCTAAAGGGACCTCCTGCTGCTGCTGCCGCGCCGCCGGAGCACGATTTCTGATCTCATCCTGAAACAAAGTTCTTAACCTGAAGCACTATTTCTGGGTTCGCGGAGTCTGTAACCTGAAGCGTATGTAACCTGAGGTACCACTGTATTGTGAAAATTCTGTTCTTTGCATGTGCCATATACAGGTGTTCCTGTGAACATTCAGCAACAGCCTCTGGTGCTTGAAATTTTCCGAGGCGTTACCCAAAAGTACTTTTAAGCATAGCTTTGGAAGCATAATCACTAAAAATTCACTTAAAAACAAGAAAGTCGAGATTATCAGGGAAGTGTTTTCTGCACCTAGAGCTATGTTTTTCTTGCGTGGAACTGAGACACACCCACACTCCTGGCATTACTGGTCAGCACTTCTTCTCCTTCCAATTAGTCAATGATTACCCCCCCCCCAAGATACACGGGTGATGCTGTGGTCTAAACCACTGAGCCTAGGGCTTGCCAATCAGAAGGTTGGCGGTTCGAATCCCCATGACGGGGTGAGCTCCCATTGCTCGGTCCCTGCTCCTGCCCACCTAGCAGTTCGAAAGCACGTCAAAGTGCAAGTAAATAAATAGGTACCGCTCCAGTGGGAAGGTAAACGGCGTTTCCGTGCGCTGCTCTGGTTCGCCAGAAGTGGCTTAGTCATGCTGGCCACATGACCCGGAAGCTGTACGCCGGCTCCCTCGGGCAATAAAGCGAGATGAGCGCTGCAACCCCAGAGTCCGCCACGATTGGACCTAATGGTCAGGGGTTTCTTTACTTTTACCCCCCCCCATGTCAAATTATGAGAAGAGAGTCTCCTTCTTGCCAGTGATAGCTGCAAAGGTATGCCACAACAACAACATATCATTTATACCCCACCCATCTGGCTAGGTTTCCCCAGTCACTCTTGGTGGCTCCCAACAGAATATTATTATTATTAATAAAAATAATAAAGCGAAAAAACATCAAACATTAAAAACTTTCCTAAACAGGGCTTCCTTCAGATGTCTTCTAAAAGTCAGAGAGTTGTTTATTTCCTTGACATCTGATGGGAGGGCGTTCCACAGGGCAGGTGCCGCTACCGAGAAGGCCCTCTGCCTGGTTCCCTGTAACCTCACTTCTCATAGTGAGGGAACCGCCAGAAGACCCTCTGAGCTAGTTCCCAGTATCAGGGCTGAACGATAGGGGTGGAGACTCTCCTTCAGGTATCCCCATGAGGAGCCTGTTGGACAAATAGGACATTTCAGACATCTAGGAAATAATCTGATCATGGAAGAAAATGACTTCCCAGCCCCTATCTGGGAGCTTCAGGAAATGAAGCTTTAGTTCTTTTTAAAAAATATAAGCCTCTCCCAAGATTTTGTTTGTTTTACCTTCTATAATGAATATATTGTGGAAACTCTTAAGTCAGGTTCGCATCACACAGTGGTTGACCAACTCCATGAAATGTGTTGCTGTTTATGAAAAAGCTTTTTTAAAATTATAGTGCATTTAGAAACTGATGGTATTCTTAACTGTTGCCTGTTGTCCCATTTAGTTGGTTTGTCCTTCATTTGTTCCTTGATGCCCTGGCGTAAGCCCTTTGATATTCCCCATTACTGGTCTGAGCAGGTGCCCCAGTCTCAATCAACTCCACATCCTCAGCTGTTTTGTAATCAAAAGCTGGCAACTATTTTCCCCACATATATATTTTCCATACTCCAGGGATTATGGACCTGCTCTTTGAATCAGTTTGTTTTGGGTGGGGGATAATACTAAACATTACTTGGAAATGGACATTTTCAAGTTCATCATCCGTACACAGATAACGATTTTAAAAGTAGAACAGAATGGAAACATAATAATATCGATTACTGTATTTTTCGCTCTATAAGACGCACCAGACCACAAGACGCACCTAGTTTTTGGAGAAAGAAAACAAGAAAAAAATATTCTGACTCCCAGAAGCCAGAACAGCAAGAGGGATTGCTGTGCAGTGAAAGCAGCAATCCCTCTTGCTGTTCTGGCTTCTGGGATAGCTGCGCAGCCTGCATTCGCTCCATAAGACGCACACACATTTCCCCTTACTTTTAAGGAGGGAAAAAGTGAGTCTTATAGAGCAAAAAATACGGTATATTCATGAAGAATCTATTCACCTTACAAGGTGGTTGTGTGCCATATTTACAATGGACCTGCACATTCTGTTTTTTATAACTCAACAAGCTGCCATGGGATTGTTTAAGGGTAAAAACAAAGAATTGTTTTCACAGGTGTAGAGAGTTCCAGCAGTACAGCTGCCTTTGGCCACACTAAACCAAGCACAGCCTTCAAGTGGGGTCTTGTTCATAGCTGTCAACTTTTCCCATTTTTAAAGGGAAATTCCCTTATTCCGAATAGGATTCCTCGCATGAAAAGGGAAAAGTTGACAGCTATGGTCTTGCTGTGATCCGAATTTTGCAAGCATAGACCCACCTGTTCGTACACTGACTATTGCTATTTGTAACCATGAAATGAGCGGATGTAGCTGAATCTTGCGAGCTGCTGTGACTAGCCCTTAGCTGTGTGTGTCCCCTGCAAAAGAAAGCCCTAGGGTTTAATTCTTGGATTCTGCTTCTCAATCCATGAGCAGGAGCTAGGAGCACTCCAACGCTGCAGCCTCAACCCTGGGAGGGATGGAGCCTTGTGTCATTCAACAACAGTAAACCCTACTGGCCAATTTAAGGAGAAGCATTGAGGGGCTGTAAAAGGAGTCACTTCCAGTCCTCTTCAGAGGTTGGTGGCTATTGCACTAGGGAGTTGAGATGACTTGGTGTGGAATTAATTGGCGGGTGTCTTTGGCGTTGCTTTCCAAGGAGCAGAGGGGCCCACTGTGGGGCAGAAACAATGCAGCTGAGCCAAAGAAAATGGACAGAGCTTCACTGAAATCAACTGGAACATTGAAATCCAGTTGATTTCGGGAGGACTTGACACAACTGGTTTCTCTGGATCAAGACCACAATGTGTTTTTTTTCTCTTTCTCTCTCTTGATTGGTACATGGAATGAACACAGGGCATTTGCATCTTGTAGCGAAAGCTTTGCGATCTTTATAAGATCAGATGCCAAGATGCAAAATAAAGATAGCTCCAAGGTAGACAATATAATCTAGCTAATTCAAGTAACCTGCTGCCATTGATTGTGGAAGTTAATAATATAAGAGGTTAAAGGAATATCCTTCTGATAACCACTGGCAGTTGACACGTTATGAAATGATCTATTCATTTAGTGGGACGTTACCATTCAAGCATCCCTCAAAACTTTTGATTGTAAGGTAAAAAGGTAAAGGGCCCCTGGGTGGTTAAGTCCAATCAAATTTGACTATGGAGTGTGGCTCTCATATCTGCTTTCAAGCTGAGGGAGCTGGCGTTTGTCCACAGACAGCTTTTCCGGGTCATGGGGCCATCATAACTAAACCGCTGCTGGTGCACAGAGTACCGTGATGAGTTCCAGAGTGCACA
This sequence comes from Podarcis siculus, assembly GCA_034642415.1. Lineage (NCBI taxonomy): Eukaryota > Metazoa > Chordata > Lepidosauria > Squamata > Lacertidae > Podarcis > Podarcis siculus. The sequence continues at coordinate 40,667 of JAXCMG010000210.1, read as the reverse complement.
GAAACACTGTTTACCTTCCTGCCAGAGCGGTACCTATTTATCTACTTGCACTGGCATGCTTTCGGACAGCTAGGTTGGCAGAAGCTGGGACAGAGCAACAGGAGCTCATCCTGTCATGTGGACTTGAACTGCTGACCTTCTGATCAGCAAGCCCATGAGGCTCCATGGTTTAGACCACAGTGCCACCTGCTCCCTTAGTTTTGATTATGGACCTTGGCGGTGCATAAATGCTGTGGTTTTTGAGCTGTGTTCTCCAGAAGAGCAGTAGTGACAGACGTGTGTCTCTGAAGGAACTTGCCCATCCATCTTCCCCTGCAATGTGTAACCACAGGAGAGTGTTGGTGTGACCTCTCTGGCACACTCACAGTTGCTTGTGAGGGGCCTAGTTAGACTGCTAGGGCTGTACATGTACTGTGTGTGCTTCAGAACTTCCTGGGCAGTCTAGTCAAGGCAGAAAGGATGCCCGGAAGTTCGAAAGAACCACTGCATTCATGTATCACTGTGGATAAATAATTCCATGTTTTCCCTCATAAGTTCTTGAAAGGGCCTCCTCAGTGGGCATAGCTCCAGTTGTACCCACAACCTGCCGCCCTCCAGAAACCCACAAAATGAGACATGAGTGGCAACAATTTCTGCTAGATAAGTGAGCAGATGTGTGCCCTTCCCTCCACCGGGTATTCTGTATGGACTAAACTGGTGGTGATGCTCATGGGCCTAGGTGCCTTCAAATGGTGATTAATACCATGCCCAAGGAATACATAGAGATAAATCACAGACTGAACGACTGTGGTTTACAAAAATTAACTAACAAATGTACAACATTTCGACACCTTCTAATACATGAAATCTTAATAATATGTACAATGCCCAAATAATAATGGCATGCGCAACTCAGTATCTCAAAGACAGTCAAAATATTCCTGAAATAAGTCCATGAGAACAACTATTTCTATGCATACTTGTGATGGTGTGATCCCAATGGAACTCTGAGAACGAGATACTAAGATTTCGATCTCTGGTTTGTGAATATTCTGGTTGGCCCAAAAAGGAACTCTAGATTACATTATATATAACATGCGTATAAGAACCTCATTCAATGCAAACTTCAGACAATGACAAAAATTCTCAGCATAAGGAAAACTCAATGCATTATTACACTTGCATACAAGGGCAATTCAGCGCTCCACTAAATAATTCAGCTCCAACCTTAGAATGGGACTGTGGGGATTAGGCAAATTGATGGAGCCACAGAGCTATGAACCACAAAATCAAAATAAAGCCTCTCTTCAGCTCACAGGCAGGGCGCCACCGGATATCAGTTTCCAGGGCAATAGCAGGAAAAGGCAATTGCCTTCAAACTTTGTTTTGAGAGGACAGCTACTGTTTGAAACAGGATACTGGACTCCAGCAAGGCTCTTCTTATGAAGTACTATGTTCAAAGAAGTCCTGATTCACACAGTACTACCCTCTCTCCGTTTTTGAGAGGGAAGGATTGTCTGAATCACAGGGCATCCCTGCACAGAAAAAATCCCAAAAAACTCCTTCCACCAGAGTTTTAACTATCCGTAGAAGATCTGAGTCATCTGCCTTTAAATACATGCACCTCTCACTTTTGTTTGGCTCACAATTCCTTTTCACTTTCTTTTTATATATGGTAACCACCACCATCCCCCCAGGGTCCTTTTGATGAAGGGCCAGCAAAAAAAATCATCACCATCATCAATTTTAATGCAACAAACCATGTGTTTTTAAATATTGCTCCATCTATCTTCTATCTTCTAGGTTTGTTAATTAGTTTTCATGCCTCCCTCTGATTTCCTACCCTCACACCGCAAAAAAACTGTTTCCACTCTGGGTTTTTCTTTTGTTTTTAAACTATTTACAAACCTTCCATCTTGAAATCACATATGCAAATATTGTAATTAATTCTAGATATCCTGAATTTTAGAACCACCGCCACCTTGCAGTAGTTTGCAAAGAAAAGAAGACCACGAAAACAACTCAGAATCACTCCTTTGTGATCCTGGTTTGGTCCTTGCACAGAGTTTTCTCTTCTCTCTGCATTGAATCTCTCTACACACTGTTGCAAACTGGTGGCAAGACTGTACTTTAATTAACCATGCCCCCTGTTTAATTAGTTGTTTAGGGTTTTGTTGGTGAAAATCTTTTTTGTAAGATTTTTAAAAAATACTTTATTTACCTTGAACACATTTAATAACATAAAAAAGAAAATAGCCACTCGCCCCCGGTGGGACTTTTTGCCTCTGTCCCACGACACCCACAGTCTTAATAATAATATTTTTTATTTATACCCCGCCCTCCCCAGCCAAGGCCGGGCTCAAGCGGAAGCACAAATAATATCTCCAAGTGGAGAGAAACTTTCTTCTTCTTCTTTTTCAATTTTTTTTATTGATTTTCCAAAATTTTAAAACAAACAAAGATAAATCTTAATGATACTTAATCCAATCTTAGTAACATTGTTACGTGACTTCCTCAAATCCCCCTAGCTGAATTTCAATGTATATCATTGTAACAGTTTTCCAAAACTAATTTTCTCATAAAATTAACTTAATCACTTAACATCTTTCTTTCTTTTCATTTTAAATTTAAACATGTTATTCTCTAACATTGCATATTTAAATCCTAAGCCTATCTGGCATTTGCAAGTTTTTCCAATTAAGTTATCTTAACATATTTGACTAAATACTCTTTGAATTTCATCCATTCCTCCTGGTATTTCTCCTCCTTCTGGTTGCAGACTCTTCCAGTCAGGTCGGCTAGCTCCAAAAAGTCCATCATCTTCATCTGTGGGACTTCTTGTGTTTTCCAAATCTTAGCTAACAAAATTCTAGTTGCAGTTGTGGCATAGAAAAACAATCTAACATCTTTCTTGGGCAATTCCAAACCTGTTATTCCAAGAAGAAAGACCTCTGGTTTCTTAATAAATATATATTTTAACATTTTTTCCAATTCATTATAAATCTTCTCCCAGAAGTCTTTCACCTTGGGGCAGGTCCACCACATATGATAAAAGGTACCTTCTTTTTCTATACATTTCCAGCATAGATTATCACTATTATGATATATCTTTGCTAATTTTACAGGAGTTAAGTACCATCTATACCTCATTTTCATAATGTTTTCCTTTAACACCGTACATGCAGTGAACTTGATCCCCTTCCTCCACAACCTTTCCCAATCTTCAAACATTATGTTATGTCCCACATCTCTTGCCCAATCTATCATTACAGATTTAACTTGTTTGTCCTTTGTATGCCACTCCAACAATAGATTATACATTTTAGACAAGTTTTTAACTTTAGAGTCCAACAACTCTAAGACTGGTTTTTCAGCTGGAGATATCTGTGGGGTTTTAGACCTAGAGGTGGCACCTCAAAGATGTACTGACTGAGAGGGAGTTCAGGACATAAAAGGGCAAGCGGGGACAATAAGTAGAATTGTTATAGATAATACTAGGATGTTCTGAGGCAGTTGGGGCTGACAGAATTGGTGGGAGATCCAGACACTATAGCATTTACAGATTAATTATTTTCACCATTCAGTCCCTTGCAGGGCTTGTTAAAATGTCTGTGCACAAATCTGAACTTCAGCGAGGGCTGAATCACAAGAGGCTTGCCAGTGACGTTGCGCCAAAAGATGTGCCCCATAGATGAGTCCTTTCCACTGAATGCTGTGGTTAGGGAATCTCCTTTAAGCCGTGAGCTCCAGAAATCCCTCTAGTTCCTGTCTGGCGCTCTGTCTTAGTACTCCATGCTAGCTAAGGATCAGCGGAAAACCATCGATGTGCAGTTGTACTTGTGGTTTATGTGAAAGGACTGTTTGCACTCACAGCAGCAATGGGACAGATCCTTTTCTTCTTGCCCTTCCGGCTTTTGACAACTGGTAGCTTCATCGGTGTAATTATAATTAGCGTTCCTGTCTTCCTTTTCATGGTACCAGCTGGACAGATTGGTCCTCTCATCGCACAGATTGGCAGCAGCATTGCCTACACACAGAGAGGTGACAAACACACCACAAAATAGCAGATGGCAGATCCAGGGCTTGTTGGCAATCAGGGTTTCTTTTTCCTTTTTGCTAATTACTTAATTAGTAATGCAAATTGTCAAATCAGTGTGAACATTGTTTTTGTGGTGTGTTTTTTTTAAAAAAGCTCTACCTAAATTAATTACCATAATTAAGTGGTGAGATGTCAAGTGAGTTGCTTAGGGATAAGAGGTGCTGAGTTCTGCGTTCCAATGGCTGGCGCATTCAAAGTAGCATTTGTGAGCTTCATTTTAACTGCTGTAGTCAATGGCTAGAGAAATAAAGCAGAGACATCTAGCATAATCCATCTGGAAGTTCTCCTCCACAAGCCCCCTTGAAATGAATGGGAGTATACATGAGGACAGCAACGGCTCCTCTTCATTTCAAGGGTATTTTGTGTGAGGGAAACTTACAGATAAAGTGTGCCTTTAATTTGAGCGTCTAAGTGTTGACACTTCACTCCTTTGTTGCTTGAAAACCGCAAAACCTGAAATAGAAATAATTTACTGAATTTGAAAAGGGTCACTGAAATCATTTTAAGCAACTGTTTAAATCCTTTCAGTGAAAGATTTTTTTAATGCACATTTTTTCCACCTGTTACCTGCTATTGTCTGTATTTTGAACTTGAGAGTTAACAACAGACAAGAGATCTGAGCATTAACAACAGAGTAGAATCATACCACAAGTTTCTACATGCATAGGAAGAACACTGTGTTCCAATTTTTTTGTATAATAATTTTAATTCATTTTAATTACAATAATCCAATAGTTGCCACATTAATACAATACCAAATCAAAATACAATCAAAAGAGCCCATTATCCCAACCAAATTAAATAATTTTGGGTGACTTCCCGTGTGCTGGGTTTCAGGGTACAAAGTTCTTATTGATTTCTGGTTCCATAATCTTGCTTAACCCAATTCCAACGGTTCTGATCTTGATCCTTTATTTCACTTTGTTCCATTTTTGAGCCTGGTTATGATGAAGGGCACCATATCAGTGCCCTATATCAATGGGGCTCGCATTCAGGGATACTTCTATGAAATGGGTCACTGATAGACCAATGACTATGTTAGGCGTGGGCTTTTTTTCAGACATCTTTATATAACAAGTGTTGGGTGCTTTTCACAGGATGTGATGGTAGTTGGGGAGCCAACACTAATGGGGGGAGAATTTGGCGACGAAGACGAGCGACTCATCACAAGGCTAGAGAACACGCAGTATGATGCGGCAAATGGCATGGACGATGACGAAGATTTCAACAATTCACCTGCGTTGGGGAACAACAGCCCGTGGAGCAGTAAACCTCCTGCAAACCAAGAAACCAAGACTGAGAACCCAACACCTCAGGCTTCCCAATAAGCTGCCTGAAGCAAGTCACCATTACTATATCGCAGCATCCTTTATGACGACAATAACTCCCAGTTTTCAACAGATATAGACCCTATTTCTAAATGTGTACAGCTCTCTCTCTCTTTTTTTAAGTTAGGAAAATAATTTATAAGCTTCCAGACAGGTACCTTGGAAGCTCTTGCACATGACATGATACTGACACTGACCTCAGTGAAAAGAACTGAATATGTAAGTAGCACCTCATGAACATTGATTAAGACTCACATTTCAGTGGAAGATTCTTCCCTACTATGACCCCCCCTTTATCCTTTAAAGGCCATATCTAACAGAAGACCATTAGTGATCAGGATCTATTGGCCGTTTTAAAAACATGGTGAACAAAATACATCCTCTTTTCCAACTTGCACCTGAGGAGGGGCGTGTGTGTGTGTACACACACAGTCATACCTTTGATCTCAAAACGCCTTGGCCCTCGAACAAATCAGCTCCCGAACAATCAAAACCAGGGAGTGTTCCGGTTTTCAAATGATTTTTGGAAGCCAAATGTCCGGCGCAGGTTCCCACAGCTTCCAATTGGCTGCAGGACGCTCCTGCAGCCAATCAGAAATTGCGCCTTGGTTTTTGAACAGTTCCGGGAGTCAAATGTACCTCCCGTAACGCATTCTGTTTGAGAACCAAAGTGTGTGTGTGTGTGTGTGTACACACGTGCAGCTTCCTTCCCAGGTTAGCTATTTTAAAGGGAGGAAACAAGATAGGATGGAATTTCGTTAAGAAGAAAAGCTGTGCCCTAATAGGTTTTGTGTTTAAGACCATGAGAACAGTGTCCCTGAGACCATGTCCATGAGAACAGTGATTCTGCCTCTTAAAAATACGTCCCATAAAATGTACAAATATGAGCTTAGTGGAGTATCAGTGTTACAAATCCAATCGCCCACACATTGCTTGTTACAAAGTACAATTCGTGAAATTAAAAATTATAAGGCCAGCAATATTGACTGATCGGAAGGAAATTGAAATCTGATCCAGACTTGGTTCTAATCCAAAGAAAATTGAAATCCCACGGAGGAGCTGTTCGTCAAACAGCATCTTTTAGACAAAGATAACGGGTGAGATTTCAGATTTTTGTCGTGGGCTACGTGCATGAAAATCTGGCTGCTGGATGGTAAAGAGGAGGCAGCTAGGGATATAATGGAGTATTGCTCTTACACAGATTGGGGCCTGTGCTGCTTTAGTGGTCCCTGAAGAATTAACTTCTTAATTGTTTCCTGGCACAAATTGAGGCTCTCTCTGCCCTTGTTTCTTCCCCTCGTTGGTGCTGCCCTCGATTTTTTATTCTAGCAATTTTAAAAGCCCTCTGCTTTACATTTGCAACTGATTACAAAAGCACCAAGACAGCTAAAAATGTAGTTTTGTTTCATCAAGGACCGGGGGGGGGGGGGAATTGTGTGGAGAAAGACACCCATTCTATATGAGAGTTTATGCTTTGTAAAATTGCTGTGGAACTGAATTTTGAAAGCCATGTAATCCATTAATTTTGTGAGCAGTTTAAACAAAGACTATTTTTTGTGTTTTTATTATATCTTAAGTTTATTTTGTTGTTCTTTCATGCGATATTTCTTGTATAATACTTTTGTAAAGCCCTCCAAACTAATTTTTGATTCCAGTATATTTATGTGAAACTTTATAAAATAAACTAATTTTTTTCATTTACATAGTAATATGTTCAATTCATCATGTAAAAAAAAAAAATACAGCGAGTCAGTGTGTTATACGATACAACTGTATTTTATGTATGCTTTGCCAATATGTGTGCCAATAAACTGTGTTAACAGAAGGGCTTGGTGTGCTTCCTTATCAACAGAATACACACACATTATTTTCCTTTTTTTTTTTTAAATGAATTTTTATTGATTTTCCAACATAAATTAAAGACAATACACTACACAATATATAAACAAACAAACATATAAACACGTATAATTTCATAACCTCTTTTTCATTAACCCTATTTCACCGACTTCCTCATGCCTCCCTTTTCTGCATCCCTATTTAATAATTTTCTTCAGCAACCCCTCACTTCTATTAACTTATAAACTCTTTTCCTTTCCTTCTTCTCTTACCCAATCATTTACAGCTGTAATCTTATTTTTTTCATTACCCTTGACATTTTAGCATTCATTAATTTTATAGTAATTTTTAAGATAAACTTTCTATTTCTTCCAATCTTCTTCCACTGTCTCTTTTCCTTGGTCACGGATTCTGCCAGTCATCTCAGCCAGTCCCATGTAGTCAATCACCTTCGTCTGCCATTCTTCCAGTGTGGGTAGTTCTGTGTCTTCCAATACTTTGCTAAGAGAACTCTTGCTGCTGTTGTAGCATACACACACGCATTATTTTACCAGGGTGAAATATCTGAGCCACCCATTTTCGTTTTTGTATAGCACATGTTTCTTCTAATGACTTTTATGAACTTACGGAAGAGAATCAACCATTAAAATGTGAATTTATAACAGTATTACAAACATAGCTGTCAACTTACAGATTTGAAAATAAGGGATCAGCAACCAAAATAAGGGATCAACAATTACTTTGATAAAATACATATTTTGTTGCGTGCAAATGGCTTTAGATACCTATTAGGTCCATAAATTACCATGTAGCATATATTCAACACAAAAAACAGCAACAATTTGTTTTTGACAAAGCACAGCTGGACATAGAAAGGGCCCAATTACCTTCAGTAGCTTATTTAAGGGACATCATTAATAAGGGACAGCAGTGGGATATGGCCCTGGGATAAGGGACTGTCCCGCCAAATAAGGGACGCTTGACAGCTATGATTACAAAAAATGGGATGCTGCAGAGGAGAGTTCAGATGAGAACTCGTCGTGCATTTGTCATTTGAATTCTACTCAATATTGATCCACAGCAGATTCCAATGTATAGTCAGCAGAGTAAAAACTTAAACACGTTCCAGGATTCCCCAAAAATAGACCAGAGGCCATTGTATTTCATCCAGCAGAGCTTTACTGCTGCTGAAGGCAAATGAGCATCATGGTCACAAATCAAATAAATTCATGATTGGCACTGTCCATAAGAAATCCATTTGCAGCAGACTTAACTTAAACTTAAAATAACTTATTGTAAGTCTAAACCTTAACACTAAGCGTACCACGTACAGAACACCACACCTGAAGGAAAAGAGATAGAAAGAGAAAATGAAACTCAAGGCTCCTTCTGGCCTTACTTTTATAGTCAGCAAGACCTTTGCAAAAGAGATGAGCGAACCAGTTTAAGCCAGCTGTACTCAGCTTCTCTGAAGGAATATCCCAAACATCATGAACCTTCTGCTTGTTTCTTTCACACAAAAAAGCTTCCAGAACCCTCTGGAATTAAGTAGAATAGGAAAGATCTCTACACATCAGATCAAAAGAAATGCAAACTGACAGCATAACCTATATCTAATATAGGATCGTGAATTGAAGCCACACAATGGATTTGAAAAGGACTTACAAGTAAAGTCCAATGTTTATAGATTTCAGTATATCCTGGTTGTAGCCCAGTTTATTTTTCCTTCGATTTTTAGCTTACTTTTTTAGGGCAATATCACACACCCCCTGGTGAAAAGAAGGGACTGGAACGAGGCATTAATGGTTATCTACAATGCGGCAGTATTGAGTTTGCATTGAACTGCAATACATTGTATTGCATTGCATTGTATTGAGTTACAGGGAACCAGGCAGAGGGCCTTCTCGGTAGTGGCACCCGCCCTGTGGAACACCTTCCCACCAGATGTCAAACAGAAAAATAACTAAAAAACTTTTAGAAGACATCTGAAGGCAGCCCTGTTTAGGGAAGCTTTTAATGTTTAATAGGTTATTGTATTTTAGTGTTCTGTTGGAAGCTGCCCAGAGTGGCTGGGGAAACCCAGCCAGATGGGTGGGGTATAAACTATTATTATTATTATTATTATTATTATTATTATTATTATTATTATATTTTCCATTCTCATTTTCCATATGTTATCTGCGCAACAACTTTGTGAGGTTGGCTGGGCTGAGAGACAGTGACTGTCTCAAGGTTTCATGGCTGACAGGTGACTTTAACCCTGGTATCACAGGTCCTAGTCGACTTAGCAACCTTCCACCTCATTCCCTGTTCTGGAAAGAAGATGCACAAGTAAATAAGCTGCAAGGAGGAGAATAATCTTTTCCCATAGGTTTGGGCATTTGTGGAGGCCCTTGTTAAGAAATCTTTAAGATTAACCATTTCTGGCTGCAATTGTGTACATCCTTACCTGGAAGCAATACCTGTGGACTCCAGTGAGCCTTTCATCTGAGTAATGTATAGCTCTGGGGGCATGAACCTGCGCTGGAAATTGTGACAGCAATTCTGAGACAAGGTAAGATGTTTAGCTAGGTGTTAACTGGAATGTTTAAAAAGGTAAAGGGACCCCTGACCATTAGGTGCAGTCGTGGCCGACTCTGGGTTTGCAGCGCTTATTTCGCTTTATTGGCCGAGGGAGCCAGTGTACAGCTTCCGGGTCATGTGGCCAGCATGACTAAGCTGCTTCTGGCGAACCAGAGCAGCGCACGGAAACGCCGTTTACCTTCCTGCCGAAGTGGTACCTATTTATGTACTTGCACTTTGAGGTGCTTTCGAACTGCTAGGTTGGCAGGAGCAGGGACCGAGCAACGGGAGCTCACCCCGTCGCGGGGATTCGAACCGCCGACCTTCTGATCGGCAAGTCCTAGGCTCTGTGGCTTAACCCACAGCGCCACCCGCATCCCTTAACTGGAATGTTTAAGTGTCCAATATTTCTTTGCAAAGGAGGGGGACAGCGAGACAATGAGAACAGGTGGAGACCACAAAACCTACCTCCCAGCAGAGAAGCAAGTGTGACGCCAGACACTTCTGCTGAACCAATGTTAAATAATCCACTTTTCAGTTTAGTTACATGCTATATTTTTGTACAACTGCAGTGCTTAAGTGGCTACGGGATCTTTGCAAGGGAGAAAACCAGAACGGTTCATGTCCCCGTGACCTCATTGGCCATGCCCCCATGACTTCTTGCATCCTCTGAGCTTAAAAAACAAAACTTTAAAATTCCACAAAAGTAATTCCATGTCTTGTGGCACAAAAAGCTGAATTCTGAGATCTGTATGAATAATATAAGTTAAGCAAATCTATATACCGTATTTTTCGCTCTATAACACGCACCCGACTATAACACGCACATAGTTTTTAGAGGAGGGAAACAAGAAAAAAAATATTCTAAACGAAACAGTGGATGTATGATTTTTGTGGTTCATGCTGTGGCCACAGACATGTGATCTGACGGTGAGTTTGGGGTAGCCCAATGCAAAAATCCTGAGGATCCATGTGGATCCATGCTTTGTAACCACCTTTTAAGTGGGGAGGGAAGGAAAAGCACTCAAGGGACAAGGAACATGTGTGGGGTGGGTGGAGAAGGATGCTGTTAATAATGCAGAAGTGGGGTATAAGAGGAGAAGGCTCCTCTCCTCTCCTCTCCTGCTTTGCTCCTTTAAAGCAAGCAGGGTCTCTGTCCCTCTCTCCTCCCCACTCAGTGGCTCTTCTCCTGCTTTGCTTTTTCAAAGCGAGCCACGGAGGAGGGAAGGCAGGGGAACCATGGATCCTCTCACGACTGCAGCAGATCCCCCCCGCCACCCGTAGGCATTCCCTCCATAACACGCACAGACATTTCCCCTTACTTTCTAGGAGGAAAAAAGTGAGTGTTATGGTGCAAAAAATACGGTATTTATCCTATCTTGCATTTGTAAAACTTGTTCTGCTCACTGAGAGGTCTAAAGCACTATGCAGATTCTGATGCTGTGCCCTACTGGAAATCTTACCTGGCTTCTAAGTTTTCATCAGACATTCATTGCCCATACATTTCCAGACTTATTTGCAAACACAAAGGATAGCATATTGATTTAAAGCAATCATGACAAGTTGAGATTTGCAGCAAGTTGAGTTTGCCACATTCCACGTGTTTTCTAGAGATAGAGGCAAGGTTTGGGTACGTCTTGATTCTAAACAAAACCCTTTGCAGTGTATTTCTGTTCTGTGTGTTCCAGAGGTGCTTTCATCTAATTTCTAAGAGACAAGCTGCACATTATGTAGATTGCAGTGGGTTGAAAAGACGTGAGAATTCACTTCAAAATTCAGGTGGAAAGTTTTTTAAAAAACTTCCCAATAATAAAAACAGCACCATCACAAACAAATCTGCATGTAGAAATCTAGAAGAACAGAGCTCCCTTGTCTTTGTACTCAGTACTTTGGTTGTAGAAATTGTTGTAATTGAATCCATAAATAATAAGCATTCTTCAAGCCTAAACCCTGTAGGCCACACTAAGTGTGGTGTAACATTTTTTTCAAAAACAAACATATTTGAACCCATTCACAAGAATGGAGCTAAATGTCAGTAATAGGTGGGGGAGGGGAGTGAAAATGACTTTATCAGCTATTCTAACCTCCACCCCCACCCCAATAAATTATTAAATCCAAGCCCATTAATGGCTCACCATTAACAGGGCAGCCATGAAACCGTTCCAATTATTATAATCTTTTCAAAGGCTAATAATCTGCATGTGCACACATTTAGGAAGCCATCATGATGACTGACGACACCTTTTGAATTTTTAAAAAGATTTAAAATGCAATGTTGCTGCTACACTTACATTTCAGGGAGGCTGAAAATGTGGAAACATAGCAACTTTTCGAAATGTGCACCTTTAATCAACCTGTAAAAAGACTCTGCTATCCTTCCATAATATATCAGTGATTAGCGGCAGACGTATTTAGATGTCAACTTAAATTTAGGTGCCCAAGACAAACAGGGTAGAAACTGAATTAGCAACCTCACCCTTACGAATCATTGTTCTGAACTTCTGCACAGACACAGCAGGTCAAAAACCAGACTGAGGAATATGCAGGAGCAGAGTGTAATAGCCCAGTCGTGGAATACCTGCACTGGGAGCAAAAGATTCCAGTTTCAGTTCTTAATATCTCCAGCTAACAAGATCCCAGCTACCAGCAGCACAGATCAGAAAGAGGTGCTGGACACCCCATCTGATGCAGCTGGCGGAAGCACAGCAGCAGCTATAGGTGCACCCAGGGCCTAATAATAATAATAATAATAATAATAATAATAATAATAATAATAATAATAAT
>JAXCMG010000210.1:0-28066 GCA_034642415.1 Podarcis siculus | reverse complement strand
ATAATAATAATAATAATAATAATAATAATAATAATAATAATAATAATTTATTATTTATACCCCACCCATCTGGCTGGGTTTCCCCAGCCACTCTGGGCGGCTTCCAACAAAACACTAAAATACAATAACCTATTAAACATTAAAAGCTTCCCTAAACAGGGCTGCCTTCAGATGTCTTCTAAAAGTTTGGTAGTTATTTTTCTCTTTGACATCTGGTGGGAGGGCGTTCCACAGGGAGGGTGCCACTACTGAGAAGGCCCTCTGCCTGGGTCCCTGTAACTTGGCTTCTTGCAGTGAGGGAACTGCCAGAAGGCCCTCAGCGCTGGACCTCAGTGTCTAGGCAGAACGATGGAGGTGGAGACGCTCCTTCAGGTATACTGGGCTGAGGCCATTTAGGGCTTTAAAGGTCGGCACCAACACTGAATTGTGCTCAGAAACGTACTGGGAGCCAATGTAGGTCTTTCAAGACCGGTGTTATATGGTCTCGGCGGCAACTCCCAGTCACCAGGCTAGCTGCCACATTCTGGATTAATTGTAGTTTCCAGGTCACCTTCAAAGGTAGCCCCACATAGAAAGCATTGCAGTAGTCCAAGTGGGAGATAACCAGAGCATGCACCACTCTGGCGAGACAGTTCACGGGCAGGTAGGGTCTCAGCCTGCATACCAGATGGAGCTGATAAAGAGCGTGGATGGGGTAAAGGAGATGCCTCATTCTGGTCTAGGGAGCCCACCCTGAGCTTCAAACCCTCTATTGTGAAGGGGGGAAATTGAGGTTATATTGTAAATAATGCTTGACTGAGTCAATGGTGTTGTCCAGGTCACGTGAGGCTTGCTGTGGAGCCAATCAGAAGCAGAGCTGAATGTCGCGAACCACATTCTGAACCGAATTCTTGCACAAGCCCTCATTTTAGCATACCCTCCAAAATGCCGCACTCCCACTTGAGTCTCGTGATGTGCACGAGATTGTGGCCCCAAATACACACATTTGCGGGTGGTGCCCTAAAATCCATTCTTTGGGGTGCCGTGCAAGATTTCAGCCCCCACCATAAGCACTTTTTCAGGGTGAGATTGTGGCGCCCCTAAACAAGTGTTTTGGTGCTGTGCTTTTACGCCAAAAAATGGGATGTCCCGACAGTTGAGGGCTATGCATTTAGGAAGGAGGGAGGGAGGAGGCCCTCTTCAGGCATGGAGTTTCAGAGTTGTGTGGGTGAACATGCTGTTGCCACACCCCATTCATGTAACCCCCTCCACCTGCAGGGCAAAGTTGTGAAGTGGGGGGATGCTCCTGTAGTCATAGAGGCTCCTGAGCACCATGGGAAAATATGGGTCTAAAACGTGGGAAGTAACCTTGTAGAGGGCTGTGGGTGGTGCTGTGGGTTAAACCACAGAGCCTAGGGCTTGCCGATCAGAAGGTCGGCGGTTCGAATCCCCGCGACAGGGTGAGCTCCCATTGCTCGGCCCCTGCTCCTGCCAACCTAGCAGTTGGAAAGCACGTCAAAGTGCAAGTAGATAAATAGGTACCGCTCCAGAGGGAAGGTAAATAGCGTTTCCGTGTGCTGCTCTGGTTCACCAGAAGCGGCTTAGTCATGCTGGCCACATGACCCGGAAGCTGTACGCTGGCCCCCTCGGCCAATAAAGTGAGATGAGCGCTGCAACCCCAGAGTCGGCCACAACTGGACCTAATGGTCAGGGGTCCCTTTACCTTTAACCTTGTGCAGCAAGGAAGTTACCCTTAATTTTGGTAATTCCAAGGCAAGCTGCCTCCTAGCAGAGAGGCAGAACACAGCCTACTCAATTTATTTTGTATATTTCCTGCAATGATACTTTTGTGCTGCCCGATGGCACTTCTTTAACACAAGGTTTCTTTTCCTTTCCCCCCAATATGCCAACACACAAAGGATAACTGAGGAATTTCAAGCAAAGAGTTCAGATTTTGACCACAAGAGCTTTTTCCGGCAAGCAGAGCTTCATTATCTCTGTCCTGGCTAGCATTTGAGTATACACAATTATGTAACATTTTGGTCATCCTTGCAATTTATGGACCTCTGGTGGCAATATTTTCCAGCTATATCAACTCATTGGGTGGCAATGTGCCAACTCAGAACCATTTGTTTGCAATATCGCATTCCACCATGTACATGTCGCCACAGCTGTGGCTTATCCAACATGCACTCTGACTGAAGCAGAAGAAAATATATAAATGTCCCACGAGGGAGCAATTGCTCAAGTATTAGTCATTGGGCAAAGTCCTTTATTCTTCATTTTTATGGCAAGATTACCCCCTATAAACGCTTGCCCAAGTTTCAAGCCATTTGGTTGTTATTTGCAGGAATATAGTGGCTTGAGCTTTGGTTACAAATGGACAATTCTTGCCTGCAATTTAAGTCTATGATTGCACCTGCTACATTTGACCCAAAGAAAGATAGCAGTCCAGAATGGGTGGGTGAACACAAACATAAATTCTCTGGGCCAAGTTGTAAAACGCCCCTCTGTCTTGCAATCCCTTGGCTGCTTTGAAAATTTGACAAGGAGAGCTTTCTTTTTTTCCTTTCTCCTCCTGTGATGAGGCTGCATTTTAATGTTTTAATGTTGTATTTCACCTTGTTTTTTAAGTTGTATTTCAATCAACTTGTTTTTATTATTGGTTATTAGCTGCCCTGAGCCCTGCCTTGGCTGGGGAGGGCGGGGTATAAATAAAATTATTATTATTATTATTATTATTATTATTATTATTATTACTCCCAGCCCATTCCATCATTCGAGGTGGTGGCGACTCTGAATGTGTTTCAGGTGGGGGATTAGAGATTGCAGTACACAATCTCATTTTGGGTGCTGAGAAGAGACTTTGGCATGAACTGAAGTTCAGTTTCTTTAATTTCCAAGTACTGGGATGAACTCTGGTAATTTTTTCTAATATGTTTTGGGACAGACACCCACAAGAAGGGGGGACCAGACTCTCTCTCTCTGTGCAGCAGAGGTCAGATGGCCTCTGTCAGGTATGATCTAGTTGAGTTTCCTGCATTACAACTCTACAATTCTGTGATCCCACACCATCTGGCAGTGAATCCTAAGTGTTGTGTGAAGGAATGCTTTCAACCTGTCTTTGCTGCCCATCTCTTTCATAGGGTACCCCTGAATTCTAGTGTTCTGACTTGGGGGAGAGTTAAGAGGGCATTTCTCCCTGCTATCAACTCTATTCCTAATTGTTCAAACCTCTTCCATGTTCCTCCTTAGTTGGGTTTTTTCCTAAATCAAAAGCCTGAAATGCTTCAGTGTATTGTAGCTTCCAAATACTAATTCTAAGAGGCCACAGGAACAAACACAGTAAGAAAATATACAAATGCCAGTGCCAACCAATGCTTTTGAAACAAGCCTGCTTGCTTGTCTGGTCCCTTTTCGGAAATGGCCAAAATATTGTATTTACTCTTAACTAAGTTCTTTGGCAAATTTTCCTCCTTCGTCCCTGTCTCCCAGCCTTGACACAGCTACTCCCCTCATCTCTATGCTAATTTGGCTATGTCTACTTCAAAGAGAGAAAGTGTTTATTAAAAACCGCCCACTCCCTTCTCTGTTCAGAACCATCTTCTTATTTACCCATGAAGTTAGGGGGAAGCCGAACAAAAGGACTGTTTCTTTTATGAGCTGTTCTCTAGGTGATCAAAGGCAGCCATTTAACCAACTCCGACGATCAAAGACTGTCCGGCCGACAGCAGTGAGCGGAAGACTCTACCAAGTCCCTCCAACACATGCATAATTAAATAATAGTTCAGCATTAAACATTTTGATTACAAATAGGTGGGGGGTTTTCTTCTGATGTTGTCTTCACCTCAGTGGTGCTGAATTTCTCCTCATCGCCATACTAAATATCTTGATTATGCATCGAGTAGTAATCACCATCAAGGAGTAATCAGGCATCCACATTCCACGGTTAGCTTATATTTCACTAGCCTGGAACATCACCTAATAAATTGCTAGTAGCATGCTAGTAGTCCGCGGGCCGGATTGAGAAGGCAGTTGGGCCTGATCCAGCCCACGGGCCTTAGTTTGCCGACCCATGGACTATACTGTACCAGCAGGGAGAGTTTTGTTGTTTTGGTACAGATACAGAATCCATGTCCACTTTTAATACTAAAGCTCTGGTGGCATTTGAGAAAGTGTGTGAGCCCTGCTTTGCTGTCCAGGCTAAATTCCAAGATGGATAATTAAATTCTGACTGTTTACACCTCCCCTGGCACTTTGTTTGGCTCACATACTCTAAATTTTCCTCTTTAAAATATTGCCTAGTACTGCAGAGTGGCTGCCTCTGTTGCCAGTAACTAGATTTCAGCATTCGCAATTTCCAGGCTGTATCATGGCACTATGTGAAATGATTCCGTATGCAGTTAAGCTTTGGTCTGTGAGAACCCCCTAGAAAAGGCATTATCTATTTGCCCTTTCCTTGATACAAGGTGAACTTCGCTAGAGAAATGCAACAAGGTTGTTGTTGTTGCCCAGAGAAACAAATGGAGTACACTTCTAGGGGTGAAGTCAAACTACTGGAAAACCAAAGCGGCTGCAGAGACCGGTAACTTGTAGCTGCTGCCTCCCACATTGTTTTTGCTGTGTCAGCAGCACCAAAGTGACCTCTCCAGGGCTCAAGCCTAGGCAGTGTGTCTGGAGGTCCTGGACTGCCCAGACAACAAGGCCTTGCTGATGTGGTCCAAAGGAAAGCAGAGCAATACTTGTAATAGTGTAATCGTGCCACTGTATTCTGCTCTGGTCAGACCTCACCTGGAGTACTGTGTCCAGTTCTGGGCACCACAGTTCAAGAAGGACACTGACAAACTGGAACGTGTCCAGAGGAGGGCAACCAAAATGGTCAAAGGCCTGGAAACAATGCCTTATGAGGAACGGCTAAGGGAGCTGGGCATGTTTAGCCTGGAGAAGAGGAGGTTAAGGGATGATATGATAGCCATGTTCAAATATATAAAAGGATGTCACATAGAGGAGGGAGAAAGGTTGTTTTCTGCTGCTCCAGAGAAGCAGACACGGAGCAATGGATCCAAACTACAAGAAAGAAGATTCCACCTAAGCATTAGGAAGAACTTCCTGACAGTATGAGCTGTTCGACAGTGGAATTTGCTGCCAAGGAGTGTGGTGGAGTCGCCTTCTTTGGAGGTCTTTAAGCAGAGGCTTGACAACCATATGTCAGGAGTGCTCTGATGGTGTTTCCTGCTTGGCAGGGGGTTGGACTCGATGGTCCTTGTGGTCTCTTCCAACTCTATGATTCTATGATTCTATGATTCTATGACTCTAATACATTTGGCACCAGCTTGGCTGCAGGAGTTGCCAGAAGCAGGTATACAAGGCAGCATTCAACCGTCTTAGGGACTCCACTCTGGATTTGTATATGGTTTATTCCTTAGCCTTTTCTCCTCCCAAAGGTGTCCTGCAAGGCCACAGGTAATAACAATAAGGTATTCACCAGTGCTTTTTTTCTGGGGGATACTCAAGTGTTCGCAGTACTGGCACCTTCCCCCGCCCCCAAATGTTAAAAGTGCAGCACTTACCGTAACAACGTCATGGTGAATACCGGCACCTTTTTTTCTAAAGAAGAAGAAAAGAAAAGAAAAAGGGAGTACTGGTCATCACAAATATTGTGTTAGCCAAATGTCCATTGTTATGACAAACAGAGTCTTGTGTTGATAGATCTATATATTCTGGACTAAGAATGGCTACAATGCATCTCCAAAATCTCATGGACAACTGGATGACATGGTTCCTTTTCCATACTGTTCTCTGGCTTTGGAGTGGCTGGCAGTCATGACATCAGGCAAACATTGCTTTTCTAAGCACTTTGAGCACTTGCTTAGTTAATGATGAACTGATTGAGGTTTCTCTGGTGAGTGTTGTAACCTTAGATCATATGTGATGAAGGTATTGAGTTGCAAATCTCCATTTTGAAGGGAGTTGGCTGTTTCAGTCTCTCTGAACACCACGGGGAGAACAATGTACAGAAATGGCTCTCCAAGAGTGGCAGTTGCCTGGGGCAGGCTAAAGCAGTCTAGAATGGGAAAGAGGCACAAGACATTGTGTAGATATTCTGAATGTATCATTTGATGTATTCTGTTTTATTTTGAAGAGTTCTGCTAGTAAAATTTGAACAATATTTTCATGGGTCTGGACAATGCTTCGTTTCTAAAAAGGAGTCAGTTTGCATGCATCTAGTCGCTTCAAACTGCACAATACTAATATCTGCAACACAGCCTGCAAAACACATTGCATGGTTATGCACACTGACAAATCCAGACCTTCTGCAGAAGCTCTTCTAGCCAGGTCAGTGGAAGGCAAAGCAGGGAGTCACAATGGGCTGCTGCCTGTACTGCTGGAGCTATTCTGGAAGATGTATGTTTCAGAGTGTCCCAGCCTTTACTTAGGAACCTTAAAATTTAGCAAAGCATTGTGGGGCACCCTGACTCTAGTCCTAGCTCTCCTGGCAATATTGCCTGTGCATGGCTTTCCAGACGGGGTTGTATTGAAACTCATGAAAAGTGAATAAATGGCATCGACTTCTCATTTATTTTCATCAGGAGGAATTTTATATATGGCGCTGTAGGTTAAACCACAGAGCCTAGGACTTGCCGATCAGAAGGTCGGCGGTTCGAATCCCCATGACTGGGTGAGCTCCTGTTGCTCGATCCCTGCTCCTGCCCACCTAGCAGTTCAAAAGCACTTCAAAGTGCAAGTAGATAAATAGGTACCACTCCAGCGAGAAGGTAAACGGCATTTCCGTGCACTGCTCTGGTTCGCCAGAAGTGGCTTAGTCATGCTGGCCACATGACCCGGAAGCTGTACACCGGCTCCCTCGGCCAATAAAGTGAGATGAGCGCCGCAACCCCAGAGTTGGTCACGACTGGACCTAATGGTCAGGGGTCCCTTTACCTTTACTAACAGACCAAATAAAAATAATAATCACATATTTGTCACTAATTATTTGGAATGCACGGGGCAGTAAAAGAAAGGAAATGCTGGAGCCTCACTTTCATTCGAAGGAGCTTCAGGAAACACATCTTTAACTGATCAAGGGAGCTCCCGGGGAATGTTTTCTCTGAGATGCATGAATCTGCAGTACAAGATATAATGATCCTGTTACTAGGCAAGGCGCCAGCTTTCCTAGGCTCCAAAAGAAAAGATTTAGGCTTTAATGCTGGAAGTTGTGTTAGCCCCGAACTTCCATAGACATCACTCCCAGGGTGTGTTGAATTGGACTGGCCTCCTCCTGTTCAGTTCCTCTCTCCCCTGTGCTGGTTAACAAAGTATAATTTTAAATTATTATGATCCTGTCGCCCTTCAACATATATAACTCTGAATTTAATCAATGGGAAGGGGATCTACTTAAAGAAAGCTGTTCACCATCTGCAATTGATTGTGAAGACCCTCACACAGCACTTTACTCATTTATACCAACATAAATCAAAAGTTACCTTCAGTGAGCCCTTGGTTTGACTTGGGAGCCCCAAAACCTGTTTTCAATATCTGGTCTCAGCCATGGAACATGCAAAACAATAAACTAAAGTCGTTGTGTAAATGCCAGGCACCTTTCCCAGAAAAATCACAGTCCACTGCCGTTCATATTTATGCTTATGCAGTCCTCAGATCTGGAACTGACAGCCTCAGGCTGAAACCTAGCCTGGCAAGTTGCTGGTGTGCTCAAGATTTGGAGCACCCCCAGAAATGGAAGCAGGCTGGGGTATGCAACGCTGAACCCTGCAATTGGCGGGCAGTGTGAATTGCCTAGATTGGCCAGGCCAGGCCCTATATTCTTAATGCATTTCTGGCTGACGTTTCCAGCTCCTGCCACTGGGTAGCCCCAGCTGGAGAGCACAAACTTAGTTGGTCTCTAAGGTGCTACTGGACAATTTTTTTATTTTTATATATTTTATCATCATCATCATCATCAATACTTGTCTAGATGGACCAATGGTCTGACTCAATATGCCAGTGTACTGCCAGTGTGGTGTAGTGGTTAAGAGCGGTAGACTCATAATCTGGTTATGTTGTCTGGTTGTGGCAACTAATGCAAAAAAAAGAAAGAGGAAGAACAGAGGAAGAAGAGTTTGGTTTTCATATCCCGCTTTATCTCTACCCAAAGGAGTCTCAAAGCGGCTAATAATCTCCTTTCCCTTCCTCCCCCACAACAAACACTCTGTGAGGTGAGTGGGGCTGAGAGACTTCAGAGAAGTGTGACTGGCCCAAGGTCACCCAGCAGCTGCATGTGGAGGAGCGGGCAAGCGAACCCGGTTCACCAGATTACGAGACTACCGCTCTTAACCACTACACCACACTGACAGTACACTGACATTTTGAGTCAGACTATTGGTCCATCTAGACAAGTATTGATGATGATGATGACGACGACGACGAAATATATTAAAAAATATAAAAAATGTCCAGTAGCACCTTAGAGACCAACTAAGTTTGTTCTTGGTATACAGATGATTAGCATATGTAATGAGACAGGAATCCAATATATCTATTAAGGCACGGTCTCCATAGTTTTCAGTTTAGTGATAAGTTGTAATTCAGCAACTTCTCTTTCTCATTCATATGCTAATCATCTGCATACTATCCCTTGCTTTTTCCTGTAGGACTAATTGCAGGCGCTAACAGTCGTCAACAGGTTTACCGTACCCACTAAGTCAATCAGGACCAGGGCCAGATTTACGTATAACCTAAGCAAGCTATAGCTTAGGGCCCCACTCTTTTGGGGGCCTCCCAAAAAAATTAAAGAAAAAAACTGGATGTACATTTCCAAAATATAAGTTCAACAATTACTTCGATAAAATACATATTTTGTTGTGTGCAAATGGCTTTAGATATCTATTAGGTCCATAAATTACCATATAGCATATATTCAACACAAAAAACAGCCGCAATTTGTTGTTGACAAAGGACAGCTGGACATATAAAGGGCCCCATTACCTCCAGTAGCTTAGAGCCTCATCAGAGAGAGAGAGACTAGATCTTTGCCCCAGGTGACAGAAAGTCTAGTTTTGACCTGGCATGGATCCCTGGAGCCAAACTCTTGCACAAGGGGCGGTACTTTATTATACCAACCCAAATCCTTTCCTGCAGTGAAGACACCCTTTCCATATTGCCTTCCTCTAAATGTCAAAGATATATTTTCCAAATGATTTGATCCATTTGACTGGGACCTCCGGAGGAAAACTCTATGTTTTATAGTAGGCTGACGAGTCAGAAAGTTTTATTACTGAGGATTCAGAAATGCTTGACCTCATCTTCTGCAAACACTATATGCATGTTAGCTCTCCTGTCCTTTCTATGTGAGAAGCATGCCTGATTAGAACATAGCTTTTCTGACAATAAGAAAATTTATTGAACCATACCAGCAATGTGAAAGTGAAATATAGTAATCAAAAAAATCAAATCAACTAATGAGTGGGGTGTGTGTGTGTGAAGCTTTCATTAATTAAGTCCCATTGATGCAAAACAGAACTTTATTTTTTTATACTTGAGTTTATTTGGAGCTGAAGGAGACAAAAAGTCTGACAGATAGATATTGTTAAGCGTTTCGGGACGGTGGTGTGGGGGTTAGGCTGTCTGCTTAAGACCCCTCTAGTTCCTAGATCCAGCAAGTGCTAAAATATAAGCAAGGATTCAAATTGTTGAAAAAGCCAGACAAGTTTCTTGGCAATAGCCCTCTAAATATGGGCCATTAAGGTAACAAAGGAAGTGGCTCTGTGCCAGACAACAAATGGGATGGCCCATTTGTGCTGGGATCAAAGGCTGTGGCTATGGGAGAAGAAAGGTGTTAACCCTGTGAGCCCCTCCATCATGGGCTCCGGTTGTATATATGTGTAAACAAAGTATATATCCGAAAGACACCACAGTCTCCGCTGTCACTCATTCTGTGGAAATCCTAGCCCTGGGTAAGCACCTGGAACCCACAAAATATTGAACCCCTTGGAAACTGGGGTGGTGTGCAGTAATATTTTTATTTTAGGATGCTATATCCTTCTCTTTATGACTAAATCCAACACAGCTCATAACAAACTAAAACATATTAAGTAAGTCAGTAGTTCTCAAATTGGCAAAATTGTAGGCAGTTATGAAAGGACCCTCAGAGTATTAAAAAGATAGATACTTGATGTTTGGTATTCTGAAATGGTGGATGGCTGAACTAATGGGAGGGGGAGCAGTGTAGTGGCTGCTCCAATTTCACTTGCCTATTATTATTATTATTATTATTATTTCATTATTTATACCCTGCACATCTGGCTGAGTTTCCCCAGTTACTCTGGGCAGCTTACAGCACATAAAAGATTGTATAACATTAGACATTTAAAAAATTCCCAATCTTTGTAAACAAGCATTTTGGTTTCCCTGCGAATGTCCCGGTCCTCA
Organism: Podarcis siculus; assembly: GCA_034642415.1. Taxonomy (NCBI): domain Eukaryota; kingdom Metazoa; phylum Chordata; class Lepidosauria; order Squamata; family Lacertidae; genus Podarcis; species Podarcis siculus. The sequence continues at coordinate 17,662 of JAXCMG010000210.1, read as the reverse complement.
AAGACTCTGCACTTCAGTCAGGAGAAAGCCACACTCACAAAGCTCAGGCTGGATTTTGGCATCAGTGTTGGCCATTGTGGAAAGATAACTACCTAGGTAGGAGAAGTGATCGACATTTTTCAATGTTACACCATTGAGTTGGATTTGTGGCACTGCAGAGGGGTTATTTTGTACTTGTTGGTGCAGCACCCTGCAAGACAAACAGAGTGCCCTGCAGCATATTTTAGGATTCTCTGAAACAAGCAAGGTCCCTCCAAAGTAAGGCTGGTGTGGAAAGGCTTAACTGAAGCTAGAAAGATTGGACAAGCTGGAGTATCAGGCAGTTGGGTGTGTTTGTGAGATCTGTCTTGTCTGTTGGCATCAAACTGAGATAAATAACATTCATTTTGGAAAGATGTGCTGCACAGTTCTGTGAGGAATTTTGGCCTTGATACAAATGTAAACCTCTGGAAGTGTTGTATCATTTCCTCTGTCTCCTGGCTTTTGTTTTCAGACTGTAAGCTTCCCTGAGCCTCTCAAATAGGATGAGGTAGATAAAACGGATATTATATTAGCTTGCCGTTTGGAAATAAGACTCAACCTGTAGACAAATCTCCGTCTCTCTAAATCTGGTCATATGTAGGCACACAGTATTAGGTCATGGGAGTTTTAAACGTCTAGAGAACTAGCATCAATTAGAGTATAATTTCAAATAAAGGAACTGAAGAAACTTCAGAAATGCTTCCAGGAAAATGGAGGACAATAATATTCCTCAAATAAATTATTCACTGAAATTGTACACTCTGCTTTAGTGATTAATCTAGAATAGAACATAAAATATTTAGCTATGTGCTTTTGTGGTCCACATGAAGGCTAATTGAAATAAGTTCCCTTTTTAAAGCACAATGAAGTAAATAATACATGCATACATACAAGCAATGGCAAAATGACTGCTTTTTAAGGTACAGGTGGAGATTCTATGGACCTGGGCCTGTAATAAGTAGGATTGTTGGGTTTCATTCTGAGGAGACTCTGAGAGTCAAACCAGATGTGATGGAACACCTTCTAGGAGCCACAGGGGAAAGCTGATATCGTAGAGCCCAGTCTGGCTGTCTGAGGAGTCGTCTTCTTCTCTTGTTTGGCAATCACTCGTAACTGAGTATGATGGTCTCCCATGAACGCAGTCTTAACAGTGAGTCCGTAAGTGACTGTAGAGGCCAATTCTGGATCCACACGTCCTTCCACAGTGGGGACATAGGTTTCCAGGCAGGAGTTGATCACGATGACGGTTTGCCAAGCATGCCTTCCTCTTAGCACATTTCTCCCTTGCGTCCTGCATTTGAGTGTCTTCAAAGCCTATGACACCTTTGGTAAAGGCTGTTCTCCAACTGGAGCGCTCGCAGGCCAGTGTTTCCCAGTTGTCAGTGTTTATACTACATTTTTTAGATTTTCCTTGAGAGTCTTTGAACCTCTTGTTGACCACTAGCATTACGCTTTCCATTTTTAAGTTTGGAATAGAGTAGTTGCTTTGGAAAACGATCATCAGGCATCCAAACAACATGACCAGTCCAACAAAGTTGATGTTGAAGAATCATTGCTTCCACACTGGTGAACTTTGCTTCTTCCAGTACACTGATGTTAGTTTGCCTGTCTTCCCAAGTGATGTGTAACAATTTTCAGAGACACCGTTGATGGAACCTTTCGAGGAGTTGGAGGTGGTGTTTATAAGTGGTCCATGTCTGAGGAGAACCATCCACCCCATCAGATCAGCACAGAGGAAAGTGTGTAGCAAGTCAGGGGAAGATTTTTGTAATCTTTCATCATATTGTGCAAGCCCAAATGTATCCTCTCAGTTACGGATCTTCTCGATTTTGCATCCCTTTGGAACCACCTGCACCATCCCAAATCCATCCCTGGTGCCTGAGCCAATGAGGATTCCAGCAGTCTACTTTGGAGATGCAAGTGGGGTGAGATTTCCAGGCCTCCCCTTTCATGCAACTTCTTGTGTGTCCCAATCCTCTGATGAAACAGTCATAAGGCAAGATTTGAAGATGTTCAATGCCTGAAGAGCATCCCGTAGGCTAGTGTATGAAAGGATCACTACTCAGATGTTCTTTGCCTGGCCTGAAATTATATTTTTCCTCTGCAGAGCTGTTCTTACATAGCTCTTTGGTAAAGTACACCATGTCTAGCTGTAAATAAATTAAATAACCAAGAGGATGTTTTCCTCATGTATAACACCCAGATGATTACACACACCTTCCACAATCCATTTTTGAAACACTGAAGAAAAGAGCTGATCTTCCTTATCTATTTTTCTTTTCATCTCAGAGGACAGGAACCTTGATGTGAAGGGTTGAAAAATCCTCAGAAGGAAATGTAAGCAAACAAGGCATTTACATTGATTACAGCAATGAATTCTAGCGTGGCTGACACAAAGGTGAGAACGAACCGACAGCAACAGGCAGTGTACAATTTAGCGACAGCTTGGCAATTTTTCAAAAGTGATAAGAGTAAGAGGTTTTCTTGATGCATGGAGAGGTAAATAAAAGATGTTTTAGCACTAAAAATGTCACTCAGAGTTTCACTGTTGACCCCCCCTCCCTCCCTGCCCACCCCTCACTTTCCACAAACCCAGGTAGAGATTATCCTGTAGAGTCAAACTCAAAGGAACCGAGAAAATGGATTGCTTAGAAAAGGAACTGCATAAGATTCTAGGTTGGTAATAATCTTAAACCTGCACTCACTTGCAAGAGTTTGGGAGGGATAAAACATAAGGGAATCAACGTAGGTATGCCAGCTTTGAGGGCACCCTCTGGGCTTTTCCCGGCTTCAAATGGTGGTGGTGGGCAGCTGCAGAGTGGGCACTCATTTTTCTTCCTTCTTTTTCGGAACTGTGGCAATCACACAGGGTCCCCGGACGTTTAATGGTCTATTGATCCCTGTGCCACCACTGTGCTTGCTTCCCCTCTGCCACCAACCAATTACTCTCTGGTAAAACACTGAGTCCAGTCAGTTGTTAAAAGTGAACCAAAAAAAACAAATTTATTTTACAAACATTAACAAGTTTATGGTTTCTCAGATAATATTCCTGTCAGTATCTTAACTTTAGTTTCTTTACCGGCCTATGGGTTAAACCACAGAGCCTAGGACTTGCCGATCAGAAGGTTGGCGGTTCGAATCCCCGCAACGGGGTGAGCTCCCGTTGCTCGGTCCCTGCTCCTGCCCAGCTAGCAGTTCGAAAGCACGTCAAAGTGCAAGTAGATAAATAGGTACCGCTCCGGCGGGAAGGTAAATGGCGTTTCCGTGCGCTGCTCTGGTTCGCCAGAAGCGGCTTAGTCATGCTGGCCACAGGACCCAGAAGCTGTACGCCAGCTCCCTTGGCCATTAAAGCGAGATGAGCACCGCAACCCCAGAGTCGGCCACGACTGGACCTAATGGTCAGGGGTCCCTTTACCTTTTTACCTTCCTAATACCTTCTGACTGATTATCTCAACTGTTTGACTGACTCCTCTTAACAAATTCTCTCACTCTCTTCCACCAGACTAGCCCAACCCACAGACATTTGTTGTCTGTCTCTCCTAACGCCAGACTGTCTTCTCAACAACCCTAACTCACTAAAAAACCTCTGTGCTTAAATCTTATACACCGTTAACTCTGCCCCCGGGTTCCCATTGGTTAGTTCTTTTACAATTAGTTAACCCTTTCCCTATGAACCCAGTATGATGTCACACACACAGGAGGGCAAATGCCACAGGAACATTTTTTTTCTATTTGGATGTTGAACTGGCAACCATCAGCCCAGTGCTCTGGGCCTCTGAGACGTTCTGGAGCAATGAAGGTGGCAGCCCTGCTGGACCACTGTGCAAGTAAATGAAGAATCGTAGAATCATAGAGCTGGAAGGGACCCCGCGGTTCATCTAGTCCAACCCCCTGTAATGCCAGAATCTCAGCTAAAGCATCCATGACAGATGGCCACCCAACCCCTGCTTAAAAACCTCCAAGGAAGTGGAGTCCACCACCTCTTGTGGGAGTCTGTTCCATTGCCGAACAGCTCTTGCTGTCAGAAAGTTTTTTCGAATGTTTTTTCAGAGTCTCCTTTCTTGTAACTTGAAGCCATTGGTTCGAATCCAACCCTCCAGAACAGGAGAAAACAAGCATGCTCCCTCTTCCACGTGACAGCCCTTAAGGTATTTAAAGATGGCGATCATATCTACTCTCAGTCTCCTCTTTTCCAGGCTAAACATACCCAGCTCCTTCAACCGTCCCTCATAAGCAGGGGTCCCCAAAATAAGGCCCACGGGCCAGATAAAGCCCGAGGGACTCATTTATCCAGCCTGCGACGACCCCCACCGCCTGCTGCCGCTGCCCGCTCTTACTGGTGCTGCGCTGCGCAGCTGCCCAGGTTGGAGGAGCACCAGAGATAGCTTGTGCACATGCGCAAGTGTTATTTGTGCATGCGCAAGCATTATTTTCGGTGCACATCCGGATTGGAGGAGGCCCGTGCACATGCGCACAAGCTATTTCCGGTGCTCCTCCAACCCGGAGGTGTGCTGGAAATAGTGTGTGCACACGCATATGGGCATGCGCTCCCCCACCTTCCGGCCTGCCGCGCGATCGGCGCTGGAGACACCAGCTCGAGGAGTGGTAAGTTTGCTGACCCCTGCTCATCAGCAGTGGAGTAGCGTGGGTTGTCAGCACCCGGGGCAAGGCAAGTAATTTGCACCCCCTAACCTGTGGATTTGCGCCCCCTAACCCGTGGATTTGCCCTAACCCCAGATGTTGCGCCCGGTGCGGCTGGCCCCCCTTGCACCCCCCACGCTACGCCACTGCTCATCAGGCTTAGTTTCCAGACCCTCGATCATCTTGGTTGCCCTCCTCTGCACATGTTCCAGCTTGTCAAAATCCTTCTTAAATTGTGGTGCCCAGAACTGGACATAGTATTCCAAGTGTGGTCTGACTAAGGCAGAAGAGAGTATTACTTTTACTTCCCTTGATCTGGACACTACACTTCTGTTGATGCAGCCTGGAATAGTGTTAGCTTTTTTTGCTGCTGCATCACACTGTTGACTCATGTTAAGCTTGTGGTCCACCAAGACCCCTACATCCTTTTCACATGTGCTGCTAGTAAGCCAGGTGTCTCCTGACCTATATTTGTGCATCTGGTTCTTCCTGCCTAAGTGCAGAACCTTACAGTTGTCCCTAGGGAAATTCATTTTGCTAGCTTGCAGTGACAAAATAAGAAGCATTTAATGTTTGATGTATTATAGTATTTTAGTATTCTTTTGGAAGCCGCCCAGAGTGGCTGGGTAAGCCCAGCCAGATGGGCGGGGTATAAATAAATTATTATTATTATTATTATTATTATTATTATTATTATTATTATTATTATTATTAAAATAACAAGAAAATAAAAGGATGAAGAAGAAAGGGAATGCCAGGGGCAAGGTTCAGTTCTCATAGGGCTGTAGCAACCAGGCCAAGAGGAATCACATAGGGAGTATCCAACAGGATCAGTACAATTTCCAAGCGTGTTTCCTCAGCATTTATGATCATTTGGAGTAATTAAGATTGCAAACTCACACTGCTAGCCAAATCATGCCTACTCAGAAGTAAATCTCATTAAGTTCAATGGGGTTTATTCCCAGGAACGTGGTTACAGGATTGTGGCTTTTGTAGATGAATCACTGAATTTGGGGAGAAAATGTTACCTGAACTCAATACAGATAACCTTTTAAGGCAGAGCTGAACCAGGTATAATGTAGCACCATATATTATTGACAGAAAATACAATTTTAAATATTTTTATTTGTCATTCTCGGTCAAGAATACAAAGCAGAGTCAAAATAAGTTGGAAAGTATAAGCACATTCACTGTTACTCTCAGCCCCACTGACAAAAATTTCTGCTACTCGTGAAAATTGGTTCCTGTTAATTAATTGTAAGTATGGAGCTGCGATCAGAAAAGTTGAGTTCTTCTGCCCTCTTTGTGGCATGCAGTCCAACTTACCTCTTTCTTCTTCTTCTTCTTCTTAATACAATTTATTAATTTATTAATTTTATAATGACAAAAAATCCATCGCAAACAAAAATTCAAATCATAAATCATAACTCAATTGATTTCCCTCCGCTCCCCCTCTTGGTTCCATTGTTTTATGCATATTCATGCACGTCCATTAAAGCCTTATATTCTTAACAATCGAGTTTTAAAACCTTATTCATCTTAATACAAGTGACTTTTAAAAGTTCTGCTAATGTAGAAGTCTATACACAACAGTTTAAAATAATGCATTAAACATTTCCCTTTTTTAAAAAAAATCATTGTCCTCTTTCTTTCTTGGGTTTCAAATTATCTAATATGTCCTGCATAGTTCACGAATTTGTTTTTCCAATCTTCTCTCTCTTCTTTGACGGTGGCTTTTTCCTTCTGTAGGGATGGGCTGATCTTGGCCTGGCATCTACACTCAGATACAGGAACAAAGTCTTTCGCCCTGTAAGACCATTATATCCTGTACCTTCCCATATCATTTGTTAACAAAAATCATTTTCAACATGGTCTTCAAGTCTTTATATGTCATTTCCCAAGCCTTTTTGATAACTTTACATTGCCACCACATATAGCAGCCTTTCATACAATTTGCCCTCCCCAACTTACCTCTTATCTGACTTTGTTTTGTACAGTTCAAATGACCACAACCGTTTCAGAGATAGCCAATGTAGCAAAGCAGAGACAGAGAAACACTCTGTGCATATAGGCAGCAAATGGAATCGCACATTATGGAGGAGAGAACTGAAAGCAAAGCCAGGCTTTGCTCGGACAATCCTGTTGTTTCTGATAACACCCTAAACTTGATGTGCTTCATCCGTTTGCACCGCTGCTTATGATCTCTAAGGATCTCTTCTGTTTATATAGTACTTAATAAAGTTTCCTTACAGCGCTTAAGAAACCTGATCCATTAAGGTGAAAGATTTACTACTAGCTTCCTGTAGGAACTCTTTTCTTTCATGTTCTTGGGGAATTATTGAGTTCAATGGGTTTCACTGCAATCCTGAAAGCGTTCACATGGACAGAGTTCCCAGGGATGCCCCGGGGACTCTTATTGGCATGTGTGCTTTGAGGAATCATCTGGGTTTTCCATGGCCTACTGAGCATGAATGCTCCTGGGACTTATAGTCCAGCATGCCGTATTTTAACCAAAGGCAATGGATACGATTCCTTTTTATGAGCCTCAAGATTTTACAGGCATCAATATATTACTAAAATCACATGACACCACTGGGAATGAAATCATCATCATCAAACCTTTTATTGGCATCACATACAAACATCCAAAACAAATCAATACAGAATTACCACTTCCTCAGTGGCACAAAACATTTGTGGTACCTTTTGTTCTGGAGGGACTCGGGTGGCACTGTGGGTTAAACCACAGAGCCTAGGACTTGCCGATCAGAAGGTCAGCGGTTCGAATCCCCGCAACGGGGTGAGCTCCCGTTGCTCGGTCCCTGCTCCTGCCAACCTAGCAGTTCGAAAGCACGGCAAAGTGCAAGTAGATAAATAGGTACCGCTCCAACAGGAAGGTAAACGGCGTTTGCGTGCGCTACTCTGGTTCGCCAGAAGTGGCTTAGTCATACTGGCCACATGACCCGGAAGCTGTACACTGGCTCCCTTGGCCAATAAAGCAAGATGAGCGCTGCAACCCCAGAGTTGGTCACGACTGGACCTAATGGTCATGGATCCCTTTACCTTTACCTTGTTCCGGAGGCCCATTCGCAACCTGAAAAGAATGCAATCCGCACCTGCGCATGCGCGGGTCACAATTTGCCGCTTCTGCACATGCGTGTGACGTCATTTTGCGTGTCTGCGCAGGTGCAAGCGGCGAAACCTGGAAGTAACCCTTTCCAGTACTTCCAGGTCGCTGCGGGACACAACCTGAAAACATGCAACCTGAAGCAAACGTAACATGAGGTATGACTGTATTTCGATGATAAAAAACCAAAGAGAGATATTTAGCCACTAACTTGGTGAGCTCCTGATCATTCCCCAGCAATAGAAAATATATGACCTCCAACTCTGGTTTCCATTTGGGGATACAGAGTTGATCTAGAAATTGCTGGCGGAGATCAGCATATAGTTTACAATTAAGAACCATATGTGTAAGGGTTTCCACCAGGTGGTCTTCACATGGGCAAGTTCTTTCTCCTTCCACCCTGCCTGAGAACCTTCCCCAAAGGAGGTTTGATGGATTTGAATTTAACCTGGCCCTTCTTTCTTGAGGGTTAAGCAGAAATTCAAGGTAATTGTGGTTAGTTTCATGTGCCCAAGCAAGTTGAAAATAAAGAGGGGGACATGTTTTCTCTGCTGCTACTGTTAGTTCTTGGCGTTCAATATCCCACAACCTAGTTTTTATTATAGCCTTGGCAGATGGTAGGGACACTGACAGCCCGAGTTGCTGTACCTTCTTGTTAAACTGTTGTAGCTCTGGGGAAAGAAAGGGGTCCAACAAAAACTTCGCTGAGGAGAGGATCTTTATCAGATGTAAGGCAGATGTTTAACCAGCATAGAAGAAATCTCGCCCAGGCGACCGTCTCTACCTTGTGTTGACCTGCCTCTAGACGCAAGGCTGCATAGGGGACACAGCGTGGGACGACAAAAATCTTTAAGAGGAAAGCTGCCGGCACTCGTTCTACCACACTGGGAATGTGTGTGTGTGTGTGTGTGTGTGAGAGAGAGAGAGAGAGAGAGAGAGAGAGAGAGAGAGAGAAATCTGATAGAACTTTCTAATACAGTGGAACCTCCGGATATGAACTTAATTCGTTCCAGGGGTCCGTACATACCCCAAAAAGTCCGCATCTAGAGGTGCAATTTCTGCGCATACACACTGCGTGCTACAGCACTTCTGCGCATGTGTGCATGGCGAAACCCGGAAGTAGATACTTCCAGGTTTGCCGCGATCGCAAGCCAAAAGTTACGTTACCCATAATGTAGCCTAAGGGTCCACTGTATATACATAGAAAAGCCCCATTGGCCGGGGGGGGGGGGGGGGCAGGATCACAGAAAATACTTTTGATTCCTTTTCAAGATGGTGGGTATACAACAATAACCTTCCATAATTTTGAATTGTAGAGAATTATAGGTTTGATTCCTAATTTATCTGGAGTTCCTATAAGGCAGTCCCATCACCTAATATATTCTTCGGTATTTCTTCCTCTTCATAATTCTATTGTAACATTTGAGATTTTTTAGACAATCCAGAGGCTTTTGTCTTGCATTTTAAAAATGAAAAAATCCCTATAACTCACAGCACCCTTACAAATTTTATTACATGAATTCAAAACCTGAATCTAAAAGCAGTTCCAAATATGAAATTTTACTTTTAAAAAAATGTCCAAATGTGATTTGGAGCTGTTGATATGGGGGGTCAGGCATCTATGCACACTAGTCTTGAGTCTAAATCAGGGGTCAGCAAACTTTTTCAGCAGGGGGCCAGTCCACTGTCCCTCAGACCTTGTGGGGGGCCAGACTATATTTTTTGGGGGAAATAATGAACGAATTCCTATGCCCCACAAATAACCCAGAGATGCATTTTAAATAAAAGGACACATTCTACTCATGTAAAAACACACTGATTCCCGGACCGTCCGTGGGCCGGATTGAGAAGACGATTGTGCCGGATCTGGTCCCCGGGCCTTAGTTTGCCTACCCATGGTCTAAATCAGCCTTTCTCAGCCTGTGGGTCCCCAGATGTTGTTGAACTACAACTCCCATCACCCCTAGCTAGCAAGGCCAGAGCTCAGGGATGATGGGAGTTGTAGTCCCACAACATCTGGGGACCCACATGTTGAGAACCACTGGTAAATGTTATGGGACTATAATTTGTATAGTCCTTTATGGGATTATAATCTGTACAGCACAGTTGCGGTTAGAAATTTATCATTTTGTGCATTAATAAATGCTTAAAGAACAAGAAAGAGATAATAGGAATAAGAAGTCAGTCCTCATAATGTAGAGAAGTGGGGGTTCTATACAAGTACTTTTAACACTAATAAATGATCTGCATAAGAAACCAGAGGCCTTTCTTCTTGGAATAACAGGTTTAGAAATGCCCAAGAAAGATGTTAAATTATTTTTGTACGTCACAACTGCGGCTCGTATTTTGTTAGCTAAAAAGTGGAAAACTCAAGAACTATGAACAGTAGAAGAATGGCAGATGAAGATGATGGATTTTTTGGAGCTAGCTGACCTAACCGGAAGAGTCCGCGACCAGAAGGAGGAGGAATACCACGAAGAATGGAAGAAATTTAATGATTATTTAGCTAAATTTGTTAAGCTAAACTAACCGGAAATAGCTTCCAGATATTTAATGGGCTTAGGATTGTATTTATGTTAACTGATAAAATAATATGTTTAATACTATAAGGAGAAGGTTTAAAGATGTTAATGTTCAATTTAAAGTGTATAAAAATTGGGTTTTGGAAAACCGTTATAAGGATATGCAATGAAATTCAACTAAGTGGAAACGAGGAAGGCGCTTTACAAAGTTAATAACTGTTATTTCCAATAAGGTTATGATTTATGTTTGTTATGTTTGTTCGTTTTGTGTTTTTGTTTGTCGTTAATATTGTAAAAACCAAAAAAAAAATTTGGGGGAAAAAAATGATCTTCATAAATAAATGAAATGATGGACGCCATGGACAATAAAATGGAAAAGCAGGTTCAATCCACAAAAAAACCCTCCTGAAACAGATTCAGACATACTTGTCTTCTCCCCAAGTTATAATAAATGATGGGAGAACATGACTGAATCTAGACATATATATCTAAAAACACTGTTTAAAATGCTTTAAAAAATGTTTTGAAATATATATTGAATTTGCCATTAGGTCACCATCGCCATCTAGTGAAACATTTGTATAATGCACTTAAAACGCACTTAAAACATTATATTTGTAGCTGTATAGCTGAGTCCCATGTTTATGTTGCGTTCATTCTATACCTGAATAGAAATTAGAGCAATTGAGCTTTCCACTATGACATTGAGATAGTAGCACTGAAGCATGGCAGAATTGAACCAAGTTGGCATTCTCAATACTGCGGGTTTATTTTTAGCATCCTGTCCCTTTGGGGTTTTCAGACTGCATGCTAATGTACTTGAGAATAAACTCTCATGAAAAGAATGGCTCACCACCAACACTGTTAAACTGAGCAAAATTGCAGGAATCCAAGAGTGTTGATTCTAAGCAGATTTTTTTCGCTCTTTCTTTTTCGCGATAGCGGCACCTTTGTCCAGAAAAGGATTCAAGTGGGGAAATGTGGAGATATTTTCTTTCCAAATGTATCCTGCGGTTTTCAGAGAAAACTCATTTTTTCCTCTTTTTTTTGGGAAGAAAAGCAGAGGAATTGCTTAGGTGCCACCCCTGCGGTTTCACTGGCTGTCGGGCGCTTTGAAAATGTTGACCTTGAAAAGAAAATGTTTACATTGTAAATGTAATAGCGGTTCGAAGACTCTTCTAGAATTACGAATCCAGCAGAGAGGGTGGGTGGGATAAGTAGAATAAAGATTTCTTCACTTTGAAAAGCTTAATGCATCAGATTATCGTCATTGTCATCTTTCACAGTGGGTAGAAGAATCCCTTGTACCTATTGGCACAATTGAGATGTAATGTCAAAGACAGTTTGAGCTTCCTTCTCCTATTTTTCACTAGCCATCGTTTGCCATAATGTCCAGATTAGCAAACAATGGTTAGTGCTTTGTCAACAACCCCTAGTTTGCGGACACATTTCAAACTGTGTGTCACATAAAACTGTGATTAGAGAAATACAGGGTGGATCTACACATGGTGGTGGTGGGGAACCCCCCATAAATAAGTAAGAAATTAAAACATTATAACAAAAGGGAAAAAAACACTATGGAAAACCGCATTGGGTTTTTTTTTACTCTCCAGCGCCATCTGGTGTTGTATGTTTATAACACATTCAAAACGCTGTTTCTTTACTAATGTAGCTGAGTCCACAGAGCGTGGCAGAGGAAACTAGGACAGGAGAGTGTAGGAATGAAAAATCACAGGAGACGAGAGAGGCAGGTGCAACATGAGGCGTCTCTCAGGGCGGGCCCTGGGAGCCTCCTTTATTGAATATTACAAACATTGCCACAGGTGCAACTTGTTGCTGATTGGTTAACATAAGTACTAAGGCGGGAATTACATGTGAGAGGTGGGGATTACATGTGATCATTTTTCATCGATGGATTAAAGGCTGGGAATCGAAGCTAGAGCTAGGCAGGCATGAAGCCTCCTAATTAAATTGTAACTAGAGATTAAGATGGCACAAACAATTACTAATGATGGATCATAACATGAAACAATATAACAATCAAGTTCTGTAGATGTGGTCAGCTAGGCATGAAGAGCAGGTCATGTTGTTTTCCATGAGCTTAGGATGACTGAACAAGGAAAAGAATGTCCTGGTGTTTGGAACAGTTTTGTACAGTTTGTGCAGAAGCAGATTGTAAGCGAGACTTTCCAGAATGCAAGAAAAGAGGAGCAAGGCTTCCCCATAATGCAGCAGTTTTGTGCAGAAGGAGAACTAACAGTTATATGCAGAAAGAGGACTTCCCTTTAGGAGAGGGGAGGGGGGATTGTATGAGACGGCAGGCTTATTGGAAATAAATCCTATTGTAATGAAGGAATGGTTCTTCGTTCCAGGAAATATGGTGAGGCTCGGGCGGTGTCAGTACAGTGGTACCTTGCTTTATGAACTTAATCCGTTACGGAAGTCCGTTCTTCAACCAAAGCATTCTTCAACCAAGGCGTGCTTTCCCATAGCAGTGGGGGACTCAATTTACAAATGGAACACACTCGATATGTTCTGCTTCCAAGGCAAAGTTCACAAACCAAAACACCTACTTCCGGGTTTGCAGCGTTCTTAATCCAAGTTGTTCATAAACTAAGCTGTTCTTAAACCAAGGTAAAAGTAAAGGGACCTCTGACCATTAGGTCCAGTCGTGGCCGACTCTGGGGTTGCGGCGCTCATCTCGCTTTATTGGCCAAGGAGCTGGTGTACAGCTTCCGGGTCATGTGGCCAGCATGACTAAGCCGCTTCTGGCGAACCAGAGCAGTGCACGGAAACGCCATTTACCTTCCCGCCGGAGTGGTACCTATTTATCTACTTGCACTTTGACATGCTTTCGAACTGCTAGGTTGGCAGGAGCAGAGACCGAGCAACGGGAGCTCACCCCGTCATGGGGATTTGAACCACCAACCTTCTGATCGGCAAGTCCTAGGCTCTGTGGTTTAACCCACAGCTCCACCCGATGTCCCTAAACCAAGGTAAGTAAAGGTAAAGGTACCCCTGCCCGTACGGGCCAGTCTTGACAGACTCTGGGGTTGGTGCGCCCATCTCACTCTATAGGCCAGGGGCCAACGCTGTCCGGAGACACTTCCGGGTCACGTGGCCAGCGTGACATCGCTGTTCTGGCAAGCCAGAGCCGCACATGGAAACGCCGTTTACCTTCCCGCCAGTAAGCGGTCCCTATTTATCTACTTGCACCCAGGGGTGCTTTCGAACTGCTAGGTTGGCAGGCGCTGGGACCGAGCAACGGGAGCGCACCCCGCCGCGGGGATTCGAACTGCCGACCTTTCGATCGGCAAGCCCTAGGAGCTGAGGCTTTTACCCACAGCGCCACCCGCGTCCCTAAACCAAGGTACCACTGTACTAATATGGTCAAACGACACATACTAATAGTAAACTGATTTTAGCAGCATTTTAATATAAAATCCTACAGCTGTCACAGGAAGATACCAAGGGCCCAAGTTATGTCTTGTGGTATTATTCAGAATTGTACGGCCTAGCCAGCCCCTGGCATCTTTCTTATACAGTGGTACCTCGGGTTAAGTACTTAATTCGTTCTGGAGGTCCGTTCTTAACCTGAAACTGTTCTTAACCTGAAGCACCACTTTAGCTAATGGGGCCTCCTGCTGCCGCCGTGCCGCCAGAGCACGATTTCTGTTCTCTTCCTGAAGCAAAGTTCTTAACCCGAGGTACTATTTCTGGGTTAGCGGAGTCTGTAACCTGAAGTGTCTGTAACCCAAGATACCACTGTACTATATTATGCTGGTATTGTGGGAACTGTTGGAGTATGGCTTCTTCCTTTAGTTCTTGATTCACATGATATTTTTGTGTAGAAGAGAGAGTGAGAACTGCGCTGCAGCTGTCTGTGCATTTTAAGTGTGGAGGCGGACGCTGATTCCAGGTATCTCTTCCAGAAATGATGTAACATATTGTGTAATGATTGCAGCTCAGAATAGGAGTGAAGGTGTTCTGCAAGTGACTGTACAGAGGGGAAGAATTTGCGTGGAAACACGAAGGAAGGAATAGAAATTTAGAGCAGCAGCCATTTAATAATGTTGCTGGCACAGTTATACCACTCCGTAAGGCTCCTTTATCGCACACACTAGTGTCCTGTCTGCATCGTTTGTAAAATTTGCAGCAGTAAACATTGCACACTGACTCACACGGTGCAACTTATTCACCTGCCTGCCAGACAGCTCACTGTTCAACCTCTCTGATTCACACTTTCTGAAGCAATTCATGAACCAAAACACAGCCATCCTTCTCTGAGTGTTGCAATACATTTCTCCAGCTGTGTAATGTGTACAAAAATGTATGTGCCTATGCCGGGATAAAGTGTGTGCAGGAATGCGTGTATTAGGGGAAATAACATACAAAAAGGCATTATAAGCTATGGTTTTCCCAGTAGTGATGTATGGAAGTGAGAGCTGGACCTTAAAGAAGGCTGATCACCAAAGAATGGATGCTTTTGAATTCTGGTGCTGGAGGAGACTCTTGAGAGTCCCATGGACTGCAAGAAGATCAAACCTATCCATTCTTAAGGAAATCAACCCTGGTGCTCACTGGAAGGACAGATCCTGAAGCTGAGACTCCAGTACTTTGGCCATGTCATGAGAAGAGAAGGCTCCCTGGAAAAGACCCTGATGTTGGGAAAGATGGAGGGCACAAGGAGAAGAGGACGACAGAGGACGAGATGGTTGGACAGTGTTCTCGAAGCTACCAGCATGAGTTTGACCAAACTGCGGGAGGCAGTGGAAGACAGGAGTGCCTGGCGTGCTCTGGTCCATGGGGTCACAAAGAGTTGGACACGACTAAACAACTAAACAACACAACAACAACAACAACAACAACATTAGGGTTAGAAAAAATGCTTTGCAAAAATGTGAATTTGCATGAAAATGCTGCTGAATTTTTGAGAGGACTTGGAAAACCAAGCAAGCCACAAACTTGTGTGGAAATGAAACTTCCGATTGGAAAATGAAAAACTGAGAGAAACCAAAACTGTCAGAAGGAAAAGTAAGAAGACTAATATACACACATGACAATCCCTAACTTGCAGACTCCAGAGAGTGTATTGTTTTTTCAGCTATTGAAATGGCAGTAAGGTGCCATGAGCTTCTTTGTTATGTAGATGAAGCTACTGCAATTTTTAAAATAGAAAGCTTCTGAAACATTGCAAAGTGAGTCTGGAACTTTCTTACATCTGGAAATACTGTAGCACCCTGCTTGTGGTTAACGCTTAGCTGGAATGAAATATTCAACGCAGCAATAGAGAAATTAAAATAATAATTTATTTGTCAGACAAATAAATGAGAGGCACAGTGGTATATGGTTACCAAGCTCTGGCCTGGCCTCCTGCCATTATGGCCAGCACTTATATTCCCTTAATCCAGCCCCCTTTGCTCCTCCTGTGGCTGCCTCTGTCCAATCAGCCTGGTTGAAATTCCTATTGGTTGTTTGCTAGAACCAATCACAAAAGATACACCCATATCCTCCTGTCCTTATATGGAACACAAAGAGCTATATATTGTTACATCTATAAATGACAAATAAGTAGTAATATATCTTACATGTGTCTCAACAAGGAATCTTAATTACCAGCTCACCTCTTGCCCTCCTTGCCCTATTGCCTTCTAAAACAAATGGTTAATCTTAAATTTTTATCTTAAACATATGTCAAGGATCTTGAGTTCACATCAACATTGAAAGATCTCCTTCATTTGAAGGTTTCTAAACAAATGCCTGACAACTATATATCAGGAGTGCTCGATGGCGTCTCCTGTCTGGCAGGGGGGCTAGGCTGGTGGCTGACTTAATTTCAGGATAAATACAACTCTTACAACTATATGAAATAAGAATCTAGCATTTCTTAAATCCTTTGCATAATTACATTTAAGCCAATATATTTAATACATAACATAGGTAGCCTTTTAAAAGGAATAAGGCCTTTGTAAAGTAAAAAAGGAACTCAGTAAAAAACAGCTTCAAAAGAAGCCTCTTCAGTTTACACCCCCCCTTCAGCCAGCTGCTTTTCCCATTAGCTCTTCCCAACATTTATTGCCCTTTAACTCTCTCAGTTTAAGAAAGAAACAGCTTTAGAAAAGACTTCCCAAAAATGCTCTCTTTCTGCCAGCTAGATGCTTCTCCATTGCTCTTGGCCTTTTTAACCTTAGGAAGAAGATCTGGCTCATTTTACTGGGAGGCACATTGGTATTATTTTACTATTTACTCATTCCTAATTATGTTTATCTCTGCTTTTTTTATCTTCTGTAACATGTAGGGTCAGTGTCCTCGTTCTCAGCCTGTAATTCCCTTTTTACGACTTTGAGAATTGTTTTCTGCTATAAATCAAGGGGCCCCTTGTCTAGGATGAAAACATTGCCAAGGTTCTCTAAGCAGCTGGTCTTCTGCCTGGCATGAAACATTTGAAAATCTTTAAGCTCTCTTTAATATACAAGCCCTGATCAAACATTAATAAAAATGCAGGCTTATGATTAGATGCCTCACTTAAAGCAGGGCAACTGAACCTTTGCATCAGTCACTTCCAGAGGCCTGTTTATTGAGCATTCATCCAGATTTGTTTGTGAGGAGGTTATACAACAGGTTGTCAAACAATTGTTACCCCATACTTTCTAGTGGATTCCCCCATCGCTTTACTTATCTCAGAAAGTCTGATTGTCTTGGGGTGGGGGGAAGAAGCAAGTTTGTTATTATGCAAGAGTGCTGAATCCACTTGCATGCAATAATTTGCAACTGAATCCCACCTGCAGAACAGTGAGTCTGCTTACTAGAGACTAGATTCCAGCTGGGAATCTCATACTGTGCTTTGAAGCTCCCACATCTGTCTTCCCTGCCATATTTTTCAAATTAGTCTGGATTTGTTGCCGGGAAGGAAAGCTCTCTCTTAAGGTTGTCAACTAACACAGAAAAATGCTATCTGGAATTTAACTGTGTATCCTATGAAATATGCATACACTTATTGCAAAATATATATATATAAATCTCAACTAAGGTGCGTTTTCCGAGGATACAGATTGAAAGCGGCAGTTTCTTAAGCGTCAGGAAACTTGCTCAAATTTAATATGCCTTCTGCTCATTGCCAGAAAAGGAAAAGCCATTTAAAAATATATTGTCTTCCTCAATTTTGGGAAAACAGAATTTTCCTATTATAGCAACGTGCAAAAGGGCTTCAAAAATGAACATATTCAACTTCCATCACTATTATGGAAACACTTGTTTTAAAATATGTGTTGACATGTATTTCAACCTACCATGCATATATATATATATATATATATATATATATGCTTTCGTAGATTTTCACGGGTACAGG
>JAXCMG010000209.1:345720-358949 GCA_034642415.1 Podarcis siculus | reverse complement strand
CAGAACTGGTGTGATCTTTCTGATTTTGTTCGATATTCTCAATACTTCAGGTATTGAACAGCAAGCTAATGCTAGAAGTGGTGTTGTTGTTGTTTGTTGTTGTTGTTATGCTTATTTCTGGCTCAATAGCTTGTTGACAGACCTTTCCGAGAAGCTCGTATCTAACTGGAGCTTTTTGTAGCTTTCAAAAGAGTCCAGATATATCCCATGAGTGTTGAGCTGTGCACATTAGAGAGAGGCAGAGAGCGCACATCCATAAATTATACAAAGGTTTTGTAAATGTCACTGAACAACAACAATAAAGGCAATTACATAAGCTCTTTTTTCCTGACATGCAGGGAAATCTCTCCCTTTTTAACATACTCTCAGCATTTCCACAAATGCAGGATCTTTTGACCGTATAACCCACCAGAGCACATGGTCTTTTGGAGAGATGATGGGCAAGGGGAACTTTTCAGAACTGAAATGTGCCCCATGATATCACACGGCAGGGTTACATGAGGTTTGCCACCTTTCCCACCTGTAGCTGCAACTGTGCTTTTAACGGCTGCTTAATTAAGTAGCTGTGCTTCACCTGCTAGCATATGCACATTAGGTGTCTGCAAAAAAAAAAGCTTAAGGAGCAGCCCGGGCAGCAGCGGTTCTTTTTTGGTCCGCTTGCAAGGTGCCTTCAGCCACAGACCCTTTTCTCAGAGTTGAAATTGACCGTTCGATTGATAAGTGGTTCCTAGAGGAGATGGGAGAAAGGTTGTTTTCTGCTGCTCCAGAGAAGCGGACACGGAGCAATGGATCCAAACTACAAGAAAGAAGATTCCACCTAAACATTAGAAAGAACTTCCTGACAGTAAGAGCTGTTCGACAGTGGAATTTGCTGCCAGGGAGTGTGGTGGAGTCTCCTTCTTTGGAGGTCTTTAAGCAGAGGCTTGACAACCATATGTCAGGAATGCTCTGATGGTCTTTCCTGCTTGGCAGGGGGTTGGACTCAATGGCCCTTGTGGTCTCTTCCAACTCTATGATTCTATGATAGTCTCCAGATCAAGATTTCACACACTGTACCTGTTTGGAAGCATTGTTGTTGTTGTTGTTTAGTCGTTTAGTCATGTCCGACTCTTCGTGACCCCATGGACCAGAGCACGCCAGGCACTCCTGTCTTCCACTGCCTCCCGCAGTTTGGTCAAACTCATGCTGGTAGCTTTGAGAACACTGTCCAACCATCTCGTCCTCTGTTGTCCCCTTCTCCTTGTGCCCTCCATCTTTCCCAGCATCAGGGTCTTTTCCAGGTAGTCTTCTCTTCTCATGAGGTGGCCAAAGTCTTGGAGCCTCAGCTTCAGGATCTGTCCTTCCAGTGAGCACTCAGGGCTGATTTCCTTCAGAATGGAGAGGTTTGATCTTCTTGCAGTCCATGGGACTCTCAAGAGTCTCCTCAGGTTATATTACGGCTGGTAGGTTTGCATGGGGTTAAAGCAGACACAGATGGGAACATTCCAGCATTCTTAAATGTTCTTATTGTCCTTCGATCTCTGGGCTCGTCTAAATTCCTAGACTAATCAGCATTTCCTAAAATGAACATAATACTTTCTTATTTTCCCCACTTACGTCTCAGTGTGATCGCTTACTAATAAAGGGTGCTCATGCAAATATGCAGCCAGGATCCGAGCTGTGGGTGCAAACTCTGCTAAGCAATTCAAAAACACCTAAATATCTCAGAATAGGGATGGGGGTGCCTGCCTCTCCAGTTCCCAGCCTTTTCAACCATCTTATCAGGGATGGTGGGACTTGTAGCCCAGAAACATTTGGGGAGGTCTGCAGGTTGCCCACCTCTGCCTTAGAACATTTCCTGGCCATAATGCCTCCTCTGCTACACTAGCAGAAGTTTTTGTGTTGCATTCTTTGCTGCTGCTGCTGTAGCTGCTGCTTCTACCCACAATGCATAAGGAGAAACTGTTCTCAGCAGCAGTCCAAGTACACCTGATTACTTAGTCTGATCTCTGCGAGGTCAGGGCTAATCAGTTTCAAACGCCAGACCTTCTGCTTTTGTTTAATATAGCCCACTGAGATTAAAATGGGATTAGAGCTGGACCCGTGGTGAGAATAGCTTCCGAAGAAGCCGAATTCTTTTTTCACTGCTCTTTTGCAAATGTAAAAGACTGAAGAGGAGGAAGCATCCTGTTTTCCTCAAGGGTCCCAAACCATCTCCCACAGGCACTTCTAACACAATCTCCCCACCCTAACCAACGGTTGCACATTTCTCTGTGTGTGCAGGGACATGTTCAGTGTGCCTCCAGCTTTGCGAGTGTGACCATAATTTTCACCTTCGTTTCCAGAGGTCTTTCTGATTTGATTGCCGGCTTTCAGATTTGTCCTTGTTGCCAGCTGTATCTTTAGTGTCGAGCCAGATGTGATTTTGGCCACATCTTTGAATCCTGCAATTGGGAGCCAGTGTGGTGTAGTGGTTAAGAGCGGTAAACTCGTAATCTGGTGAACCGGGTTCGCTTCCCCGCTCCTCCACATGCAGCTGCAAAGAGAATGTTAGCCGCTTTAAGACTCCTTCGGGTAGTGATAAAGCGGGATATCAAATCCAAACTCTTCTTCTTCTTCTTCTTCTTCTTCTTCTTCTTCTTCTTACTTTAAACTCACAACGGCTGGAAACTCTGACCCAGACTGGGACTGCACTGTGGGAGAAAGTGTTTTTCAATCCATTTCCCCCATGCTATTGTGTTTTCTTTGACAGTTTTGAACGTGTGGTTATCAGCGGAGCAAACTTTGCACCGCAGACGGTCCTGATTTTGGACCCAGCTGTGGGAAGAGAGACGCATCTAACATCACACGCCTAGGCTGACGTTGCTGAAGCAAAGTAGGTGATAATATATAGCTTCTTGACATGAATTCTGGTTTCCTGACCCCTTGGCCCCTTTGAGTGACATGATAGCAATAGGCTGTGGCTCTGCTTTAGTGTGGGGCAGCGGCTAAACACTTGCGCATTGAGCCAGAATGTCCCTAATTGAAGTTGCTCATGTGCCTCTAAACAATGCTTGGACTCCAGATATTGTCACCGTCTGATGATGCAGTGAATGCTTAACCTGCTCATTTTCAAAGATCAAGCTGCAAAAGTCACAGGAGTAGGCCAAGTTGTTATTTTATGATTTGTTGGCAACCCACTTTCTAATTCGGAGCTTGCCTCTGTCCCATATTCAGTGTGAACTTTGATAAGCCACACCAGTGCCAGATTTACATATAAGCTAAACAAACTATAGCTTAGGGCTCCACTCTCTTGGGGGCCCCAAAAAAATTTAAAGGGAAAAAAACCTCGATATACGATTCCAAAATATAAAGATAAAAAACAAATAAAATAAAACCTACATACAGCAACTGTGCTTTATGATGTGTAGCTCCTGTGATGTAAGTACAGTGGTACCTCGGGTTAAGTACTTAATTCGTTCTGGAGGTCCATTCTTAACCTGAAGCATCACTTTAGCTAATGGAGCCTCCTGCTGCTGCCGTGCCACCAGAGCACAATTTCTGTTCTCATCCTGAAGCAAAGTTCTTAACCTGAGGTACTATTTCTGAGTTAGCGGAGTCTGTAACCTGAAGCATATGTAACCTGAGGTACCACTGTAATCGGACCCCGCCTGCTAGCCTGCTCCCTAAAACATCACTGGTTTGCTGCTATTATTTCATGTTATAGCAAGTTTCTAGAGACTAGATTATGAGTCTTTGTAAATTGTGTTTCTAAAGGATATCTTGTTATTGCCAAATGCCAATGAGTTTGCATTATTAAGTTTGTTATGAATAAAAAATAATTTTAGAGCTTTAGAGCTTAATAATTATTTCACTATTAATATACTTCTTCTTAATTGTATTTCACTATTAATATGCTTCTTCTTAATTGTATTTCAGCTCAACAATTACTTTGATAAAATACATATTTTGTTATGTGCAAGTGGTTTGAGATACCTATTAGGTCCATAAATTACCATATAGCATATATTCAGCACAAAAAACAGCAACAATTTGTTGTGGACAAAGGACAGCTGGACATATAAAGGGCCCCATTACCTTCAGTAGTTGAGGGCCTCATCAAACCGAAATCTGGCCCTGAGCCACACCTCCGGCTGTGTGTACATTAACAGTTTAAAACGAACCCAACTTCTGCATTTTCCATAAGTTTTTGTATCCATTCTTCTTTTGCTGGGACTTCTTCTTTCCAATTTTTGGTCAAGTAACATTCTTGCCATTGTAGTCACATACGTGAATAAATTTCCGTATAGTTTGAGTAGTCCTGTCCCTATAATTCCCAAAAGGAAGGCTTCTGGGTTTTTCCCAAATGTTATTTTCAACATCTTTTTCAATTCATTGTATATCATTTCCCAGGAAGCTTTAATCTTACTACAAGACCTTCCCCAACCGCAATGTAATACTGAACAACTTGCCAGGGTTGCTGACAGCTGCTGTAACTGAAGTCCTGCACCTGACATATTTTGAACATTCTGGTTATTCCAATTATCCCTTTTATAAATCCAGGAAAACAAATTATTCACAGTTCTCTAAACTTCAGACACACTTCCTGAATCTTAGAGATATTACAGCACGCTACATGCAGAAGCTTACACTTCCCTTGTGTCTGAAAGGGTCATAATAAATGGTTGGGTCAATGCCATTATGAGAAAGTTTTGATCCTGCTCTAATTTCCACCACCACCCTGCCATTTATTATTTTTTTACCAACTCTATTAGATTGGAATTACAGAGCCATTAGGTGTTTTTTTAGGCTGTTATCCCTTTACGAACGGTGAGTGTCACGCCAGAGTAATGATTCTCAATTGCGCTCCTTTTGTGACGGACAATTTGCAGACTACTGGGAGTTAATGAATTTCAGGCTTTGTCAAGCCCGACTGCCACATTATGCCACATTTATTCTACATCTTCCCGTCATTCTGCTAAATGAGCATTGATTAGCTCTTGACCCGCTCTGGGGCCAGAGACTGCAATAGTAATTTCATTACCTATCTTTATTGTCGCGGCTAGAACCTCTTTATAGACACACACACACTCCTAAGAATATATTTTGTAAAATAGCCTGTCTCAAGATTTCTGTGACTAATGAGGCAAAAAACAAAACCCTTAGCTGTGAAAAAAAGAGTAAGATTAGCCTTCTCTTATGGGTTGCTGGGTTTTACAGTGGTACTTTGGTTCTCAAATGCCTTGGTACTCAAACAACTTGGAACCCAAGGAAGTAAGTGTTCCGGTTTGCAAACATTTTTGGAAGCCTAACATGCTCCATTTTGAGTGCCACACTTCTGTTTTGAATGTTACTCTGAAGTCTTTCTGTTTTTGCTATTTATTTTGCATTATTGTTTTTGTGGTTTTTTTCTGTTTGTTTTTGTGACTGTGTGGAACCCAGTTCAGCTACTGATTGAGTGATTGATTGATTGTGTGAGTGAACTACATTGTTTATTGCTTTCATTTTATGGATCAGTGGTCTCGTTAGAGAGTAAAATCCATGTTTAATTGCTGTTTTAGGGGTTGCTTTTAAAAGTCTGGAACGGATTAATCCATTTTGCAATACTTTCTATGGGAAAGTGCACCTTGGTTTTGGAACACTTTGGTTTTGGAACAGACTTCCGGAACGGATTAAGTTTGAGAACCAAGGTACCACTGTAAAGCCTTTGCAGGGATGACACTGATACAATTACCGTGGCAAAATTCAAGACTGCCATCAGAGGCTGACATCACTAGATGCCAGCAGAGAACAAACTACTGTCCCCTATGACGCCACGCCCTTCAAATGTCCCTATATTCCAGGGACAGTCCCGGATTTACAAAAGCTATCCTGGTTTCTGATTTGATCCTGAAATGTCCTACTTTCCTTTTTTTCCATTGGAGAAATGTTGGAGGGCATGGAGTTATGCATCCCCGAGTCAAGGAGATAAGAAACGATACAACTTTTAGAAGACATCTGAAGGCAACCCTGTATGGGGAAGTTTTCTTTTAATGTTGAAGTTGAATGATGTTTTTATCATCAACAACCTTTATTACGGTCCAGAGACCCAACAAATCGTTACAAAGCAATACACAATCCATACAGCCTACCTCCAGGTTAAACAAGCATTTTGTTCAGAATATAGGGATCATTGGTTCTTGCAACCACCGATAAAAACTTTGCCACTGCTAATGTTCTAGCGTTTGTCCGGTCTTCCAATAGGAACCTGACATAGTGAGCCTCTGCTTTTCCCGGGAAAGGTACCAGCAAGGGTAATATCAGTTCAGCCCTGGCTTGCTCATATTTTGCACAGTGCAACAAAATACGTTTTATGGAATCAATGTCTTGAGCACACGAGCAAAGTCTGTCCTGGTAGGGAACTCCTCTCAACCTGCCATCCAACACTGTAGAAGGAAAGACGTGTAGACTGGCTTTGGTGAATAACCTTCGATAATTTGGTACTGTCAGGTTTTTAATGTAAGGTGTTAACTTAAATACATGCCCATATTGTACTCCTACTGCCAGCAGACTACAGACTGCGTGTGGTCGAGATCACAAGTCACTGTGTACATTGTCCCATAATCTTTGCTTTAACGCCTTCATAACCCAGGTAATACAGTTAGGGGGGTGACAGACCAATAGAGGTGGCTTTTCTAGCCATGGTTTTCTGCCATTTGCTGACAAACTCCTCAGTGGTCAGGTGTTGGTACAAACCCTTCCCTAGATCAAACACTGAAATCCTGAGCCACGCTTTAGTTGAAATTGGGCATTCACCAGCTCCTAACAGAAGTATGGAGTTGTGGACACAGTTGGGTACCTGCAGCAGAGATCGTAGAAAGTTTGCCTGAAAGCCATCTAGCTTTGGCAAGTTTTTATATGTGTTGAACGCCGCCCCTCTGATGAAGACTGGGAAGATTGGGGTGCCCAAACGTTTTTCAAAGAGAACCAGATTTGATGAAGTGAACATGCATGAGGGCCGGCCAAAATTGTTGCGCTTCTTTAGGATTTAACCCTAATGCCACGGGGCCTGGATTAAGTCCCCAAAACACTTCCTCTGGAAAATAGGGACACTTGGAGGGTCTGGGGATGTTTGCTATTTATTGAACATTAACAGGGCACCTTAAAGGTGGAAATTGGCAGGAACAAGTGGACCCAGTCAGGATCTATAAGAAGGACCAATGTTTTTCAGCTTACCACAGCATTCTCAGGACCACAAAATAAAGACAGCCTACCTGTGAGTATAGCAGCCATTTAAAATTGTGCAGTGGTCCCATGAAATGGTGCATGTGCTCACAGTTCCCAGTGTGCATGCACTAGCTTAAATAATATTGATTCAGTTAAAAAATGGAAAAAAATAAATGGCCACAGGAAAATTGGGCACAGATTAGAATGCCAGTCCTTTCTCTTTCGGCAAAGGCATGGAGGCATGATCAAGGCCACCTAAACCTGCTGTTTTGAGGGCAGAGGTGGCAACACAGTTGCATTTTTAAATAAATTATTTCAAAATAAGTTATCAAAAGTTTGATGCAGACACTTTTTTAACCGTCAAAAGAAATGCAAGGAAAAACTGACGATTGCATTAAGGGAAAATAAGATTTGTTTGCACTGCTAAATATGCTATTTCAGAGTAATTATCACAGTAATTAAATGCCGAAAAACCAAAGGAAACAAAGCTAGGCTAAAACTGTTTACTCTGTTTGAGGTTGCTATGACTTCAAGCACACACACAAAACTGATCAGCTCATGTAAAAAAATAAAATGAAATACAGCTGAGCCATCTATTTGATCTTCTGACCTAACTAGGCCACAGGTTGAAAACAGCACCATCATAATCAACGTTTCATAGATGTTTCTGGATAAAGGTCTGAATCCTTCTGAAACAAGGCAGATTATTCCAAAATGCATTAGCCTTGCATGATCTGCAAATCACTAAAAGCTACTGTAATTAACTTCATTGATTGTTAGCTGTAGATTTTGTAAGCAGCAAGTTTTGTTTCCTGTGCATTGCCCTCAGTTAAACTGTGCAGAACAGTTAAAACTATCTGGCCTAATGCCATTAGTTTTCAAGCAAGATTTCAAACCTTTTCAAAAGCCCTAAGAGTCAGGGAAGGGTTGTTGTCTTCTTAATGCACTCTTTTCCTGTGCTCTTTTTTAATAATATTTTTTATTGGTTTTCCTAATTTTTCATCATGACATCCATTTTATAGATAAAATACAAAAGAGAAACATTTATTTAAGCAAACTGCATGCTGTACAATCTTTCTCCTGTGCTCTTAACACCAATTTGACAAACAAATATTTAGCATCTGAAGCTTTTTCTACATGGTTTTCAGCCAGCATGGACCCTCAGAGCTCATCTTCTTTGTTGTGTTTGAATCAAAGAAATATTTAAGAGCAACCAAGAGTGGTTTCATTAAAGCACCAGTTCTGAACAGCTGGTGCACAGAAATGTATTCTTGGTGAAATCCCTTAATGGCCCATGAAAATCTGAGGCTGAATACCTTCCAAATGTGATGCGAGATTTTCCCGCTTTGATTTTAACCATGCATGCAGGTCGTTTAATTTATATATTTATGCATTATTTTTGTTGTGTGTGTGTGTATTAATACAGTGGTACCTCGGGTTACAAATGCTTCAGGTTACATACGCTTCAGGTTACAGACTCCGCTAACCCAGAAATAGTACCTCGGGTTAAGAACTTTGCTTCAGGATGAGAACAGAAATTGTGCTCCGGTGGAGAAGCGGCAGCAGGAGGCCCCATTAGCTAAAGTGGTGCTTCAGGTTAAGAACGGTTTCAGGTTAAGAACGGACCTCCGGAACGAATTAAGTACGTAACCAGAGGTACCACTGTAAAACTTTTCTTACTTGGCTGAACTCTTGGAAAGGTGTAGGATGCAAATTATTTTTTAGTTAATACATATTTACTAAAACATCTATTAGTTCCCACAAATGCGCATAAGAAACAGTTGGGAATTGTTATAACAATCTTTGCAGGATCTACAATCCACCCTAGTTTTGTGATTGCAATTTGTTTTAAATGATTTTTTATGTTGTGTTTTAAATTGCTGTGACCTGCCATGGGACTTTAAGGTGAAGGGTGAGATTATAATAATATTTATTATTTTTGTAGCCTTTCTGAAGTCCCATTAAATTCAGGGGCAGAGACTACAGTACATATTTGAATATTTTACTTTGAATGAAGTGGAATTTCAAAGTGCTTAATACCCCCTTGTTATCCTCATAATCAAAGAACTGCTTGAAAATGCAAAAAAGGGAAAGAAAAATATGACCCAGTCCTATGTATTTGGGCTGTTTTCCAACCATAACACTATGGTACTTGAGCTACAAGAATGGACAGCTTTAATTTAAGACATAAAGCAGCAGTACTCAGGTAATTATATTGTGCCTGCTTAAATTACTTCTAATATAATAAACTTGTCATAGTTGAGAGTAACTAACAGGTAATGGATTAGTGCTAATGGAGCCACCGCCCAAAAAGGTCTTAATTTAGTTGTTTGTACATTTCGCTCTCTGAATCATGCAGCCAAGACGTATTTATTATTGAAGAGTCTGTTGAAACATTAACTCTTGCCATTCATGTTAAGCTTGTGGTCCACCAAGACCCCTAGACCCGTTTTGCTGGGTTTCCTCCATCTTATATTTTTGCATCTGGTTCTTCCTGCCTAAATGCAGAACCGGACATTGGTCCTGTTTTCACAGATGCCTATGGGAAGATGCAAGCGGGACATGAGCAGGACAGCACTCCTTCCACTTGTATTTCCAGACAACAACAGCAACAGCAGCAACAACAACAATTTATTATTTATACCCTGCCCATCTGGCTGGGTTTCCCCAGCCACTCTGGGAGGCTCCCAACAGAATACGAAAAACACAATAAAAGATTAAACATTAAAAACTTCCCTAAACAGGGTTGCCTTCAGATGTCTTCTAAAATTCAGATGGTTGTCTGTTTCCTTGACATCCGATGGAAGAGCATTCCACAAGACAGGCGCCGCCACCGAGAAGGCCCTCTGCCTGGTTCCCTGTAACTTCACTTCTCACCGTGAGGGAACTGCCAGAAGGCCCTTGGAGATGGACCTCAGTGTCCCGGCTGAACGATGGGGGTGGAGACGCTCCTTCAGGTCTACTGGGCTGAGGCCGTTTAGGGCTTTCAAGGTCAGCACCAACACTTTGAATTGTGCTTGGAAATGTCCTGGGAGCCAATGCAGATCTCTCAGGACCGGTGTTATGTGGTCTTGGTGGCTGCTCCCAGTCGCCAGTCTAGCTGCCACATTCTGGATTAGTTGTAGTATCTGGGTCACCTTCAAAGGTAGCCCCACATAGAGTGCATTGCAGTAGTCCAAGCAGGAGATAACCAGGGCATGCACCATTCTGGCAAGACACTCTGCAGGCAGGTAGGGTCTCATCCTGCATACCAGATGGAGCTGGCAGACAGCTGCCCTAGACACAGAACTGACCAGTTTCTCCATGGACAGCTGTGAGTCCAAAATGACTCCCAGGCTGCGCACCTGGTTCTTCAGGGGCACAGTTACCCCATTCAGGATCAGGGTGTCCTCCACACCTGCCCGCCCCCTGTCCCCCAAGAACAGTACTTCTGTCTTGTCAGGATTCAACCTCAATCTGAGTGGTACTCAGAGACATGCTACCTCTGACAGCAAAGGCAGGGCTGATAGCCTCATCCCCTGTGAATTTGCCTTTTAAAGTCATCTGAGTTGGTTGTCGTCACTACACCCAATGGTAGCTATACATTCTGCCATACGCGTAACAAGTTTGCTTAAAAAAAAAAGCTGTATCTTCCCTCCCCCCCCCCATTGTGAGCCGGAAAATTATTCTGCGTACGCCTCTTCCTATTCAACATCATGCTATTTGCATTTTGTTTCCTCTTCTTAAAATAGGGTGTGCGTTGTGAAGTATTAGAAAAAAATGATTGCAATTTCAATCGTCTCTTATTTCTCTATTGCAATTAGCATTTAAAAGCCCGGCTCCCATTTGTATTTAAATATGCCGCCTTTGTAGTCATGGCAATCTCCTTCGGTTGCATCTTCCCGTTTTAGAATGTACTGATTCTAGCTGCTATTCAGGCGCTGCTCTCATCGGAGCCTCTTCTCCCACTCTCTCTCCCTCTCCCACAGATGCTTGTGCACATGTATCTCTGCCGCCTAACTACATGTAACAAAAGAGTCGAAATAAAAAATTGCCTAAGAATAGAATACTGCTCTGATAAACACCACTCACTGAAGGAAGTCTTTTGGGGAAAGGAATGAATGAACAATTATTCCTTTGTGATCTTCAGCAGGTGTCTTCATTCATGTGATACAGAAGTAAACCAAAAATACATGCTTTCCTCTTCTCACATTTATTTATGGGATATGCATATTTTACAAGGGACAGGAAAAGGAAGAGAATCTTACAGTAGCCTACTATTTAATTCCATGGTGGGGTTTGCAAGAAGATCCTGTTAGGATACTGCCAGGGAGACAAAGGCATCATCAGGCAGGCCTCCACATCGTCTCCGGACGATCTCCCATCTGAACAGTATCAGTCAGTTAGTGACACGAGCGTCAGACGCATTCCAAGACTCATGCACGCCCTTTTCGCAGTTTCCACAACGGAAGATTCACCCAGAAGAGCATATTTACAGCTTTATTCAACGTTGGTCAGAACAAAGGAAAAACATGACTGCTTGCTTCAATGCCGAGGAAAACAGCCAGCTCCTGCCAACCTAGCAGTTCGAAAGCACATCAAAGTGCAAGTAGATAAATTGGTACCACTCCAGCGGGAAGGTAAACGGCATGCGCTGCTCTGGTTCACCAGAAGCGGCTTAGTCGTGCTGGACACATGACCCAGGAAAACTGTCTGTGGACAAACGCTGGCTCCCTCGGCCTATAGAGCAAGATGAGCACCACAACCTCAGAGTCGTCCGTGACTGGACCTAACGGTCAGGGGTACTTTTACCTTTAATACCGTCACCTCTACCTGCTATTTAGATAAATAACATCTGTCCGGGAGCCTAGTTGTGCTGCCTTTCAATCCAGAACGCTTCTCAAGGCATGAATAAACTATACTTACACCAGCCCTGCGAACCAGCATTGCATTGTGCTAAGGCAGCAAGATCATCCCCAGTCCCTGACCCACTTCTCGTTATGTAACTGCTCTCCTTGCTTTTCGTCCCATTTCATTCCTGCAGCTGGGATGTTCTGTTGCTTGACTGTGCATTTATATTCTCTCTCCCTAGAACGGCCCATCCTTTCACCTTCCAAGGGCAGAGAGGGATGAGTCAGGTGCAGCAGCAGCTGCGCCTCCGAAGAGACGCTGAGTGATGGCAGCTGGATATTCTGTCACCTGGCTGTGACCTCCTTCCTTCCTACTTGCCTGCCTGCCTGCAGGATTGCAGGTCTTTTCGCAGCCCAAGGACAAAGGAGGAAATGGCAGGTGCAGCGGCAATGTCTTCTCAGATGAAAAATGGGCAACTCCACTTGCGAAACAGGAAAGGCATTTAATAAATCCATCCGTCCTGTGCGTATTTGTGCCATTTTGTTCACAGCACTGCACTCTAGCACTGAAGCACTAGCATGGGCTGTGCTGGTTGGGGCTGAAAACATCGGAAAATGTTTGGAGGGCTGCCGGCATAGCTGTCAACTGTCCCTTATTTGGTGGGAAGCTCCCCTATCCCAGCGCCGCGTCCCGCTGCTGTCCCGGATTGATGATGTCCCTTAAATTTCCCGGGTTTCATGCTCGCCCAGCTCGGGAGGGAAGCAGCGGCTCGGGGTCCTCCGCCTCGAGAGAGCGAGCGCATGAGCTGCGGCATCTCCGCCTCTCCCTTTTGCCCCTCAGGGGCGTGTTGTGAAAGATGGGTAGCGGTGGGCA
This sequence comes from Podarcis siculus, assembly GCA_034642415.1. NCBI lineage: Eukaryota > Metazoa > Chordata > Lepidosauria > Squamata > Lacertidae > Podarcis > Podarcis siculus. Next base: position 346,082 of record JAXCMG010000209.1, on the reverse strand, counting down.
GGCAGGCAGCCCCTGTCTTGCAAGGCTTCCACCGCACTGCCAGGGGAAGCCAGAGGTGGCCTGAGGGAGGAGGAAGAGGAGGGGATGGGGAGGGATGCAGAAGCCGCGGCAGCACCGCAACCACCTCATGTCGGGCTTGTGGGCGTCGTGGGTGAGAGTCTCTCTCCCTCCCTCTCAGGTGGGGAAGGGCCGATGGAACTCATAAGCTAAGCAAAATCCCTTATTTTGGCTGCTGATCCCTTATTTTCAAGGCTGCTGGTCCCTTATTTTCAAATCTGTAAGCTGACAGCTATGGCTGCAGGCTCCCTATCCCTGGAAGAAGAAGAAGAAGAAGAAGAAGAAGAAGAAGAAGAAGAAGAAGA
>JAXCMG010000209.1:308794-345710 GCA_034642415.1 Podarcis siculus | reverse complement strand
GAAGAAGAAGAAGAAGAAGAAGAAGAAGAAGAAGAAGAAGAAGAAGAAGAACAACAACAACAACAACAACAACAACAAACACAACAACAACAACAACAACAACAACAACAACAACAACAACAACAACTTCATTTCAGAAAGGGGAGAGGGGTATAACACTTTGGGTATATTATGCACCCCAACCCTTTGAATATAAATTCAGCAAGATTTATTCTGAAGGAAGTGCACAGCCCAACCACAATAGGAAGCATCGTTCCCTGGAAGCAAGAAAATCCCCTTGAACTCAGCTAGGCAGGCTTCTGAGTCGACAAGGCTAAGATAGAAAAAGTGCCCCCTGCTAACATCCAGCCTCTCAGAAAAGCATAGGAGCCCCGGGTGCAGTTTCCTGGAGGGCGAGAAGCCCCATTCCTTGCAACTTCTGGGTAGACAAGAACATGCAGGCGGGAGCAGCAGATTCTATGGCGCAGACTTGTCCTTGTTTAGGCATCTGCTGTTGCCTCTGTCCGTATCCCAATCCGTTCTCCACGATGCTCAGGGTACCCCAGCTTTAAGCGGAGTTCCTGGGAAGGATTGCCTGCCCCCCAAAATTAATAAAATATGGGGGAGCACATAATCACATAACATGACATAGCACACCCACCCACACCCATTTGGAGGGCAATGCCTATCTATTTGGCAATACCTATCAATTGGGGGGGGGTCCAAGGCACCTCAGAATAGCTGTCAACGTTTTCCTTTTTTTAAGGGAAATTCCCTTATTCCGAATAGGATTCCTCGCAAGAAAAGGGAAAAGTTGACAGCTATGCACCGCAGCCCCTAGTGTGGTAGTGGCCCAAAGGGACACAATAAATGCGTACCCCTCTAAATCCTTGAGTTTGCTTCAATTAGAAAAGTTATGGTAGCCGGTTATTTTATGCAACTGATGATTTTGCAAGTTGCCACCCTCCATTGGGGCAGAAATACAGCTAATATAGTAAAAGGTAAAGTGGACCCCTGACCATTAGGTCCAGTCATGGCCGACTCTGGGGTTGCAGCGCTCATCTCGCTTTAGCTGTACCATGGTACCTCGGATTAAGTACTTAATTCGTTCCGGAGGTCTGTTCTTAACCTGAAACTATTCTTAACCTGAAGCACCACTTTAGCTAATGGGGCCTCCTGCTGCTGCTGCCGTGCCGCCGGAGCATGATTTCTGTTCTTATCCTGAAGCAAAGTTCTTAACCTGAAGCACTATTTCTAGGTTAGCAGAGTCTGTAACCTGAAGGGCATGTAACCTGAAGCATATGTAACCCGAGGTACCACTGTATAGTCATCACAAAGATACAGCTGAATCACAAAGCTGCAGCTCAAGTTGTTACATGTTGCAAATGGCAGGTTCCCAACATGCACACTAACACAATGTAACAGAACACAGCAGGAATCAGAACTTAATCAGCAGAAATTGCCAGTGTTTATTGCACGTGTGTATTAATCATGAAATGAGGTAATGATGTATATGACTGGTGAAAATTGAAATGCTTTGTTTGAAACTTTATAAATAGTCGTGCCTGGACCACCGTGCAGGGTTGCAGTTTTGCAGAACTATCCGACTGTAACCTATTGCTTTGCAATAAACAATATTGGACTCCTGACTCCTCATGTTTTTGAGTTTTAGCGGCGTAAACTCAGGAGATAAGCCATTTTTCGGCTTGCAACACTAGGAGTTGGCTCCTGAGGCTGCCAGTCAGTGCAGACAACTTGAAGCTTCAATGGACCAGGTGATCTGGCTGCTTCCTGCGTTTCTCATCCTCTCTGAGGCATAGATGGAGCCAACCCCTGGGGGCTGAGGTCCCTTCGTACCCCCTGCCCCAAATAATATAACTGAGGGGGGCTGGGTCCCCCCAAAGTTGATGGGCATTGCCACCCGATTTGCATGGATTTTTATTCCTTTAGTGAGTGGCAGATGCCCCTCTGAGGGCATAGTCAGGATTTTTGTTGGGGGGGGCCCAGAACCTTAGACTTGAATTGATTTGTATTGGTGCAGCCAGCCAGCCATCATTGGCAAAGCCAAGGGGAGTGGGGGCAAACATGACTGAAAAGCATTGAAAATACTCAATTATTTGAGGTTCTGCCACACCCGCAGCAGAAGCTTCCCCCCTCCGTAATGTCCTTTTCTTTTTACCCGTTATTTCCCAACTTTGATTTCCTAAAAAAAAAACACCCTTTGACTGTCTCCCCCCCCCCTCTTAACAAAAATACGCCCATGGAAAGCAGGGTTGTTGTTGTGTTTGTGTGTGTGTGTGTTTTGGGGGGGAGTTGTGAAGCTTTTTTTGAGGGAGATTAGTGGTAAAAAGAAGACGGGGGCAGGTATTTTTAAGGGGAGCAGGTTAAACTGAGTATTTAATTGTTCATATGTGGTGGGATTGCAAAATTGTTGAGAAGTATTGGGAAATGATTTATAATGAAATGAAGAAGTTGTTTAAAACAACCTTTGTCCAAAAACAAACCCAGATGCTTCCCTATTAGATATCACAGGAATGGATTTACCAAGATCACAAAAGAACTTGTTTATGCACGCAACCAAGGCTGCAGCAACATTGTTAGCTAAAGAAGATTGGCAAGTCAAGTTAACGGAATATGCTGAAATGGCGAAACTGACAATGAAATTAAGAGGAAGAGACCACAAGGAATTTAAGGAAGACTGGAAGGACTTTATTGCATATATACAGAAGCAGTGTACAGTTCAATACATTGGTAGGGTTTTGAGAATACTTGTAATTTTATTATGAATGGACAATAGGTATGGTTAAAACGGGCATAGGCAAACTTGGCCCTCCAGATGTTTTTGGACTACAACTCCCATCATCCCTGATCAGTGGTCCAGTTAGTGAGGGATGATGGGAGTTGTAGTCCCAAAACATCTGGAGGGCCAAGTTTGCCTATGCCTGGCTTAAAACTTTATAACGGACATGTACCATAGTAAGTACACTGAAATGCAATGGAACCAAGGAAGGGAATAGGGGGGAGTCAATCTCTTTTGTTTTTGTTTTTATCTTTATTATTGTTTTTGTTATATTTTATATGTTTTATCTTTATTATTGTTTTTGTTATATTTTATATGTTTTAATGTTGTATTTTAATCTTGTTTTTAAGTTGTATTTCAATCAATTGTTTTTATACCTGGTGTTAGCCGCCCTGAGCCCGGTCTTGGCTGGGGAGGGCGGAGTATAAATAAATTTTATTATTATTATTATTGGAAACTTAATAAAATGTTATGGGCGGAAACCTGAGTATTTAATTGAGTATTTTTTTAACGCTTTGCCATAATGTTTGAAGATGGGGGGGTTTACTGCCCTGAGATATGGACAAGGCATATAACTATGAACATGGTTTATTGTGGAAAAGGGACACAGACATGTCGAAATTGAAACTCTGAGGGAAAAAGCTGAGCGGGGGAAAGCGCGCGAGGCGGGCGGGGGCGGGGCTTGGACAGAGCGCGGGAAAAGGCGGAGGCGGAGAAGCCCCGCCCTGAGGGGTGGCGATGAGAGGCTCCGCCCTCCTGGCTCACCCAGTTCCCCTGGGTGGGCGTGGCTGGGCTGGGCGGTGGGCGTGGCTCCCGGAGGCTCTCCTGGTCCTCTTCCCGGCAGTGGATGCTGCGCGTCTGGCGGCGCCGGTCGGTCTCTCCCGGAGCTGCTGCTGCTGCCGCTGCCGCGGGTCTGCCTGGCCGGGTCCGAGGCGTCTGCCGCCGCCCGCTGAGCGCGCTGGAGAGGAGAAGGCTGAGTTCTTGTGCAGGGGGACCGCGGAGGGGCTTCCCACTCATGCCCGGGGACGGAGGGCGCAGGGTGGTAAGTTGCGCGGGGAGGGAGAGGGCGCCTAGGATGCTGCGGGGGGGGGGTCGCGACCTCAATTGGGGTTTGCATTCATTGGGACTTGGGGCTTGCATTCATTGGGATTTGCATTCATTGGGATTTATAGCCTGCCCTAAGTGCCCCACCCCCCCACCCGGTTATTGGGTTGGCGCTGCCAGTTTCAGAGAATCCTGGAATTTGCAAAAAAAATCGGAAGGGGCCCCTGAAGGTCATCCAGCCCAACCCCATGCAATAAGCAGCCACCCCGCACGGGGATCGAACCTGCAACCCTTGGCGTCATTCGCACCCCTCATTCTCACCAGCAGAGTTATCCAAGCAAAGAGAATTCCCGCTTGCAGTTTTGCTGCTTTCCTTATCCTGCTGAGTTTCTTCACTGGCTCCATTATGAATGACCCGCCTTGTCTAAGGACCTCTTCCTAGAAGGATCCTGGAATCGTAGGGTTGCAGAGCTGGAAGGGACCCCTGGGGGTAATCGAGTCCGACCCCCTGCAGCTGTCCCATACGGGGATGGAAGCTGCAACCTTGGTGTTATCAGCACCCCACTTGTTCTAACCAACTGAGCCATTAATTCGTTTTGCATGGAGTTGAAGCCCTGCCAGATTGCCAGATTTGCAGTTGTTTCGATTTGCTTGGCCCCAGCACAGAACTGTGGTGCAGTCCTATGCAGGTCTACTCAGCAGTAAACCCCACGGAGTTCAAATAGGATTTGCCCCCAGGCGGGGGTGCCAGTTTCAATCAAATATTGGGAGTGGAGTGGGGCTACCCCCTCCACATAATCACTAACAAGACATGCCACACACCCCCCCCCATTTGAATGGCAGTGCTAATCTCCTTGGGGGGCTTGCCCCCCCAAATCAATAAAATCAGTAAAAAAATCCTGAGATTCTGCCCCCCCAACATAAATCCTGGCGTACCCATGGGTAGTCCCCTCCAATATTTTATTGGGGTGCCAAAGGGACTTCAGCCCCTAGGAATTGACTCCTTTGCACTTAGGTAAGTGTGCCTAGGTTTTTGCAGTTTCCCTTAAGGGGTTTTCCTTTGCTGTGGCTGATTTGCTCCAGTCATCCTGAGCGTTGCAGTTTTGTTTCGGAGAATGAGATGGATACGGTTAAATCCCTCTCTCTGGGAAAAAAATAATTAAAGGGACATCCATGCAGTAGGGAAGGTTTTGTTATTGTTTTTCGGTCGGACTGGGTTTCTGATTTGGAGAGAAGCAAATATTTCAACTGCACCGTGATATGCCCTGCGGATGGTAACTTACAAAAAAAAGGACAAGAAAGCCTGAGTCTGTACGGTAATAGGATCAGTTTGCCGGGAAAAGTGCACAGCGGAGTCTGAGGGATGAGCAGAGGTCGGAGGAGGAGAGGCTTAGAGAGTAATTAATTCCTTGGCCATAAGTATGCCATGGCTGCTTACAAAAAGGAGGGTCAGGGAGAAGAGGACAGTTGAATCCATTGTACATGTTTTGCCTTTATGGCAGTGGGTACCAAGGCAGTGAGGAAGGTTTTTACAGCTTCTCTTTTTATGATAACACACTTTAATCTCTTGCGGTGTCTTTTTCCAGTGCGTCTTATTTTGCTCCAAGTTTACAGGGTTTGCTATTAGTGAGTGCATCGCATTGGATAGTATTTGAGTATTCTTCTAACTATGCTTCCAAAGGACTGCCAGGGTGTTTTTAGAATTGTTTTCACTTTTCAACGCTGCAAATTTCATATTGCAATAGTTAATGCCTTTAATGTCCTTAAGAAACAACTTGCAGCTAGGTCCACAGAGCTGTGGATCCCTATGAAGCGGCTGGATTTTAGCCAGTCTAATTCAGTTGACTTTGGTGGGTATTAATTGTTTAAAGTGGCTTAAATCCTAAAGCTTCAGTCCAAAGGGATTGTGAATTGGGACTGGTTTTTGGAATGCTCCGCGGTGTCACCCAGATCCCCATTCCGCACACTTTCCTGACAATAATATTGACGCTTGTTGCGTTTTCTTCTCACCAAACTACAGTCACAGATTCCGCCCGCACCTCCCAAAAAAATGAATTTGCGCACTTCCCTCAAGCAGTGTATGCATGCACCTATGTTAACTTGATGCTGACTAAAAGAATGAGGGATCAGGACAGGTACGCTCAGTGACTGATCCTGGGATCGTGAACTTGGCAGGTTTGGCTTCGGCTATAAGAAATGAGTAAATGAGTGCTCAGATTCATAAATGATGACTAGAGTGCAGTGATTCAAAATCAGAAAAAAATGCTCCCTGTTGACTGCGTACCCGGTGGTAGTCCCAGGTTTCCCATCACATAAAATGTTAAGCAGCACTTATTTGTGTTATTAGTCTTTTTGGTTTAATGTAGCAGGAAATTTAACTCTCTCTCTCTCTCTTTTTTGATAATGTACAGGGAAATGTCTTTTTATGTTTGACCTTGTAACTAAACTGATGAAAACATTTCTCTCTCTTTTTAAGCACAACCAAGGAATGTGTTCCACATGAAGCATAAAGCTATCGGATTCTGAAAGGACACGTCAAAGCATCATTTACTTGAACGGTGAAAGAAGAATGACAGAACAATCTGTCTGACTTTAGATTCTCGGACCGCAAGAAAGAGCTCAGAATGGCTCCGTGCAGAAACATCGTCGTCAACTTTCTTGAGGAATTGTGTCTGCCAGAACCACTGCTTGGCTGTAAGAAACACCCAAACGTTAGGAAAAAGCTGAGACTGATACGAATAACAGGACTTTTCCTGGGTATCGTGGCCGTTAGCACGCTGTATCTTTCAATTAGTGCCTTTTTCCAGTCGCAACCTTATAGCACAGAGACAACCAGCAATCTAGATAGCCATAAGTCAAAGCACCTGCATCAAAGAACTCTATTGGACTTTAACGAACAGAATCAAACCGGCGCTCCAGATTCACCTATTTCTATGAAATACGAAGCTGGGCAGGATAACCATACGGAGGAGCACTCCAAGGGAGAGTACCCGGAAGATCTTTTTTCTCTTGAAGAAAGACGGAGAGGTGCTGTAATACTTCATATTTGTGGAATGGTTTACATGTTCATAGCCTTAGCAATTGTCTGCGATGAGTTCTTTGTTCCTTCATTGACAGTCATTACAGAAAAACTGGCGATTTCTGATGATGTGGCCGGGGCAACATTCATGGCTGCTGGTGGCTCAGCCCCAGAACTCTTCACTTCTCTAATAGGAGTTTTTATATCCCACAGCAATGTCGGCATTGGAACAATAGTTGGTTCTGCCGTGTTCAATATCCTCTTCGTGATTGGGATGTGTGCTTTATTTTCCAAGGAGATCCTGCACCTCACCTGGTGGCCCCTCTTTCGGGATGTGTCTTTTTACATCATGGACTTGATATTGCTGATCGTCTTCTTTTTGGATAACTTCATCATGTGGTGGGAAAGTTTAACGCTGCTGTTTGCTTATTTCATCTACGTGACGTTCATGAAGTTCAACGTGCAAGTGGAAGAACTGGTGAAAAGCCTGCTAAGCAAGAACAAAGTGGAGAAAGTATCGCCAGAAGTTGAAGTAAAGGTTAGTGTCGTATGGAGAAATTAGTACCACTCACTTTTAAAACTGTGCTGCGTTGTCCGTAACTTAGCTTGTGGTTTGCCGCTGTGTCTATATCAGGGCTGGTTCACATTTCCTCTGTTTCCCTCCCCATCACCCACTGTTTTGATATTATTAACCGTCTTTTCTTTCTGCGTGTGGGACTGTTAGAATGTCCAACAGTCATGTATTAAATGGGATCCGTAATTCCTGAGCTGCAAATAAAAACCTCAAACCAGAAAGCAAAGCAAATAATTCAAAGGATCAGCAGTAAATAGGCTTCCACAATAAGCATTCAGCTACTGCTTAGTTCTAAAGCATATGGGAAGAATAACATGTCTCAAGGCAAGCAGAATACTAGACAGTGAATTCCATAATCCGTGTGCTACTGACTGCTGAAACGGTTCTGCTTTGTGTGCTGCTTCACCTTACACAGTGAAGGGTTTCAGACAAAGACCAAAGGGCCTGGTGGGTTTAGATGGAAGGAGGTAGCTTTTATACATCTAGGTCCCAAACCAAAACCTTTTGCCTTCAGAGTGTGCTGCACTGTTGTGCTCATGGATGATGCCAAATGCATGACCTGTGGATAATGGCCTTCACGTCAGGACTGTGGATATGACTTCAGCAATTTGCGCAGTTCTGACAGCTGCGTTGGGAGGGACACAGGTTGCGGCAACAGCTTACGTATATGGAGTTTGGAGGAACCGTTTCATTTCCGTACGTAGCATGATGTCATCAAACCTGCACACTCGAGAGCTTGCTCAAGTGCTTCTACAAATGCGAAATAGTTCACAGTTTCAGCCACAAATGCGTTTCTGCAAGCATATAATACTGGGTGTTACATAGCTGATAATACTCAATAATATATTTGCTCTCCTCCTCCATACTGTGGCTCAATTCAAACATCTCACCAAACATGCTTTGCACAGGTTGTGATTTAGGACCTAAAGGTTCCTTGGGTCATGCCAGCTCTGTTTTGCCGGTTTATTCCCATCTCCTTATAGACCTACCTGTGGGTATGGTGCTGCAGCTATAAATAGGCTTTGCCAGTTCAGGTATCATGTCAAAGCAGCAGAAAGAAGAAGAATTCACAACCTTTCAAGAGTAAAAATACCAAAACAGATTAAAATTGGCCAACTGCCATCTGCAAATGGCCAAAGCAGAACCAGATATCTTCATTTAAAAGTGAGGTGTAAACTGTACTCTTCAGTGTAGTCTTTTTGGCACCTGCTGAAAACATTTAGGCAAGCCTGCCCGCTACAGTCATCTGCCTCTGTAGTAAAATGTTGCGATGTGAAGTTCTGCATGTCTTGTTTTCCACTGGGATACTTATCAGATACAGTTTGCATTACTTCAGAGTAAACACTCTGCATGAGGAGAAATGTAACTAAGCAGTCTTTGCCATATGAATTAAATATCTATACGTGTCTGCATTCTACCAGCTTTAAAAAAAGCTTTCCAAGATATATCTACCATAAGGTTTTATATGAGAAAGTTTGAAATGTCACATCTGATTAATATACAGTTGTTTGCATGATCATTCTAGGTGTGTAATAACATTCTGGATCTTCCTAACGGTTTACAAACTCTTTTGGAGAATGCAGTGTTCATTGATGAGATGAACACTTATACTCAATACAAGCTTTCACAAAAGGTGGATTGAAACAGCAATCGCACCATTTTATTCCAGAAAAACTACAATTTCCTGTGATCTGAATCATTAACATGGATTAGAATTTCCAATCTGTACATTAAAAAGGGACTGGTGTAGATGCAACAAAGTCCACTGGTAGAGAGACTGGGCATGGGCCACAGGAATGTGGGCTCCTTTATTCTTGTCTGTCTCCTTTCTGGTGCAAATTCCACACACACACCCTTTATATCCTTAACCATGGTTAATGCTAAACAGAGTTTACCATTTACCACAACTGGAAGCAGGGTTGGCTGTGGTTAAGGCTTACATTGGCAGCGTCCTTAGCCATGGTTAAGGATGGCTGGGGAAGGATGAAAGGAATTCATAATGGACTGATGGGAGTGGAGACAGGGACTGCCCATGCCCACCCCCTATTCCTTATCCATAATGATGAGTCATGTTACATCTTCCCTGGTTCAGAGTGGGCCAGTTCATACATTCTTACTATAATTCTTGTGACTGTGAGCAAAGTACATATGACAAGAGGTTTACTAATCTGTAGGAAACGATCATGAGTCGGATATTGATGTTGGCATCTGTCTGTCTTGAGGGACCATGGAGTGTGCCTCTGGGGGTGAGGTTGAACCACAGCACTGAATTGACCTCCCTGGGGTGCAAGCCTGGGCATTGAACATGGAGGTCCTGGGCTGCCCAGACGACAAGACACCGCCCCCTCCTCGTCCATGCTGTGGGTCCAAAGGAAAGTGAGCAATACATTTGGCACCAGTTGGCTGCAGGAGATGCCGGGAGGAGGCGTACAAGGTGCCATCTGACCATCTTAGGGACCCCACTGTGGATATGTGTAGGGTTTACACCTTCTCCCAAAGATGTCCCCAAGGTAGCAGAGGTTTAGGGTCAGAGTTTTCTGAGTTTTCCTTCTCCTGGATGGACTACCTTCCCAGGCTAATGAGCTCCCAATAACTATAGTGGCACACAATGTATCATGATGCTACAATGGCATACTGATCTGTTATGTTATGTTGACTATCATCTGCAGGCCCAAACCCGCCTAACAGTATTGAGTGCATTGGTTGGCAACGTATCTTTGTCTTGGAGATGTCTGGGAAGCTTTTAGATTAGCGCTTAGACCAGCTTTCACCAATCTAGTGCCCTCCAGATCATCCGATGTCCAAATCATCTGCAGGATATCAGGTTGGCGAAACTGGCACAAACATATCACCCCCCGTTTAGCAGCCTTAATTACTGTTGTTTCTGAGCTGTGTGCAATGTCTCGTGTGTCCGCGGTGGCATTTCCTAACATGGCAGGATATTACAGCTCTGTTCAATGTAGGCTTTGTTTCACTTTGACATCATGGTCCTTTGCACATATCATAAGCATAGCTCCCTCCTTTCTTAAACATCTAGGTAGATTTGCACTCAAACACAGGAGGGAGGGAGCATATCGCTTTCAAAGAATTACAGTATAAAGATTAGAGTTTCACAAAATGGCCAAGCGTGCAACGTGACTCTTGTTTGTTACTTTTAGAAATGCATCTCGGTGAGGGACAAATGGTTTGGCGAGGAGATGAGTGTGCTGTGACACATCATTTTACAACATTATCCAATCCAGGACACTTGCACAACAACATTCCATGCAGTAGTTAGAAAAGCAGTTGAGGTATTATCTAGGGATGGTGACTGTAACATTTTCTCAAATGCTGGAAAAATAGATTTGAGTGATAGAAGTGAAACCTTGAGAGGGTATTGGAGAGTAAGGTAAAGGTAAAGGGACCCCTGACCATTAGGTCCAGTCGTGACCAAGTCTGGGGTTGTGGCGCTCATCTCGCTTTATTGGCCAAGGGAGCCGGCGTACAGCTTCTGGGTCATGTGGCCAGCAGGACTAAGCTGCTTCTGGCGAACCAGAGCAGCGCATGGAAATGCCGTTTACCTTCCTGCCAGAGCGGTACCTATTTATCTACTTGCACTTTGATGTGCTTTTGAACTGCTAGGTTGGCAGGAGCTGGGACCGAGCAACGGGAGCTCACCCCGTCGTGGGGATTCGAACCGCTGATCTTCTGATCGGCAAGTCCTAGGCTCTGTGGTTTAACCCACAGAGCCACCAGCATCCCTATTGGAGAGTAGCACTTGGTAAATGCACATTTTTATGTGCTAAATGTGCAGAAAGGTTTTTAATGGATGAGGTTATGCTCACACTGCCTGGGGTCTGACTGATGGCTAAGGGTATATCTGTTCTTAAAATATTCATGTGCACTACACATCTTGATGGATTTTCTTTGTTAGAACTGCTGGACAGTGCACTTGATTTCTTTTGTGGCCAGATCACCCAATTCAGTCTATGGAGAAATTGCCGGATGGATAATTCAGGCATATATTTGTTCTAGTCAGGTGGGTCCTGAAACAAAAAACTGAGTGTGCTTGCTCATGGTTTCTCTTTTCCGCTGTGTTTTCTGTCCAGCTGGTTTTCCACCCCTGTCCCTTGACATTAGCCATCACTCTTGGCTACTGAACATGCTCAGCTTAGTGGGCTGCTACTTTGCTTTACTTCTGCAAACTTGGGATTCCTCCAAGCCTGCAGATACTTCTTCCCTGTGCACAGATGGTGCCCTTTTTTTAGTTACACAAGGATCAGCACTCAGTGAATTGAATTTGCTATTAGTGCACAGAAATGTTGCAGAGTGCAATGCTCCTTCTCAGAATTCCAGACACTTCATTCTATTTGCACTTCCATTTCCTCTCCTATTTTGCTTTCCCTCTATGTTAGTCAGCATCCTGAGTATGCCAACTGGGCATAAGCCCTTAGTGGGCTTTCTGGTGGCAAGGATTCCATGTCCCCCTTAGAGTGTTTTCCTCTGTGGGGGGCATCCTCTAACTTTTGCAAATATTGGGGCTCCCACAAGGTTGCCGGTTCATCCGTCTTGTGTTCGGTTACAAACATTTTGGCTACTTACGGACCAACACTCAGAGAACTGAGATCACTATATAAAGTAAAGGGCATTTTGTTTCCTCCTTGTAGTATAGAATGTGGATATTCTGCAACTCAGAAGTTCAATGAGTTCAGTGGGATTTATTTATGTATAGTGTTGCAGTATTTTTGTTACATGTAAACAAATGTTTTGAAAGTTTCACAGCAGTTTACAGGATGGTTTCCTAAAGCACTCAACAAGATTGTTCTGGCATCTGTAGAAAGCATTAATGACTAATCCTGACGGCACATGGACTCTGGCTCCTGAAGCAACAGAGGTTAGAAGCATTTCAGAGGTGGTGTTCTTGGTTTTCATTGGGACAAGCTATCTCCTGTTATTGCGCCTGATATTGGCTGCAGAATTTGTCCTTGTTCTGTGCAAGGAAATAAATGACAAGCAGTATTTCTATATTCTAATGGAGAGTCAAATGCAATTCGTTTTCAGTGCAAAGTATTTTATTTCTTTCTCTCTTTCTTTCTACAGAATGTATAACAATCAAAGCATTCATCGTAGAATCAGAATAAATTTAAACGGCAATGGTTGTTCTAGGTATTAATAAGATGCAAGACTAATTTGGCAGTTCTTGCTGTTTTTCTGTACCTCTCCTTTCAATATGCAAAACGAGCTTTAGCTTTCTTAAGCTGGAAAGTGGTTAGTCAAGGAAACTGTTGTCTGTGGTATTTATCTCTAAGACTTTGTGTTGTAATCTGACAGCAGGTCAAGAGAGTTCTGAGAGACCTAAATAAAGAACCAAGAGCTAAAGAGTTATCCTAGCAACAAATCCCCAATCCCAAACAGTGAAATGTACACAGTCCCAGTTAAATGAAAAACATTTGAATTTGGACATTTCTACGGTGCTAGAGGACAGTATGTCATTTCAGTCTGTTGCAATAAACTACTGATGAAAGAGCCACCTTTGAAAAAGAAACTCTAGCATAAAAACAGAAAAGCTATTAGTGCATCACACAGTATTATGGATAGATCCATTTTTGTTTATATTTTTCCATTTGTGGGGGAAATTCCTGCCTATTATTTTAAAATGCAATCCTAGATATGTCTACTGTACTCAGAAATAAGTCCTATTGACTGCAGTCGGACTTATTCCCTGGTAATTGTGCATATGATTGCAGCCTAACTCAGGTTTGACTCACTACCTCAATAATCTGCTGCATTCTATATATAAAACATATTTTATGTCTTTTGAAACACTTTATTATTTCTGTGGACTCAGCTGGGTTTTTGCAACGTACTTTTTTCTCGCTGAAGCTCAACTCTTGTAAAAGGTGCCTTCCTCTTCTTTAGAAAACCTTAAAGAAGAGGAGGGAAACCGTTTTTGCACATATGGTGAACTGACCAGAGGGGAAAAAAATTGGAAATTGATTGGTAAAATTCCAAGGGGTAGGCAAATAAGAGTAGCTTTAATATTGGAAGTCAAACATACCTTTCCAGGTGGCAATTGGTAGCTCTGCAATTAAGTTGCTGCCTAAAGGATTCTAATCTCTTCACCCGGTATTGTTTGCTTGACAACAAAAGAAGCCAAATGTGAGTGGCAGGACAACAACGTGTGCAAATTGGCACCATCTTTATGGCCAATATTTTCTTGTTGTAGTTATTTACAGAAGTCATTTCATAGAATCATAAAGTTGGAAGGGACCACAAACATTGCAGGGATGTTTGCAGCCGTTTGCCTTGGCAAGAACACAATTTCAGTTTAATAAAGTCCCTTGTTTGCTCATCATGCCTTTGGGGTGGGGAAGTATTCAGATAGATTACTTTGGGTAACATGTTTTCAGTGGCAACGAGAATTGAGAAATACTGTATACACGTCATGGGAAAATGGTGACACTAATTACAATCTTAGTGAGAAACACTTAACAAGTGAATTATAAAGACGTCTTTAATCAACACATCATTGTACTATTACAGCTGTTACCATTTGAGATGGAGAAGAGGCGTTGCTGTTTGATGAACAATGGTTGAGGTTAAAAATCTTAGTAAGTCATAAGACACCTGAATTTTCATGCTAGACATATACAAACTACTACAAAAGAGAGCCTGGGAAAGTGGTTAGAGCAGGCATCCCCAAACTCGGCCCTCCAGATGTTTTGGGACTACAACTCCCATCATCCCTGACCACTGGTCCTGTTAGCTAGGGATGATGGGAGTTGTAGTCCCAAAACATCTGGAGGACTGAGTTTGGGGGGGTGCCTGAGTTAGAGTGTTGGGCTAGGAACTGAGAAATCAGATCCCCACTCACCCATGAAACTCCCTGCGTGACCATGAGCCAGTAACTCACTCACAGTCTAAGCTACAGCATACAACCTTGAACTCCTTAGCTTACTCACAGTCTAAGCTACAACCTTGAACTCCTTAGCTTAGAGGAAAGGTGGGATATAAATTATACAAGCCAGAGATTTCTTGTATATTTTTTGTATATATAATTTTTGACATGGCACTCTTTCCATGAGGATGGAAAACTAGGAATTTCAATAGTCTAGATAAAGGTTCTTGCTTCTTAACTTTTGCAAAACTTTTAAGTGAAACATTGTAGTAGTTCCAAATACAGTACATTATTAGAATGCTATTGTAGGCTGGGCTGGATGAATCCCAAACCAGAATTAAGATTGCCGGAAGAAATATCAACCATCTCAGATATGCAGATGACACAACCTTGATGGCAGAAAGTGAGGAGGAATTAGAGAACCTTTTAATGAGCGTGAAAGAGGAGAGCGCAAAATATGGTCTGAAGCTCAACATCAAAAAAACAAAGATCATGGCCACTGGTCCCATCACCTCCTGGCAAATAGAAGGGGAAGAAATGGAGGCAGTGAGAAATTTTACTTTCTTGGGCTGTATGATCACTGCAGATGGTGACAGCAGTCACGAAATTAAAAGACGCCTGCTTCTTGGGAGAAAAGCAATGACAAACCTAGACAGCATCTTCAAAAGCAGAGACATCACCTTGCCAACAAAGGTCCGTATAGTTAAAGCTATGGTTTTCCCAGTAGTGATGTATGGAAGTGAGAGCTGGACCATAAAGAAGGCTGATCGCCGAAGAATGGATGCTTTTGAATTCTGGTGCTGGAGGAGACTCTTGAGAAGATCAAACCTATCCATTCTGAAGGAAATCAGCCCTGAGTGCTCACTGGAAGGACAGATCCTGAAGCTGAGGCTGCAATACTTTGGCCACTTCATGAGAAGAGAAGACTCCCTGGAAAAGACCCTGATGTTGGGAAAGATGGAGGGCACAAGGAGAAGGGGATGACAGAGGATAAGATGGTTTGACAGTGTTCTCGAAGCTACCAACATGAGTTTGACCAAACTGCAGGAGGCAGTGGAAGACAGGCGTGCCTGGCGTGCTCTGGTCCATGGGGCCACGAAGAGTCGGACACGACTAAACGACTAAACAACAACAACAACAATTGTATTGAAGCATTCTTTTCTCCAGACTCGTACCCAGCTGTCTTCGACTTGCCAAAATATGCATCACTTTATAAGTTGGCAACACTTGGCTCACACTGACTAGCAAACTTTCCCAGGAATACTCAGAAGAAAAATTATGTATGGAGAGGCTTTATGATGGTGACTGTACAGTAACAATGCATCCACAAGAAGGAGAGAGAAGCATGAGAGATAAACTGAGAGAGGTTCAAAAACTGTATGTTTTCTTTTAATTTTTGTTTTAAAAAAGTTTATTTACCTGAGTTTAAAGTTCAGTGTTACACTATCCTAAACCCATTCTAAAAACAAAATTTGTTTTTATAGGAGCATGTGAATGTTTGAGAACTACGTCAGTTGCAGGATGAATACTATTTAAAGTAAATGCTTTGCATCTTGGTTGTATAGAATTATATGTAAACGACATTCTGAACATATTGAAGTGCATAATTCTCCTTCAGTTATGGTTGTCTTTATCAAATGGGACTGAGCAATTGTCAGAAAGCCTTGGACATTTGTACAAGAGTCTATATGGATAAGCAGAATGATACATGTATAAATATGTACATCTTTCATATGCTTTTCAATTAGAGCTGCAACATTTACAGTGGTACCTCGCAAGACGAATGCCTCGTAAGACGAAAAACTCGCAAGACGAAAGAGTTCTTCGTTTTTTGAGTTGCTTCGCAAGACGAATTTCTCTTTTGGCTTGCTTCGCAAGATGAAAACGTCTTGCAAGTTTCAATGCATTCCTATGGGAATTTGGTTTCAATGCATTCCTATGGGAATCTGTGCTTCGCAAGACGAAAAATTCACAAGACGAAAAAACTCGCAGAACCAATTAATTTCGTCTTGCGAGGCACCACTGTAATTGGTTAGGTTAATGGATTTACAGCACAATTGTTTGCACTTTTGCTCAGAAGTGAACACCACTGAATTCAATGGGATTTACTCTTGGGTACATGTGTATAGGATTGCAGCCTTACAAACCTGTTAATCAACGGAAAAGTTGCATCTTCTTAATGTTTTTAATACAAGTCTCTTACTTAAAAAACTACTGTTGGTCGTACATAGGAGAGAAATATATCTTCTAAAATGCTGCCTACTCCATGAGTGCCTTACCTAAAAGCCAATGATGATTTTTTGCTTCAGAAATACTCATAAGCACATTAAAGTGATAAGTGCAGCCTGCAGTCCTTTACCTGCTTATCTGATTTATTTTCGATTAGGCCTATATAAAAGGGCTCTGTTGGATTGCAATATTATGCATGCATATGGCTGCACTGTGAACTTCATAGCATTAATTGATTGCCAGATCAATCCTATCCTTGTTAACTCAGAACTAAGATGTTTTAAGACTTTTATTCAGGACTAGATGGTGCATTTGTTTGTTTATTTATTTATTTATTTATTTATTTATTTATTTATTATTTATACCCTGCCCATCTGGCTGGGCTTCCCCAGCCACTCTGGGCGGCTTCCAAAAAAATATTAAAATACTATAATACATCAAACATTAAAAGCTTCCCTAAACAGGGCTGCCTTCAGGTGTCTTCTAAAAGTCTGGTAGTTGTTGTTCTCGTTGACATCTGGTGAGAGGGTGTTCCACAGGGAAGGCGCCACTACCGAGAAGGCCCTCTGCCTGGTTCCCTGTAGCTTTGCTTCTTGCAGTGAGGGAACCGCCAGAAGGCCCTCGGTCCGCCAGAAGACCCTCGGTCTGCCAGAAGACCCTCGGTTTATTTATTTATTACCCACCCTTCACTGTAAGGTCCTAGGGCAGGTTACAGGCACACAGACAACTCGAAGTAGGAATTCAGTTGTGGGTAAAAGCTGTGGAAAGTTATGAACACGGTAACTTTGACTATATTACTTCATGGAGGTCCAGAATATGTAGGTGGGACTGTCTGTCCATGCTGTTTGAGCAATGCTAGGGTGTGGACAGGTCTGTATATCTGGCTCTAAACCTTCCCATTCCCAGCATCAAACTTTCCTTTTCTCTCCCCTCCCTTAACAATTTAGCGTGTCAATAGCTTCCTTGTAAGTAGGCTAGAATTTATCCAGCTTATTGTGACATCAGCTGCAGCTATAGCTAATATCCTTGTGCCATTTGTACTAAACAGTAATAACACATTTTACAATTTATTTGAGAGTGAGAGTGGTAAGCCTTTTTGTCCTAAGTATTTCTTTTCAACACATTTCCCTATCGTTTAAAGGGAAAAAATATATATATTCAGTTTTCCAGGATGTACAATATTATCTGTTGGCAGCTACAATAGAAATAAAAAAAAGTTAAAATACAATTCAGTGCAGTTAATTATAAATGATTGCGCATATGTATAATTTCAGTTCAAAGTGTTTTCTAAGTTAGTGATATTAAAAATTATAAAATACCACCCAGACGTGCTACAAAGAGAGGAAGGATTTTTTCTACAGCATAAATACCTATAAAGTCAATACCCTCCTCTGAGATTTATAATTCTTTCTTGAAATATTGCATTGTTGTTGATGTTGTTAAATGTATTTACTTCCTGCCTTTCTCCCAAACTAGGATTCAAGGCAGCTGTAAATACTTTCCTATCATTGCAGTTGATTTTATTATATTTGGTTATCCCAGACTCTTGAACAAACCCACCTACATTTTCAAACATCTTTCCATTTTTCTGCATATAAAAATTTGTCCATTTTAAGAACTGTAACCCTTGAGTCCAATAGGTTGACTGTATTGATTATTTCACATAATTTAGCAAAGTATAATAATAAAAAGGAGGGTCTAATGCAGTAGGGGGAAACCTGTTGCCCTTCATATATGGCTGGACTCCAAATCCCATCAACGCCTGCCTGCATGGCCAGTGGCCAGGGATTATGGGAGTTTTAGTTCTGCAACATCTGGAGGGCTGCAGGCTCCCCATGCCTGTTCTAAGGGTACTTTGCACCTGACTATTTCATTTCAATTTTATTCTTAGAAATGACCACATTTGCTATCTTTCCCCTTTTGTCAGCCTACATTAACATGGATTCATAATGTGAGAGTCTGAGGTGGTACAATCCTTACTTTTGACAAAGAGGCATTGCAAGGCTGAAATAGTTCTCTCGTGGAAGTTAAATAACCTCTGTACCAAGGGCAGTGAAAGTGAGCTTCCTTGTTGTCCTGTAAATTTTGCAATCTTCATATGGGAACTCCATCCCCGTGTAAATGTTTTTAGAGGCATTGTCCGAAGACTAGTTAGTAGAGTGTGTTTAGGCATGAAACATCCCAGGTCAATATTTCCATGCAGTCATTGCGCTTGCTGTGTGACATTTGATGAATCACTTTCAGGCAGATATACTTTTCAGAGTTCTTGGGAATTAAATTAGATGAGAACATTGAGAACTTAGACCACAATCCTGTACTTACTTAGCTTGCTTAAATCCCATTGAATTAAGATTTCTAAACTGCACTTAAATTATCTGTTTTTATCTTTTTATTTTTATTTTTTGTATTTGTGTGTTACTTTGTATTCTTTTTGGAAATAATCAATAAAAAAGAATGATAAAAAAAAATAAATTATCTGTAGGCTTGCAATTGTCGAATACTGAAAATTACAGCTGAAATTATCAACAATAATTGTTTTAAAGATGATGTTTGAGTAAATGGATCCACCCTACCATTGATCTAATGCATTTTGCAAGGGTTACTTATTGTACTTAGCATAGTTTTTCTGTCTGTCTGTCTGTCTGTCTGTCTCTCTAATCTACAGTATTACAATTCAATTAATCGACTGAATGAATCGATTTATTTCGGTCACTGAACAGAGTGCCCAATTCAATTAGTTCAGTGCCATTGCTTATGTAGACAACAGGTCAATAGTTAAATAGAAGAATGAGGTATCCACAGACTCAGGATAACTTTGCAGGAGTGAAGAAGAAGAAGAAGAAGAAGAAGAAGAAGAAGAAGAAGAAGAAGAAGAAGGAAGGAGAGAGAGAAAGAAAGAAAGAAAGAAAGAAAGAAAGAAAGAAAGAAAGAAAGAAAGAAAGAAAGAAAGAAAGAAAACTTCAAGCGCTGTAATGAAGACTCAGTGGTGGCCATGAAATATTGACTGATTTAGAGGAAAATAAACTACCAAACTGAGATTGGATGACTACGTAAGGAGTGGTAGGCAAAAGAGGACTAACTGTTGTGGGATGGAATGGAATGGAATGGTTGCAGCCTTGAACAGAAGCCATCCATACCACAACAACATCTTGTTGTAGGGCTATCATTTGAATAAACAAGTAAGTGCAAATTGAGCTTTTACTGTGTGCCAAATACTGGAGACAATAACCATTCCTTGAGGTGGTGCATTTTTTGTTTTGTTTTGGAAAAGAAGTGCCTGTTCTAAAAGCGCTGCCAAAAATTGCTTTTCCAGCAACACGTTGGAGAGGAAATATTTTGTTGTTAATTTAACAGCTGATTTCTCCTGTATGCAAATATGCCCAGGTTTGAAAGATCAGCCACTCTGCTGCACGGTGTTGTAATACATGGCTTGGTAGCAGATTTGTTGCTGCAAATGTTTAGGATTAAAGTAAAGGACTTGAAGGACTGTTGGTTACAGAAGGACTGTATTTTTGTAGGAAAATTTCCCATGGCGTTGGCACATAGAAATCTGCTGAGTGAGAAAATGGGATTCTGCTGTGCAAATCTGCTTCAGTGAGAAACCAAAAAGCTGCTACAGGGATCAAAATCCCACTACCCTAATCTGTGTTCCGAATAGCCATGAACATCACCTGAAAGTGCATCACCTTCAGGTGTGTTTGAATTTCCTTGATAGTTTCCTTGCAATTCCCCAAGCATTGGTTATGGGGGAGAGAGAGAGGTTTCATCATTTTAATGCTTTGTATGCTGTCACCTGGGAGAAAAGCAATGACAAACCTAGACAGCATCTTAAAAAGCAGAGTCATCACCATGCGGACAAAGGTCCGTATAGTTAAACTATGGTTTTCCCAGTAGTGATGTAAGGAAGTGAAAGCTGGACCATAAAGAAGGCTGACCGCTGAAGAATGGATGCTTTTGAATTATGGTGCTGGAGGAGACTCTTGAGAGTCCCATGGACTGCAAGAAGATCAAACCTCTCCATTCTGAAGGAAATCAGCCCTGAGTGCTCACTGGAAGGACAGATCCTGAAGCTGAGGCTCCAAGACTTGGCCACCTCATGAGAAGAGAAGACTCCCTGGAAAAGACCCTGATGTTGGGAAAGATGGAGGGCACAAGGAGAAGGGGACGACAGAGGACGAGATGACAGGACAGTGTTCTTGGAGCTACCAACATGAGTTTGACCAAACTGTGGGAGGCAGTGGAAGACAAGAGTGCCTGGCGTGCTCTGATCCACAGGGTCACGAAGAGTCAGACATGATTAAATGACTAAACAACAACATGCTGTCACCACGGGGTAACTTGCCAGTTGAAAACTAATATTGAGAAGCAGTGTGTGTGTGTGTGTGTGTGTGTGTGTGTGTGTGTAAAGGGACCCCTGACTGTTATGTCCAGTTGTGGCTGACTCTGGGGTTGCAGTACTCACCCCGCTTTACTGGCTGAGGAAGCTGGTGTACAGCTTCCGGGTCATGAGGCTGGCATGACTAAGCCACCTCTGGCAAACCAGAGCAGCGCACGGAAACACCGTTTACCTTCCCGCTGGAGTGGTACCTATTTATCTACTTGCACTTTGACGTGCTTTCGAACTGCTAGGTTGGCAGGAGGTCAAAAAATTGTGTCTGGGCTTTGTAACAGGCAGTTTTTTCTACTAGCCTGCAGGAATGAAGAGGGGCATTCCTGAGCATATGCAGAATGCCTTGCTGCTATGCCTTCTCCTGCAATGCTAGCTGCCAATCCTGTGGTCAATTATGACATTAACTCTGCATAGAATTGGCTCCAAGCCTCACAGCACACAATTATCTGGCTCCCGGACGTTTTACTTGCTAGGATGAAAAACATCCTTGCTCCAGGTGTGTTGGCGTATGGTTTTTGTAGAAGACTGATAATGTAAATCCAAGATAAATCTTGTCTTGCTCAGCTGGAAGTTGCTGCTGTTAAAGCACCCACTGACTTCCATGGGAACAGGATCGATCCCTGTATTTTCTAAGGACAGAGAAGTGTTATCCTTTCTGATTGGTGTTTCGTTCTAGGGTGATGCAAGGTTCAGGGATCACAGTGCTTGAAAAGCAGCTTAAAAATATCCCTCTGTTCCAGCTTGAACCAGATGCAACTAAAGTGTATTTGGCAATTTTACAGTAATCTCAAATGCTGACAAATTTCGGATATGTATCTCAGCCCAGAAATGATTGGTCGGTAATTGCTGTTTTTATTGATCTGCCACTAGCTGTCTGTGTCTTCCTCGCTCTTCTTCCTTTTAAAAGGTGTCTTTCTTTAAATGGCAAAGCCATAAATAGCCGTGACCTTGAGTAACTCTTTTAAGGTGAGATGTGGGAATAGGCTTAAAAGAGACATATGGTTTGTGGCATAAATAGCTCCACAGAAGGCCAAAAGCTTACATTTAGAAAAGGGAAATGAAGGAGAAACAGGAAGAAATATCCAAATAGTTTAATGCTGGAGGAATAGATGCATTTCTGGGAATGTTTAGAATATACATCAAGAAGAGGAAGAGACTTGCGCAAATACAGAAATATCCCAATAAGTTTCATGTTGTTGGAGATATAAATATCTAACTTGAAGCTTCACTGACAAATGCAATAAATAAAATTATCCATAAATTATGCTTAGGAGTTAGTTTTATTATCTCTTTAATGGTTGCTGCTCTTAGTCTAAAGTAAATTATGTTACCAGGGGCATTTATTATGTAACTAACTAGTGTCAACATCACACATTTTTTTAAATACTGTGCTTTGGCTGTTGGCACACATGGGACATTCTGCAAGGAAACAAAGTATCCCTTACATAAATTTCTTTAAAGAATTTCCTTTACTGCTTTCTGTTGTAACTAATATAAATGTATTGGCCATGAAGGAAGAGATAAAACAATAATGGCTTTTCCCCTTCTTTTGCTGAAACTGCATTTTTTAAATCTTGTTGTCATCTTGATTGTTTAGTGCACGAGTCCTGCAGCCTGATCCCAAGAATTCTGTGACTGCTGATTTATTGTTTAGGTTAATTTAGGTTAATATCCAAGGATAATCAAGGAAATGCCTGGTAAATAAGACACAAAACATTAAATAAAATAATTTATTTATTTATTTAAATTATTTAAATTAAATTAAAATATTCCAGCGCACAATCAAATCCAGGAAGACAAACAGTGGTGATGGCTGCAGAGAAATAAGAGTATATTTAGTATATTCTTGGAAAGAAAAAAGTGAGATCACCCCTCCCTCAAATAGGAGAAAATCATTAACGCATAAGCATTCCATTGTATGGTGATAACATAAGTATCTTTTATTAAAATGGAACCCCACAATTCTGAAATGGTGCAGTCTGTTTTCTGTATTCCAGGTACTGTAATAAAAATAGACTTGTAACATGAGAACAAAATGAACTACTTCTGGCTTTAAATAGCATATCACTGCAGTCACAAATACAAGCACATAACAAGCAAGAAACAACAAATAAATTGCAAATTCATGTGTTAATTTAGGAATTTTGAATCTAATGGTTCTCTAATCCAATCAGGCAGGCAGAAAGGAAGATTTGTTCTGAAAGAAATGGTCTCGCAGGCTTGAAAGCCGCTGCTTCTAAGAAGATTAGTGTATATAAGTGAATCAGTAGAAAGAATATTGACTGTAAAAATCTTAACACAGCTTAGTTATTTAATTGGCAGCCATGGCCGTTCTAAGGAAGGTAGCAGTTGCATAAGAAAAACACACCCAATCAGGAATTTCATTGTTTTCCAATTTCATTGTTCTGTATGGGACAATGACAATAAAGATATCGTATATCGATGAGAATCTATGACCACTTTGCCTGGTCCATCAGTTCATAGCCGCTTTTAATGTGTGTTTTGCTTCAGATTGGTAATCAATCTGGATTTTGTGTTAGACCTAGAAGATCCTAGCTTACTCACAGAGGGTGAACTTTCCTCAGTTCCAGAACTTTAACATGAGACTTGATTCTCTTTATAGATGGATGATGTTTTGTTCATTAAGACAGCTGTTCACAGGGCATGTTATTCTGATGCTATGGTGAAAAGCAACAGAGATCCAGCAAAATGCAAATGAACTTCTGAAAACAGAGTGTGTGCCCTGCTTTCTGTAACAGAAGGGAAGAGGTGAAACCTAAATGTGGCTAGTTTTTTGTGGTCTCTGTGTGAATTCACACATGGTATCCTGAGTGTCACTCAGGACCAATAGAGCTCAACTTTGACATTGGTGGAAGGATGTGGCCTTAACCCTAATGGCAAAACATATTTTCAGGTCGCAGGTTTTAGTTAGAGAGCTTTGTTTTCCCATTAGGTAGGAGGAGGAGTTTGTGATACGTTTGACTTATTCTCATAAAAATACAGGGTCTGAAGATGGCTTCCAAATTATCCTAAATTGCTTCACAGGTTATTTTAACTTTAAAGCAAGCATCGAGTTCCAAACAGACAATCAAAACTGACAGGTTTAGGGAAGCAACAGAAGACAAAAGGCACGAGTCATCAGTGATACACAAGTTTCCTCTAAGCTCCACCTGCATGCAGGATATCAGAAGTTGAAGCTAGATTCCAGTTCCAGATTCATATGCTTTATTTTATTTTTATGTGTTAGAGAAGTTTATAATCTGCTTTCAACTCAACTGTGCTTTTTCAGTGTCACGATTGCAGTTCCTTTCTCTAGTTATAGGTAGGTAGCCGTGTTGGTCTGCCGTAGTCAAAACAAAATAAAAAAATTCCTTCCAGTAGCACCTTAGAGACCAACTACATTTGTTATTGGTATGAGCTTTCGTGTGCATGCACACTGTGTATCTGAAGACGTGTGCATGCACACGAAAACTCATACCGATAACAAACTTAGTTGGTCTCTAAAGTGCTACTGGAAGGATTTTTTTTATTTAGTTCATTTCTCTATTCTTGCTGGTGTAAGGAGATCCAGCTTTGGAATCTTTTCAGCAGCAGAAATCTTTAAAGATCACAGTTATGAATTCTGGTCAGGAATTCCAGTAGTGAAAAACCTTAGTGATTGGCAACATGTAGAATTCTCAAATAAAATTAGTACATCAAAACCAAGAGAAAATTGTCATTAGAATGTGACAGTGTGGAAGTGAATTCAAAAAGATTATCTAGTATTCTGTTACTAGCTGTTCATATAGCAGAAGCGCAAAGCAGTATAAATGGGATTAGAAGCCTATGGGAACTGATCAATCGCATCTCATGATTTATCATGGATAATTTCTCCAGTACTTGACCAAGCAGAGCAAGTAGCTGGTCATTTTAATTATTGCTTTGTCTTGCTTCTAAAGGTTATACATTTCTGTACAGCACCCTGAGGTTTTGTGAGTGGAAGTATTAATAAGCAAAATATAGACTGGAATGGGACAAGAAACAGGAGAAAGAGAGACCTCTTTGCCAGCTATAAGACAGGGTTGGGAACTGGTGACCTTGCAGATAGCTTTGATTAACTCCAGCCAGTAATCAGGAATGATGGGAGTTGGTCAACATCTGCTGGTTTCAGATTTCCATGGTATATGCCGTATTTGCAGAGTCAATTTTAAGCACCCATTAGGGGTGATTACTTGTCTGAGCATTCTCCATTTTTTGCTTGTAATTGCTGGTCCCAATCCGAATTGATCCTGTTGGAGTGCTGTGATATATATAAAAAAGCTTTATAACTCTATTCACTTGAGCCTGGCAGGTTTATATGTAAACATGAAGTCAAATGGTGGCTTAGAATCTATACTCACATTCTCTTTTTTTCCCAAATAATATTTATTATTTTCAGTAGATAAACATAGTAAAAAAATTAGTAAAAAATTAACAATAATGAAGGCAAACAAAAAAGAAAAGAAAAAGAGAGAAAAGAAAAAAGATACATTCAACATATTATCACTTAATTAATTAAAATTAAGTACCATCCATCTTCATAAACATAGTATTTGACTTCCTCGA
The DNA here is from genome assembly GCA_034642415.1 of Podarcis siculus. Taxonomy (NCBI): domain Eukaryota; kingdom Metazoa; phylum Chordata; class Lepidosauria; order Squamata; family Lacertidae; genus Podarcis; species Podarcis siculus. The sequence goes on along the minus strand of JAXCMG010000209.1, from coordinate 320,214 downwards.
ATCTCTTCCATCCGAATTTCTTAGTAATTATATGTAGCAGTTTCCAATATCAGTGTTTCAAAAGACCATATCACAGTCCTAATCATATTACATAGCTTTCCTTATCGTACATTTTCTTATTTATAAATTTAATTCCATTTTAATCCTAGGCCTAATTGTTTCTTTCAAGTGGTTACATATCTTTAATATTACAATATTTATTCAAATAGTCTTTAAATTTCATCCAGTCTTCTTGATGTTCCTCTTCTTTCTGGTTGCGGATTCTTCCGGTCTATACTCACATTCTCAGGCAGAACATTGCGGATCCTGCACTCCTTCCCCGGTCCTCCGACTGCTGCAAGGTATGCCATGGTTTGGCTTGGTATATTGTCTTGGTTCAGACCAAGGTTTGTTCTTGTGTTTTCAGCTTGTGATTTGTCTGAAGGAGGCAACAGCAGCAGGAGGACTGAAGACATAGTTTGACTTAATGTTGTGTGTGAGCTCACTTATTTGGGGAAACCAATGGGGTTTTTGCTATTGATTTTAGTTGAAGCAAGGTTTGATTGTAATATGAAGGAAATCTAGTTGCTGACTAAATATTCTCATTTGTGTCATGAAGAAGAAGAAGTATGCTAAAACAAAAATTATGCTTGACTGGAAGCCACCCGTCTCTTCTTGTTCTGAAACGTTTCATCATATATATATATATATATATATCTCACAAAGTGGTTTTTTGAACAAGGTTAGAGGCACTTTAGAAGAGAAAATGAAGGCAAAAATGCTGTTGTACAAATTTGCTTTAGCACAATATTTACAACTTTGAGCAATCTTGGTAGATAGATTGTGACTTATTCAAGGTCCTGCATTGAGTTTTCGTCTCCTGCCAACCTAGCAGTTCGAAAGCACGTCAAAGTGCAAGTAGATAAATAGGTACTGCTCCGGCAGGAAGGTAAACAGCATTTCCGTGCGCTGCTCTGGTTTGCCAGAAGCGGCTTCGTCATGCTGGTCACATGACCCGGAAGCTGTACGCCAGCTCCCTCAGCCAATAAAGCGAGATGAGCGCTGCAACCCCAGAGTCGGCCACGACTGGACTTAATGGTCAGGGGTCCCTTTACCTTTATTGAGTTTTTGTAGCTGAGTGGTGACTTGTTTCTGGTTCACCCAGATCTGAAGCAGACATATTATCCACTAATCCTTAGGAAATCTTTCCTTTGGAAATCTCTCCGCTAGTGAAGTCAAAAGAGCCAGACTTGAATTTTGGTTTCTAGTGGTATGCTCTCTTAATACTTTTGATGTTTCTTTGTAGAAAGGGTCTAGCATGATTATTCTCATTGCAATGATTCTGTTCAGTGCTCATCCTGTATATTAGATTATGGTGAATCTTTTGGCCTACTAGTTAATATACAGGGCAAGGATTATGGGCTTGCAGAAATTAAAATGGGAGAATGTATGGAATAGAGATTCTGCTTTCTGACTTTCGGCTTGTGTCTGATGTTGATGCTGTGTTGCCACTGCTTGGTTGTCTTAAGGTTGCCAGAAATAGATGAAGGTAGCATTTCAAGTCAACTATCTTGTTCTTGTACTAAAGGGTTTCAAATTAAAAATGTGGGTGCTTCTGTGGCTATCATCTAGACTCTTCTGTTTATAAATTTTTGAAACATTAATAGGAAAATAAAATGGTAGGTCTATACCGTATTTTTCCATGTATAAGAAGATAATTTTTGCTTAAAAAATTACTGTATTTTTTGCTCTATAAGACTCACTTTTTCCCTCCTAAAAAGTAAGGGGAAATGTGTGTGCGTCTTATGGAGTGAATGCAGGCTGCGCAGCTATCCCAGAAGCCAGAACAGCCAGAGCTGCTTTCCCTCTTGTTGTTCTGGCTTCTGAGATTCAGAATACTTTTTTTCTTGTTTTCCTCCTCCAAAAACTAGGTGCGTCTTATGGTCTGGTGCGTCTTATAGAGCGAAAAATACGGTGGGCAAAAATTGAGTGTCGTCTTATACACGGATAGTGAATGCAGAAGGGGGACATGCGATTAATGGCAGCAGCAAGCAGGAGATTGGCAGCGGCGATTGGGCAGGTGATTGGTGGCTGCGGCAAGGCCTGCTGGCGATTGGCTATGGCTGCGGCAATTGGGCAGGCAATTGGTGGCTGCAGCAAGGTGTGCAATCGGCAGTGGCTGTGGCAAGCGATTGGCAGTGGCAGGCAGGCAGGTGAGTGGTTGGCGGAAGTGACCTCCCCCAGCCCCCAAAAAAGCTTAACAACTTAATTTCTTAATTTTGTGTTAAAAAAAAAATAGGGGTCATCTTATACATGGGGTGTCTTATACACAGAAAAATACAGTAATTGGTACTCTGTCTTCCAATATAAAGTCTCAATAATACCCTTCCACCTAAACAGCAACAGCAAAACTTTTACCAAATCACTAGGCAAACATTGGGCAAAGCAAGTACTTCCAGGCCTATTGACTAATTTTCTAATGCTGCATCCCAGGTTGCTGTGTTGTGTTTCCACAACAGATCGATTGTATGATAGTCATTAATGCATGTAGCTATTTCAACTCATTTTCTCACATAGCAGACACAGGTATGGTAGTACCAGTGCTTTTTTTCTGAGGGTACGCAGGGGGTACACATACCCCTAAACATTTTGTGAATCTAAGTTTGGCCTCATTGAGTAGGAAAATGAGAGTACAACTAAACATTTTTTTTTAAGAAAAAAAGCACTGTGTAGTACTATCTAGTTTCTTATCAGTGGATTATACATTTCTGCCTTTTTTAGGCTTCTGCCTCACAATAAATATTTCAGATGCTGCAGATGAAGCTGTCCCCTATGTTTTATAAATGTAGGCAGCAGCTCAGAAAGACGCCACTATGCAGAAAACAGTGTTACTAATTCAAGCCTATGATATGAATTTTTCAGTAGGCTTGAAGCACCTTAAAGTTAAGCTACTTTAGATGTTTCTTTCCAATCAAAACTGAATTCCCAGGTTCTGATGGCTCGTGTTGGTGCCTAGGTACCTTAGAACAGTAAAATGCTTCAGATAGAATTGATTTTTTTTACTTGTTGTGCTACGTCTGTCCTTCTGATCACATAAAACAGGAGCTGAATAGAAGTAGAAACATGATGCGAAAAAAGTCCACCTGCAGTTTGGTTTGAAGCAGCATCCGGCGGCCGGAAAGTAAACCACATTCATAGATAAAGGTAAAGGTAAATGACCCATGGACAGTTAAGTCCAGTCAAAGGTGACTATGGGGTTGTGGCACTCATCTCACTTTCAGGCCGAGTAAGCCAGAATTTGTCCACAGACAGCTTTCTGGGTCATGTGGCCAGCAAGACTAAACCGCTTCTGGTGTAATGGGACACCGTGATGGAAACCAGAGTGCATGGAAATGCCGTTTACCTTCCCACCTATTTATCTACCTGCACTGGTATGCTTTCGAACCGCTAGGTTGGCAGGAGCTGGGACAGAGCAACGGGAGCTCACTCCGTCACGGGGATTTGAACTGCCAACCTTCTGATCGGCAAACCCAAGAGGCTCAGTGGTTTAGACCACAGCACCACCCATGTCCCTGAGCCGCATCCATAGGGCATGGCTGAATAAGGAGCATCTGGAGGGTGTAGGTTCCTTTGCCCTTGGTGTAACCATTGCACTGAACTGGGTTAAGAGGAAGCTAAGGAAATGGATACTGATAAAATGTGTGTGTTCTCCCCCTGGACTACCATAGCTGTGTTTCATTCTGCTAGCATGGATTGATAAGGAGAAGGCTGTACATGCAGAGTACAGAGGCTGAGTGTGCACCAAATAAATATCAGTTCTCCAGTAAAGCCACCATTGATATGCATCCAATAGGCAGAGATGGAACAAGGTGATCTAGGATTGACTATGAAAATGACTGTGAAAAGGAGGTTTCATTGAAACTCAACCAACCATATGACTTCACAGGTAGACTCAGGAGATCAGTGATTGGGTGAGAAGGGATGGCAGAAGCTACAGTCTTCCTATTTTTCAAGCACCAATATGCCATCCCCTAAAATAACCTCTCCATCTGTGCAATTTATTTCTTCTCTTAACGCATATTCTTTAAATTAGACTAGAAAACTCGTTGAGATAATCACCTTTTATAAGATGGCTTCGCCCATTGCTTATCTACTTACAGGAGCACAATGGTTCCCCCTCCCTCAAAGGAGATAGATATCTGCAATCGGCTGTAATTGCAGCTTGAGTAGCTTTTTAAAACTGGAGCGCTTGTCCTTTCTCCCCCTGGATTGACAAGTAGTATTCATATTAACAATACATTTTTATATTAGGACTTAAAAAAAAATACAATTGCACATAAGCTCAGATTTGGGGTGTGTGTGAAGGGGGGGACAAATGCCCCAGGTGGTAGGTTAGTGTGGTAGCAAAACAGAATCCTGCAGAACTTGGCCGGAACACATGGAGTCCCCATGTGCATCGCTCCAGGTGTCATCCCTGAGCGGGAGTGACATTGTGTGTGCCGCCCATGACTAGGACTCCCTTCGGGGCAAGGGGGGAGCTGCTGCGCCGCCTTGCCGGTTCCTTCCTCTCCCCTTCCCACTCGCCTGCCTCCTTCCCGTCCTCTCCCCTGCCTGCCTGCCTGCCTGCCTCCTCTAGCCGGGGGTGTGACCCAGCAGCCAGTGGCGTAGCGTGGGGGTGCAGGGCGAGCCGGCCGCACCGGGCACAACATCTGGGGGTTATGGTTAGGGGGCGCAAATTACTTGCCTTGCCCTGGGTGCTGACAACCCACGCTACGCCACTGCCAGCAGCTCCCCCCTTCCCCTGATGGTTGGCGCGGGAGTATGGGTGGGCGGTGCGCCGTTGCCCTGTGCTCCTGGCTGGAGGAGGCAGGCAAGCAGGAAGGGGAGAGGAAGGAAGTGGGATTGGCGGGTGCACATGAGGCTATTCCGTGTCTGGGAGGGCACCCTCTGTGCCCCTCAGGAATGCGCCTGCCCCATGAACTCCAGCAGGTGCAGAATGCCGCAGTGAGGCTCCTTACGGGGTCCTTGCCACGAGATCACATTCATCCAGTGCTTTACCTACTGCACTGGCTCCCAGTGGAGTACAGGGTCAGGTTTAAGGTGCTGGTTTTGGGTGTTTATCGGCTTAATGAGACTAAGAAGAGATCATAAAGAAAAAAGAAAAAATATATGAACAAGATGTGATGTGGAAACAGCAAGATAAGATGGGATAGAAGTCTGTCTGGACTGATTTGGACATTAACACAGCAGCAAGAAGATGATCAGAATCCCCCTTCAGATCTTGGAGTATGGGTCCCCTCAACAAAATTCAAAATTTGGCTTTGTAATTCGGAATTTATATGATGTGATTTAATTTGATGTGATTGGCCAGTTAATAAAAATTATTTTTTAAAAAAATATAAGGTGCTGGTTTTGACCTTTAAAGCCCTATGCGGCCTAGGACCCAGGTACCTACGGGACCGCCTCTCCTGGTATGCCCCCCGGAGGACCTTAAGGCCACAAATGACAACACTTTGGAGGTCCCAGGTCGCAAGGTGGTTAGATTGGTCTCAGCTAGGGCTGAGCCATATTTTTCCTTGTAGCAGACAACACTGTATATGTAGTTCTATGCTCTCAAATGCAAATATTTTTCAGCATGTAATTTTTATAGTTGTATTTCTTAGAAGCATTCAAATGGTTCTCCCATGACTTACAATCTTTTTTAGAGGTAGACAACATTCAGTTACCTGCCTGCTACCTTGGCAGGTGAAAATGCAACCTAAAACCTTTGCGATAGAAGCAAAGCTACAAGGAGGTTTCATAGAATTTCCCCATAGGGCATTTTATGTTTTAATTTCTAATATGAAATGTTATAATGGAAAAAGAAGAGGTGCTACAGAAGGACAATAATTTATAATGCCCATTCAGAGCACCAATTTTGCTTGAGAAAATCTCATTTTATGCTAAAAATGAAAGAAATGAAAACAGATTTAATTAGAATACTAATTACTTTTAAGCTAGATGCAAATAATTAAACATCTGTGTAACATTTTGGAGCATACTGACAAGGAAAACCGAATGTCTGTATTTTGTTAGAAGTTTGTGGGATGAATTGGTAATTTGGCTTTTAACGGGGCCCATACTGAATACCTAAAAGGAATAAATGAATCTTTTCCATTTAGATTACAGTGCAGAACACCTGCAGGTTGTTCAGAATTACAGCCGTCTTGGTCTTAGTCCCTTATCGGTCTCTCACTTTCACCCCAATAATTGCTTTTAACAAAACTCAATTATAGAAGCCAATTGAGAATAGCAAAAGTTCTTCTGCACTGCATAAAAAGACAAGATAGAATGTAAAATAGAAAGCATGAATCTTTGCATAACGATGGGATCTGGAAGGCTTTTTTGTGCTTGTTGCATAAGGCAGGTAAGCCGTTTTGGAACCTCTTTGTTAGCTGGAGAACAGTGGATCTTCCAGCTGATTCTTGTTGACAGTGAAGCGCTGCCCACCTTTTCGTTGACATGCTATAGCCCATGGCTATAGTAAGAGTGCATTGGACTGCAGTCCAGATCAGGGCCCCACATCTGCTGCTTGCATTGGAAGCAAAGGTCCCATTCAGCTGTCCACACAATTTGCTAATTTTACGAAAGTGCCTTGCCTAACTTGGGCCACAGATCTAGTGCAGCTGCTATAGACAGATAACTTACAGAGTCGGTGGGAGGGAGGTCTGTGTTGTGCCTCACATCTGTTTACTTTGCAGCGAGCCCAATAATATTATTTCCATGCGGCACTGAAAATAGTGATCATGGAAATGCCAATGTTACTAATACAGGATTGACCTTTCTAACCTGGAGCCTTAAGTCCTCCTATTGCTGGCAACAGTGGCTAGGTAGCAAAAGCTTCTCTGCCTAATGCATAGCAGGTATTAAGGAAGCACAGCTATGCAGTCTCACAGCAGATTTCGTTATTTAAAGAAGCCAATGGTTAACGCTGCAATCCAGCTTAAGAAGTCACCAGCAATCAAAAAGCTAAATCACAACATTGGTTTCTCCCAGCACGGCCCAAAATTAACCCGGTTTTAGAAACTGGCAAACTCAAAGGCTTATGTTTCCAAAGCGGAGCAGCAGGTTTCTGAAATTTAGTTGGCAATCTTGTTCCCAGGCTGCTGTTTATGCAGATGATTTTGTTTTATCCTGCCTTTTGAAAGGCGTCTCACAACCAAAACATCTGAAATAAAGATGAAAACATTGGTAAGAACATGATATGCAAATAATAATAATGAATAGTTAGTTGGTTGGTTAAATTAATCAGCAGTAAGCAAAAGCAAGCAAACAAACAAAACAAAAACAAGCAAAAAGGAAGGCAACCTGCACAGAATTTTGCTTAATGGTTGCCATCAATTTGATTTTAATTTGATTTTAATTAATTTTATAATGAATGTTTTTAGAATGTTGGATTATTTTGATTGTTGTTAGCCGCCCTGAGCCCAGCTTCGGCTGGGGAGGGCGGGATATTAATAAAATTTATTATTATTATTATTATTATTATTATTATTATTATTATTATAAATACCTTCAAATTCAGAAAAAGAGTGCAGTCTTTTCCTGGCATTTAAAAGCCAACAAGGATGGGGGGTGAAGAGGCATGTTCAGTGCTGTAAAGGACCTGCCTTGACCCCTCACCCCAGCACACAATCTGTGCAGAGCCCCCAAGGGACAGGAAAATGCTAATTACTATGGTATTTATATTGGCCACCCAAAAACAGGGTTCTGGGCAGCTCACTCAAAAAGATAAAATTATCAAATGCTATATTGAAATTAGTATTAAAACAATTTCAGCATGCAAAAAAAAAATCCATATGATCGGTGGGAGGTTTTTTTTAAATTGTTTTTTAAAGCTCAGAAGAATTTTCAGTCAAGGTCTTAAGATGGTGTGCAGGAGAATGCAGTATACTTGATTGGATTAGTGTCTGCTAGGTGTTATGTAGGTTTCAGATTACACCTTGGATTGCTGGGATGAGGAAATACAAAATGGTGGTTTTCCTATTCTTGAAAATATAGAATACAGCAGTTACCCAGATCTGCCTCCAGTCTGCACAGTTTCTTTACTGTGCAGGGAACAGAAGTAAAGAGTAACATGGCTGTTTTTATATTAGCAAAACCAGAGATTAATCTTAGGCGGTGATTAGATAAAAAGTCAATAAACCCTTCAAAGGGTAACATCTTCTCTCTAGGTATTAGGAATCATCTTTCTCCAGGTCTAGGATTCTATTCTGGAATGGCTAAATTGACATTTTTCCAAGTTATACAAAAACCCAAAGGAAGTCATAAAAATAATAATTGGATGTCTATGCTGTGATCAGGCAGTACTTTATTGTTGTTGTTGTTGAGTCGTTTAGTCGTGTCCGACTCTTCGTTACCCCATGGACCAGAGCACGCCAGGCACTTCTGTCTTCTACCGCCTCCCACAGTTTGGTCAAACTCATGCTGGTAGCTTCGAGAACACTGTCCAGAGCTGATTTCCTTAAGAATGGATCAGTTTGATCTTCTTGCAATCCATGGGACTCTCAAGAGTCTCCTCCAGCACAATAATTCAAAAGCATCAATTCTTCGGCGATCAGCCTTCTTTATGGTCTAGCTCTCACTTCCATACATCACTATTGGTAAAACCATAGCTTGAACTATACGGACCTTTGTTGTATCTAATAAATACTTCATTAGAACCAACCAAAACACACAAAATGATGGGGGCAAAGATTCCTGCACTTGATAACACTTGTGATTCCTTCTTGCTCTACATTTCCATGATTCTGTAAGCAAGTTTTTAATGTTTTAAGAGTTGGTCCAAAGGTTTTTTAGGTTTGTCAGCAAGCTGTTGGGAGTGTTTACTCATTTAAAAAATGAAGTTGTAAGTTCTGAAAAGATTGCAAGTCAATCCTATTTATGTAAACTAGTATTTTAAAAAATAATAACCCAGAGGGGTAGAGCGTCTCCACCCCCATCATTCTGCCTGGACACTGAGATCCAGCTCCGAGGGCCTTCTGGTGGTTCCCTCACTGCGAGTCCAGGAGCAAGTTTCTTGCTCAATATCGTAAGGGAATTGCCGATGATACGATTGAAGCCAAACTGAGATATCTACTAATTGATGATGACCCCCTAAAATCACTCAGGGTTGCCAGATTCCTGATCAGCGTCCTATCCCTAAAGAAGAGAAACGGTCTCCTGTGTGATTCGGACAACCCCTTTAAACCATGACCTATGTTTTAGGTGATATCACCATTGTTTTAAACCATGATCTATGTTTTAGGCGATATCACCATTGATATCCTTGATTATTTTATGAGCAGAGGGCGATGTATAGGTTACAAATTTATTTTAATGTATGATGGTGGTTTTTGCTTTTGTTTTGCTTCGGTTACTGTTTGTCTTTTGTAAGTTTTGGTGATTTTAAATTTGGAGGTTTAAGTATAATATGTTGGCATGGGAAACTGTTGTGTAACGGGCCAATGGCCGTAATAAAGATCAATCCAATCCAATCCTCCCTGCGAGAAGTGAGGTTACAGGGAACCAGGCAGAGGGCCTTCACCAGTAGTGGCACCCGCCCTGTGGAACGCCCTCCCATCAGATGTCAAGGAGATAAAGAACTTTTAGAAGACATCTGAAGGCAGCCCTGTTTAGGGAAGCTTTTAATGTTTGATGTTTTATCATGTTTTTAATATTCTGTTGGGAGCCACCCAGAGTGGCTGGGGAAACCCAGCCAGATGGGCAGTTGTTTATTATTATTATTATTATTATTATTATTATTATTATTATTATTAAATGAAAATGTTTTCGTCACACAATGGCTTTTGATCCAGTGGACACCTTTGCTGATACAAGAGGAGGGGAAGCATTTTAATTTTTTTTGCCAATTACTCCTTCCTGCTGCAACCTACTCCACTCCCTGAAAGTCTGTTTCAGAGGGTTCGGGAACCCTCCAGAGTTGCAGAGAAGCTAGGATAAAGGGAAGGGAGCACACACATGCCCATACGCTTGTGGAAGCATCTTCTGGAAGAAAGGCAGCAATGGAACATCAGCATTGGATTCCATTCTTCATGTGTTTGGTGGTTTTACATTGACATGCTTATTTGATGCTTGAAGCATTCAGTACTGGGACACGGGTGGCGCTGTGGGTTAAACCACAGAGCCTAGGAACTTGCTGATCAGAAGGTCAATGGTTCGAATCCCCGTGGCGGGGTGAGCTCCCATTGATCAGTTCCTGCTCCTGCCAACCTAGCTCGAAAGCACATCAAAGTGCAAGTAGATAAATAGGTACCGCTCCGGTGGGAAGGTAAACAGCATTTCTGTGCACTGCTCTGGTTTGCCAGAAGTGGCTTAGTCATGCTGGCCACATGACCCAGAAGCTGTATGCCGTCTCCCTTGGCCAGTAAAGCGAGATGAGTGCCGCAACCCCAGAGTCGGCTACGACTGGACCTAATTGTCAGGGTTCCCTTTACCTAGCATTCAGTAAGCAGAACGGGCACCAGAGCAGAGAAATGCTAGGATACCCTTTCCGACTGGAACCTTGACAGCTTTAAGGCCATGTGTGCACTTTTAATAGGAAATATGACATTAATAATGGATGGTGTATAGCAAATATGGATATATGTAGAGACACTTAAGCTGCGCAGAGTGCTGCCTGGCATTCTGAATGCATCATGTTTAACTTTGACAAATGTGTGCGTTTAGTTTCTTTTTATACTATAACTTCAGAAATTTCTGTAGCATGAAATCTTCCTCCTCCAGTTATGGTTTTATCCTGAAGAACATGCAATAGAAACCTTCATTTAAATCCCCAAAGGTTTTAAAGCAGGCATAGGCAAACTCGCCCTCCAGATGTTTTGGGACTACAACTCCCATCATCCCTAGCTAACAGGACCAGTGGTCAGGGATGATGGGAGTTGTAATCCCAAAACATCTGGAGTGCCGAGTTAGCCTATGCCTGTTTTAAAGAGTCTTCTTGCAGGCTAAGGAACTAACCAATGGGAGCAAAGTGCCAGAATCATCAGGCAAGGACAGAGAGCAGAACAGGTGTTCACAGAACTCCTTATGTAACTGCTAGTGACTAAATGCTTAGTTAAATTCCTTATGCCGGTTATGGAGACTTGGCTCATTTCAGGATTATTTCTGTGACCAGGGATTGCTCAGGCTAAAATTACTTGCACATTGATTTATGTTGTAGTGCAGAAGAGATAAACCAACAAGTATATATATATATATGTGTGTGTGTGTGTGTGTGTGTGTGTGTGTGTGTATAAGCTTTTAAATTCCATCTTGCTTGGCTTGACAAAATAATTTTTTGCTTGTGGTTTGCAAACCTAAAATTATGCAGTCCAGTATGTGTTCTGAATGAAATCTTTCCATAAAATGAAATTTTACCTTAGAAACCCTGGCAACGGATCTACAGATCTGAAAGTACTTTC